>JAVKLA010000074.1:83111824-83122220 GCA_034782735.1 Sagittarius serpentarius
CGCAGACAGGGCCGGGCTTGGCGTCCTTCTCTCACCGCGCTGGGCTTACGGCACGTGGAACCCTGGTGGGGTAGGAAACCGGGTCTCCCTTTTGAGGCGGAGGATGTCAGTGCTGGGGGGTGGGGAGGAGCCCTCGGCGGAGGTCCGGGCTTGGCCGCTGGCGGTGGGCTGCTTCCCCGCTCCGGGGGGAGGCGATGGATTGTGGTGGGGCCTGATGGCGAGGTGAGGACCGGAGGGTGCGGAGAAGGCAGAGAGGCTCTCTGGAGCTGCCTCTTTCTGGCAGAAAATGCCTTTCCATTAAAGAAGCAAGCGGCTCCCCGCGGCGAACGCGGCTCCCCGCGGCAGGGAGATGCCGGCTGCCGCCCTCCTGCTCCGGACAGTAAATGGCACCCACATCCCGCAACACCTTGGCTAGACTCTTCCTTCCCTTCTGCTTGGCCCAAAATCTTCCTGCCTCTGCCTACCTAAACAAATTCCTGATGGTTCAGGGAAAATACTCCCTGTCATTACTGAATGTCTAGGCAAGCGAATACAGCTAAACGGAAGTACGTGTAATGCAACGTGATCAATATTTGTTAAGTACAAAACATTTTAGTTTACAAAATCAGGAGAAGTCCTTCTGACTAGCTCCAAGGGAAGGGTCCGGCGGGACGCAGGCCCCGCTCGGCCCTGGGCTGCCGGGACGGTGTCCCAGGCGCGGCGGGAAGCCGGAGGTGAGCGGTGGCCGCATCCCGCTCCAGCCCCTCCGCCGCCGGGATGGGTGCTGAGGACCTGCACCCGCAGCAGGGACCGTCAGCGGGAGCTCGGGGCGGGCGCTGGGTGGGGCTGGGTGCTGCGGCCGGGGGGGGATCGGGCCGCCGGGCAGGGGATGTGAAGAGGGGGTGTACATAAGAGTGGAAATACGTGCGTTACCTTCTCTTCTTTTATACATCTTGGGTTTGCGTTTTCGTTGCTTGCATCTTTTCAGTGAATGGTAGCAAGATACATTAAAACAAAGTCATTTTGGCTACCGGTTTTAATTGTGGAGTATACCAAAAAGCAAGCGTTTGTGAAATATAACTAACTGTGAATGGAGGTTGCAAAAACAGATCGTTTAGAAAAAAGCAGGTTTTCTGTAAATGAACGTGTCTTTATTCTAATGGCTATACAGTTCAATGCCTGATGGAGTTGTTTTCAATAAAAAAAGATAAATATTTTAAAAAAAGAAAAAAAAAGCCGTAATTGTAATAAAGGATTCATTATTTAACGCCCATACTAAAAGCATTATTTATTTTTAAATGGCTAATGTTCATAAAGGGCCAGGGCACAGTCTCAGGTGAACGGCAAAGCCGCACACGGTGTGAAACACGCTGCGAGCAAAGCTGGCGTTCGGCCTTGCTCCCACGGAGAGCCTCTGTGGCGTCGGCGGGACGGGCCCGGGCCCGCAGGCTCACGTGTTTCGTACCGGCTGTGGTGCCGGCCCCCAGGCCCGCGCGTGGCCCGCGCAGCGCGCCGTGCCCGTCTCTACGTGGGCACGCCGGTGAGCGAGGCCCTGGCTCTTCTCGTGACGGAGTACCGCATCCTCGTCGTGAGCATCGTTTGCGGAGAACCACGCGACGATTCATTTGGGATCTCTCAGCAGCGTGATTCTTTGGTGTGAATGTGCCTGCAACATTGACTCATGTGCCAAAACACGGTATTGAATGCATTGTTTTTAAATAAAATGTTTTATTGTGCATTGGAAGTCTGTAAAACTCGGCTCTGTCTGCTTCTTCCTCCTCATTATTTCCTGAGCTGCTCACTGTCGGTAATAACGACGGGCCTGCGCTGGGAGGGATCCCGCGCTGTAGGCGCACTCTGCTGAGCACCAGATCATCATTTTAATCAAAAAGCCTTCCACATTTTAAAGGATACGCTGTGGGGTTGGAAACGTGCTCAAATTGTATGAAAGCATGCCACGGATACTCCACCCGAGCGAACCAGAAGCACGGCTTCGCGCAGCCCAAGTTTTATTTTAGGCGCTGGGCTAGCAGGAGCCAGTCGTGGGAGAGGCAGGGTTTGGGGCCAGGCCCCCGCTGTGCTGTTGGCTCCTCCCAGGACACCAGTGACAGATGCTCCATGGTCGACACGGCGCGTGCTTTGCTCGGCCCCGTGCCTGGCGTACGGATCTCCACGGAGGGCCCCGGTGCTGCCCGCGGCGCAGCCCACCGTCTCGCTCGCCCCGTGCCCGCGGCCTCAGCCCCGCATCTCCGCAGCCGCGGCGGGGCAGGCGGAGCGGCTCCCGTTACCCCCCCCGCGCCGCCCGGCCAACAGCCAGAGTTCCCCCTGCCTCCCTCGGCACCACGCTGATGAGCGAAAATTACCCCTCCGGCTAACGAGCCCAAACAGCTAACGCGCTCTCCCACTGTCACTGATTTTTTTTTTCCTCCCGAGGGGGTAAATACGGAGACTATTCGCAGGTTCAGGCACACTTACCAGCGCGCCAGCAATCCAGCTGAAATAATTAACCACGATCCTGCACATGTCAAAAGGGAGCAACGTCCCATTTTTAGAAAAGTTCCCAAATTCGGGGTCTCTGCAGGTGGGATTTCCCATGGGGGACGGAGATCCCCATCACAGAGAGACTTCACGCACCCCAGATTAGAAAGCCACCCTGGCTCACGCAGTGCAATTAAAACTCGCCGGCTCTTAGGGGTCCCCGGGCAGCTGCCCGCAGCTGAACCCCTCCCCTGGGGTCTGCCGGTGCAGTGGGGAGGCACAGGCACGCGGGTGCCCTTCGTGTGTCCCGCTCCCGACACCCGCTTTGGGATGAGCCGCCCAGGGAGTCCGGCCCCACGCGCCTCCGGCCGGGTACTCATATAGGGTCAAGTCTGACTTACACATTTCTCACCTCAAGCTGGTATTCGGAGTCCTCGTCACCCTGTTTCCATGGCTCTGGCGCAAGCTCCGGGTGTGTTTTATGCCAGCGAAACCCATGTTAAGTAACACCGAAAACGCCCCGTCAAAAATCCCCACGCAGGAATAATTGAAATGGAATGGAAATACTTGCATGGGTCAGCGCTGGGTGAGCGACAGCGATCAGCGTGCGACAAGCAGCAACGGTGCGATTGCCTGCGAAGGCCCACGGCCCACGGTAATGTTCAGTGAGTTCCCACGCTGCAAACACGCCGGCTTCGTTCGCAAAGAGTGAAAACCCCTGTCCCAGCCAAGCGAGCAGGCAAAAACCTGCGTGTCCCTGCCGGCCCCACGGCCGGGAAGGAGCCGGCGTGGGGAGCAGCGGCACCGCCTCGGGGCACCTCCCGCTCCCCGCCGGCTCCTGACCACCTCTCCCGGCTGAGCCGCGCTGGGCTTGTGGCCGGCCGCCCTCTCTTCTGCCGAGCCAGGCGGTGATCCCCGTCCCCGGCTGCGACGTTAATTATTCCCGGCCGCGCACCGTCGTGCTCCTCCGTGCGTGGGCAGGAGGCACCCTGGGCAGCGGGCAGCAGACAGGCAGGGATTTTGAGGGCTAAACTGTGGACTCCAGGGCCCGTGTTCTGCACAGCAGCGTGCCAGCTTTGCTGCGGATCTGGCCTTAAACAAAAGCTTTTACTGGAAAACTTCATCACAAGAGTTGCCAAAGGTCTTGTTTATTGCTCCCTATATTTCGTTATGCAGCGCAATAAGCTTAGCGCGACGGATCAAATTCTGCGCCCCTGCGAAATACGTGGCGTTACAAGGCACGTAAATCAGTACACAGCCTGGCTCAGGGTAGGTGTTCATTAAAGTGAATTACATTCCCAAGAACCTCTTACAGCCCGCTTCCGTCACCTGCGCTACACTAGTAAGAAGGACAGATGGCCCCGCTTTAGCCTCGGAGCCTTACCTTCGGTCCCGGCGGACGGTGCAGCACAGCTGCCCGTGACCTCGGGGGCGGCACAGCTGTCCCGGCGCCTTCTCACCAAGCCCGGCAGCAGGCAGCAGCCCCCGCTGAGCTCTCGGGCCTTGAGGTTTTAAACTGACGGACTGAAGGACTTGTACTGCTGCAGAAACGGCTGCCTTGTTTTTAAGTTCTCGTAGTGGTGAGACCCAATGTGCTTTGGATCTCTAGTCTTTTATTACAGGCAGCTTGTGGGTATCGGGTCCTTTTATGCCTTTATGAAACTAAGAGGATGTCCAGAAACGGGAACATCCTCCCTGCACCTACAAATTCCTCTTTCCTGCCTGTTTCGGCGCCTGTGAGAGCAGTGCAGGAGTGTCCTGGCTCCCTCCCCTCCCTCTTTAAGACTTACCAAAGCCCCGGCAGCGGCAGAGCTCTTTGGGAAACACCGGCCAGGTGGGAGCTGTGCGGGTTCTCCCTCTAACCGCTACTGAAGCCTGAACAATTGCCAAAGCCATCTACAGTGTCAGCGTTTATTGCCTGGCAATACTTGCTGTGGGATATTTGGGGGATACCAAACCCCAAAATTACGTAAAAGGTGATAATTTAGGTGCTAACCAAAACGTCTAAAAATTCTATGTGGTTTCCGGCAACTCTTTGTAAAATCACATATATGAAAAGAAGAAATCAGCTGACACATAATCCGGTGCCCTCCCAACGAATGCAGCGTCAGTATTCTACAACACGCGTTACACTGCTGCGTTCAACCTGATTTTAAGTGTAACGGCTGACTGCCAAGGTAGGAGCAACCGCGGGGCAAAACTCGCGCGGGCGGGGCTGACCGAGACCTCCCGCCTGCGCTGGCCAAAGCCCTGTTTCTTGGAGCATTTCTGCTCTCTGAACGTGGCTGGTACTCAAACCCACCTCGGGCCATCGCTGTCTGGGACAGCTTGCTCTGGATTTGCTCTGATGCGCAGATTGCTCTGGAGAGGTTTGCCTGGCCCGCACAGCACAAATGCAAGGCCGCTCCGGAACGACCTTGGTCGCTCGCGTCCACATCAGCCGCTCGTGCCACCAAAATACATTTAAAGCCCACACCTGCGCGTGAGCTGGAAGGCTCGCCCTCCTGGTACATCTGGGCGGATGCTTCCAGGGCAGGGCTAATAGCTTGGGCAACCGGTTGTTAACCTTCGAAAAATGGTCTAGTAGGTAATGTTTAGCGCAATACAAAAGAGAAAGCATTATCTGTCTACGCTACTTGCACGTTTCCCATCGCTAATGCCTCCTGTATCTAATACATTTACCCTCGAAGCAGCCGCGGGAGAGAGGCGGGTGCCACCGTCTCCATTTGAGAGGCGGGACACTGTGCAAAGCGTGGGAGGGGGGCAGCCACGTCCTAACGGCGGGGTGCACCCGTTGATGCGGGCCCCTCCCTTGGGTTTTGTCCCCGTCCTGCCCGCGTCACCAGCACCGCCACATCCCCCGCTCGCCGCGCGGGGACTGCCGGGACCCCACGCCCCCGCGGGGGCCAGCCCTGCCGGGTCTTTCCACACCAGCGTCACCGTTTCCCAACACTTCCCACAAACCAAACAAGCTGGGGCCCTCCTGCTCCCAAGATAAATATTGCAAACTGGATCCAGTTTTAATCTTTAACCATGGTCCTCGCCAGCCAAGTGTGCCATCAGCCATGGCGGGACGGCCCCGCTGACCCCCTCGCAGCGGGGGCCGGGGTGCGCCGAGCCGGGGCTGTCCACGAGAGGCGTGGAGCAGAAACCCCCCAGCAAGCAACCCCCCACCCGTGGCCCCGGCTCCACCCGGCACCTCCCGGTTTCCATACTGTGCCACGGGGACTGCGCTCCCCCTCCCTGAAAGAGCTGCTGCTTCTGCCGGGCGAGGACGCCTGGGAACAGCGGGCACGGGGGCTGGCGGCTGCTCGGGGAATCCCTAGCAAGAGCAGCCCCAAAAGTACGCCTCGGGCTGGGGCTTATTGCCTCACAACCCCATCTCTGGTGTAGTGATGGGAGAGGAAAAAATCCTTTCCTTCATCTTCCCACTGATAAACCCGAGGAAGGCTCCCCAGAGCCTCTGCCCCTCGGCGACGGGGCAGGAGGGTACCGGCGGCGTCTTGCTTCCTCCAGGTAGCCTCAGAGCCACTTCTCCTGTTATCAGTTTGCACTGATAAAGCTGGATTCAGCTTTCTCAGGCCTGTTTTACCCCCTAAACTGCCCCCCGAAAAACTCTGGGGAAAAAATCCCATATTGTCCAACTTGTCTTTTACTTCTAAGTAACTGAAATCCTGCCTGGGAGGAGAAAAATCGCGAGGAAGGTTGGTTCTGCTTCTCATGAGCAAAACTTAGTCCCGGGGCAGCAGATACACCTGGGGCCAGTACAGGCTTAAGCCCTCCTGGACCCGTGTCCGGGCGCGCTGCCGTCACTGGGAAGATGTGACGGGGGGCTGGAGCTGGCCCCTCTGCCCTCTGCAGAGAAGAACGGACTTGCGACAGCAATTTCAAAACACCAAAAGAAAACATTTGCGATATTTGTTTAAAAGCAGGTGAAAATTATCTGTGCCGTCCCCGGCCAGCTTGTGTTAGCTGTTTTAAGGGAAAGTTCGCCTGTGCCTCTGCCACATCCAGCACCAACGTGAGTGGGGCGTGCAGGGCTGTGAGCTCAGGTGAACCCCTGGACTCACCCTTCTACGGGCGGCGTGGGTCAGCCGGCCAGTTTCGCAGCGCTGAAGGGCCAGGCCCTTCTCTTCGCCGCGCTCAGAGACGGCTGTGGGTGCCAGAGGACACTGCAGAGTCAAACCCCTGGTGAACAAAAGAGGAGAGGAATTAAAATTCAAATACCCAGGGGAGCCACAGCCAAAAACCGGAAGGATGCCGAGCAAGAAAGCCTGGGGCGAACGTGGCCAGGCCAGGTCAGCCCCCAGGCCCACCCCATCCCGCCGGCCCCTGGGCACGGCGCCGCTGCCTCTTCCAGGGGAAAGCGAGGGCACCCGGCAGCGGCGCGGGGAGTCCTGGCTGCAGGCAGGGAGAAGGAGGAAAGCTAACAAAGAAACCTCCCTCCTCCCTCCCCCAAGAGCGGAGGGAAAGCCTCTGGCAAAGGCAGCCATGCAGGCAGGGAACGCCGCTTCCCGCTGGGCGGCCAAAGCTCGTTGGGCTGGAAGCAGCGGCCGGCCACCCTGGCTCGCCGGCACTGCTCCTGCCAGCCATGCCCGCGCCCGCTGCCAGCGCCACGGCTGGCGGCAGGGGGTTGTTTCGCGTGGGTGCCAAAGGACTCCCCAGCACCCTCCGGCGCAGAGGGAGAAAGGTTTAGCGGGCGCGGGGGCCTCGGGGAGCAGGCGGCACCCCCGGGGCAGGAGGGCAGAGCTCTCCCTCGCACTGTCCCCAGCGGAGCTGACGGCAGCCCCGGGCGTCGCGGCCCCCACCGAGTCGCTGCCCGCCGGCTGCGAGGCGGCAGGCAGAGCACGGGCAATGCGGCACACGAGCAGCGCCGCGCCACGAAGACCTCCCCGTCTTGGTTACAACTGTGCTGCGCGCTGATGTTTATAGGTTTGAGGGTTGATTACCGGGAGGATTTTGACATCAATTTGGCAAGACACCAGAATTAGACACTACCATGTGTAACATAACACAATCGTGGAACGCAGTAATCAGGCACAGGTTTAAAAAGAAAGGGTCAAAGTCAGGCCTTATCTCCCGAATTCTGAAAATATCATCTCGTCAGGAAAAAAAAAAATCAATTTCTCATCTTTCCTCTGTCAACGCAAAGAGAGGATAATGCATCGAAATGAGGGGTGCAGCCCCGCCCTCCGAGGGCGCCGGCAAACGCCCCTTCCACCCGCGCACCCCCTGCGCCAGCCCGCAGCCCCGCTGTGGGGGGCACACGGCAGCTCTGCTCCCTGCCGCTGGCACACCGCGCGGCTGCCACCCTGCCGAGGCGGGGAGCGTTGTCTCGTGCCCCGCTAAAGCCAAGCGCCACCCCAGCTAACGAAAAGGGGGGCTAGGTGCCTACTGAGAGAGCTGAATGCAGCTGGCTTTTCTGAAAGAAAAGGGGATCAATACACAATCAAGTAAAACAGTGCAGTTCATTTTTTGTTCAACAAAAAGTTGTATTTCATTTAAGTTATGAAACATCTTTGAAGATCTCTGCAAACCTATGGAGCTAAAATTCAAAGTATGATTAATCTTAATTTTTAGGTAACGGCTCCCACTCTGTAAGAGAGCGCTGGCAGCTCCCAGAACGGCGGGAGGGGATGGAGCCGAGGATCTGAAAAAGCATGTCCTGCCACCAGCTCACACCTGCGCGACACGGTCTGAGCAGGGGCTGGAGTGCCTGGTCTCCAGAGGTACCTTCCAGCCTCAGCCCTTCTGGGAAAGGGGAAGGGAAAGGGAAAGGAAAAGGAGGAAAGGAAGGAGGAAGAAGATGCCAGCACATCTGCGGCACCTGGCTCCCGTCCAGGTCCGCCCACCCCCCACCCCCCTCCCCGCTTGCCCGTCGTGGCACCGCCGCCTCCGGAGGGCTGCACTCGCCCCTCTTTTCCCCAAATCGACTGCAACTTTTGCCTTCCTTTAGGAAGGACAAAAAGATTTCACGCATAACTTGCCCTGAACAAAGGCACCTCACGCCAGGGCTCGCTTTTTCTTCTCCCTTCCTTTCTTCTTTTCCACCACAGGCTGACAATGGCAGGGGTAGCTGGGGTGGGGGGAGCTTCATTTTATACCCACTTACTTAGTGCCAAAAAGCAGCTTGGAAAATACCATGAGCTCCAGAGACGCGCGGCGACAGCAGCGTGGACAGAAACGGATCGTTAGCCTTCGGGATCCATAGTGGAATTCTGTAGGGAAACTGGGTGCTATCATACGCGACCCATTTGTAAGGAGGCCCCGAGTGCCCTGGTAGTGCATTGTCTCTTACCTCGGAAGAATATAAAACACAGCCATTTTTGGACTGGACTCAGTCATTTTCCCTCACCAGCTGCATTTCTTTACAAGCGCCACGGTATTTCTGCATGTCCCAAAGGAGAGGGATGCCCAGCACCCATGCCTGCCTGTACCCAGGCCCAGGTGGGATGGCTCGGCACGCTGCCCACGCCGCACTGCCCACCCTGCCCACGGCTCCCCGCAGCCCCCCCCCCCCGCCATGCCATTCCTGCGTGCTTCTCCCCCTTGGCCCTTCTCAGAATTTTCCTCCCCACTGTCCAACGCAGGCTGAACTCTTGCTATCAAAAAGGTGACATTTCTCCCCATTTTCCCCCATTTCGTTACCGGGAAGACACAGTGGGGGTGGGACCTTTACAAACACAGAGATGGTTATCGGGGTCCGAGATAAGGATGACATAAAACACAAGGACGCGGCTGCTCAGAGCTGCCATCTCTGCGTTACTGATTAAATGGGGGGGTGGGGGGGGGTGTGCAGTGGAGGGAACTGCATGGCTGGGAGCAGCCGCACGGCCTGGCCTGGCCTGGCCCAGTACAGCCCAACAGTCAGGCACAGCGTGGCTCAGTGTGGCACGGCGTGGCAGACTCTGGCTCAGCCTGGGACGCCATGGCACGGCCCAACAGGTCTCCACGCGGGTGCCCTGCAGTGGGGTGTGCGGAGGGCACAGGGCCTGGTCGGAGCAGGCAGGTCCCACTTGCCAGCTCTGTGCCAGGGGCTCCTGACCCCACGGCCCCCCCCCCGCCCACCTCCTCACCTGCCTGCCTGCCTGCCCAGCTGCCTGCCTGCCTCCTCGGCTGCTCACCTGCCTCCCTGCGACTTGCCTGCCTGCTTCCATCCCTCCCTGCCTCTCCCCACGGTCCCCGCAGCGACGACGACGACGACGACGTGCCGTGTGCCGAGGCCCTGGCTGCGCTTGACGCCCCTCTGGGAACCCGCGGGCTGTTTCCCGCCGCTGCCTCCCCCTCCAGCACAGCCCCCGCTCCCCACCTCCTCCTCCGGGCAGGATGGCGAGGGGCTCTCCCCGTGCAGCCGTGTACCTCGGGGGCCTTCGGAGCTGCGAGACGGGCGCAGCTCAGCGCCAAGCTGGCTGCCGGTAACGCGCTGGATGAGCGCGGGGGCTCGCAGCTCACGGCTCCGAATCGGCGGCCCTGCAAGCGCACAGCAGATGGTTTTGGCAAGGGCAAACGTAAAATAGTTCAGACCCCCTCGCTCCCGCTGTGGCGACGCTGGTCTGTGCCTCTCGGCTCGGCCTCCTCGGAGCAAGAGGTGTGCTGCCGCCCCTTCCCGCCGCGGGGGCTCGGGGACGGCCTGGGGAGGCAGCCCACCCCTCCTCGGGAAGAGGAAGGCCCGCAGGCCCGTGTGCAGGGCGGGGTGCGCGGGCATCAGCGAAAGGAGTCACGCACTTGGCTGAGAGCGGACTGGCGAGGGGCCGCAGGCTTCTTTTGAGACCACCGGTCCGTTTCCTGCCCTGCCTTCGTGATACCGCGTACCAAGCCGTACCGTCTCCCGCACTGAACGGCCCCGGGCACCCCGGTCGGCGCCGCGCCTTGCGGTGGAGCAGCACGCCGGCAGGCGAGGAGGGCGGGCGGTCGGGCGCCGGCAGCCCGGGCCGGCCGT
>JAVKLA010000074.1:83151886-83184818 GCA_034782735.1 Sagittarius serpentarius
TTCAGATGTCTGAAAAATGTTTTGCACCCCCTTTGATTTATCCCTCGTGTCACAAACCGGTTTCACGCTCCAGACCCCCAGCTGTACAGTACCGCTCGCGGACTGGCAGATTGATTGTCTTTTGTATCCGGGTCCCGCTTCAGACTCTTAACGTAACCCTGACTCCCTGATCGGACTGGACATAAAGCCAAATCAACTGCTAAATACGCTTTACTCTGCGTAGAAGAGTGCCACTTGGGGAATAGGGGTTCGGAAGTCGCAGTCTTCTAACGAGGCATCTGAAGTAACGTCGGTAGAGTGTTTATATTGTCTGTCATTAAGGATATATTAGAGATGTGCTTTCATTAGTGCAAAGAAACATATTTTTATTTGGCCTTATACAGTAGATTGTGACAATGAAAGCTTTGTAATATAGTCTGTTTATTTTTTTTTCTTATTTATCTGCCAAAGACAGGAATGGATACAAGAGGTTTAAATAGGTTTTTTTGTAAGACAGTTAATGATTGTAATGGTGTTTAATCTTCCAGAAAGCTTTATATGTTCTTCCGCAATAAGCAGACTCGGTATTTGTTTCGGCAGACTCAACTCATGCTAGCAGATCCCAACGCTACTCAGACGACACGCAGTTGTTGTAATACCTACACGCTGAGTTCACCTGCGTTTTTCAGTCCAAAGGCAACGAGGGGTATGTGAGACAATGGCAATGTTCACTACTGTGGCCAGCAGTAGGTGGTCCAGCTTGCTAAAATTTGCCAAGGTACTTGTATTATGAAATTTAAGGTATATTTTATTATGTCATTTTATGTCATTTTTTAACTTTGTGGAAGGTGATATGTTGAACTGAGTGTAAGCTGAGTTTTTCAGACAAATAAAGTAGCTAAAGAGTGAATGTTATTTTATCATTAAAGGGTTTTTACTCAATGATTTGTGCCAATAGATGTCCTTTATCTTAATGACAAGTATTACATTGCTTTCAAATTTTTATTTATAGCTATTGATGTAACCCCCCCCACACACATATTATTTGCCAAAGCTCAATAAAGGAGGAAAACAATGCTTTTGCTTCCTTGTGCGATGAAAAGTTCCTGTTTTTTTCCAGGTGCCTTCCTAGCGGCTAGCTGCTCACCACGGCCCGATCCTGCGCCACGGGGGCTGGCGCGGAGCTTTGCTGCCCAGTGCCCCAGCACCGGCTCGGCCTGTTACCGCTGTCAGGGGCACAGCAGGGTAAAGCGGAGCCGAGCGCGGTCAGGCTCGCGTTGGGCCACGTCCCGGAAACGCTGCGTTGCACGTAGGGTCTGGCCAAGTACGAGCGAACAGTACGCGAAAAAAGATCTGGCACATTCTCCTGCGAACACAGCTCGCGTAGCTACTGCCAGGTGCGGGTTGTAACGGAGCAGGGACAAATCCGGGCAGGGAGCGAGGCAACTTCATTATCCCGCAGCTGATTTCTCAAGCGGAGCGTTTTGCAAACCTCCTCTCCCAGGTTTCCTCTCGCACGGACTTTCCAGTGCATTAACCTTTACTCCTCCTGCTTATCATGCACGGTACGATGCAAACACATTGACTTCGCGGCCCCTGCTCAGAGGTCTCGGCCAGACAGGGACCCGGGGCTCTGGCGTGCGAGTATTTAAGGTCTTCTGTAAAGAAAATTCCTTGAATTATGCAGCCTGACTGAAAATGAAATGGAGCACCGCAGTCGCGTCTGGTAACGCCATAGCTTCTGGGCGGAGGGTGGTGATACGGCTTTGCCCTAGAGGCTGAGAGCGCGAGAAGAAAATGGGACGAGAGCTGCTGCCTGCTGATCATCCCTCTTCCCCCGAAAGGGGTCTTGGCCCCCCGGGGCAGGGGGTGACAGCACCAGCAGCGCTTCGGCGGGGAAGCGACGGGAACGCGGCCCGTCTTTCCTCTGCTGTGCCTGGGTATCCCCGCTGCGGGACCCACACGCTCCCACCGTTCTCCCCAGCCGTTCTAATCCCGGCACCGGGTTGGGGGGCGCGGGGGGGCATCGGGTTTGGGTCTCACGGGTGGGACAAGCAGCTACACCTGCACTTACAAGCAGAGCTTGGTTACTTGTGTGCAAAACCCTGTCCCGGCCCTGTGCGGAGCGGGTTACTCCTCGGAGGAACCACCCGCCCTCCCGCAGCGGTCCCTGCCATCGCTCCCGGACGGCTGGGGCCGCTCCCCGGGGGAAACCCGCTGCGGGAGGGGCCAGCCAAGACAGAGGTCATCAACCTCCCTCTCCTTTTCCTTTTCCAACGGCCCCCGGTTTTCCCAAGAAAATTCCAAAAATTGGTTCAGTCGGTGGTAGCTCGCTGCCTACGTTACAGCAGTGAAGACGTCTGGTAAAGAAGAAATCACTTTATATTTATGTAAATCACGGAATTAGATGATGCAACGTAGTTACCATAACATCAAGTAAATTATCACACTTTCGTTCCCTGAAGCAGCACTACTGGAGGAGGCAGGAGGTTCCTCAAGCTGAAATTTCACGGCAAGGAGAATGTAGCCGGTTTGCACTCATTCATTCATTTTCCTCCCGCTATGGGCAAGTTGGTTTTGGTTTTTCTCCTTGAGTACTCTCAACGTAAGTAGATAAAACGTGGAACTAAACGAACAAGGAAAAGCACTTTCCTATGTTTATCTCCTAAAAAAAAAAAAATTCCCATAAAAATGGCCCTTCCCTTCCTTAACCTTTTGGCAGCGGTGGAAGGTTCACTCCAGGTGCCGTTCCTCTCTCTGCCCACCCCGAAGCCAGTGGCGGGGGCGGCCGCCTCGGCGCAGCCCTGGGGAGGGCACGGGCGGGCGGGACGCTGCGGCCCCCCTGGGAACCGCCGTGTCCCGTCCCGGGGCGAGCACCGCGGGCCACGCTCGGGGCGACCGGGGGGGGGCTGCAGCACCCTCACCGGTAAAAAGGCGCGGTGGGTTTTATTATCTTGAATCTAACCTTAGCGCTGATTTTTAACCTTGGGGTTAATAAAATCACAGAAGAATTTGTTTTCGTGCTCATTCTCTTCACACCCCTCTCTCGACGCTGAGCCAGATTCTGCCATTAATTAAATTTACGCTGCTTCATTTAACTTTGCTGAGTGGCTACCAGTGCGAATAAAAGCAGACCTGCCTCTTCAGCATTTTGTGTCAAAGAGCCCAGAACGCTGCCGTTCAAGTCTCCTTTCCACCTTCACCCTCTGGCTGGGGTGCGGCGGGGACGCCCGAGGAAGGGGAGGGAACCGAGCCCCCCGCGAGCCGAGCCCCGTGCTCCCGGCAGCTCACGCGCTCCCTCCGGCCCGGCCCGGGGCCGAGCGCTTCTCCGAGCGCCCTACCCCTGCCCCACGCTCCCCGCGCACAGCCGCGACCGGCTGGTCCACGCACAGGGGCAACGGGAGCGACAACGCGGCCTCACCCCAAACCCGCTGCCCCCGCGCACCCGGGGAAAGGAGCCCACCCGCTCGCCTTGGGCCTTCACCCCGACTGGAGCCTGGTGCTCCGGCGTCGCCGCGGGCGCAAGAAGGAACAAGCTTTCCCGAGCCCCCTCCCCACGCGGAGCTCCGGGCTCCCGCCGTGGGCAGCAAACCACCCCGGCAGCGGGGCCTCCTCCGGGGGAAGGCAGCGTGAGGAGCACAGGGGCAAGTGCTGCCGGGACGGCTGCCCGTCCCAGGGAAGGGCCGGGAGGGTAGCTGACCGCTGGAAGGGTAAAAACACTTTTAACAGCAAAAAAAATAGAAGCGATGACACTGAGACTAATGCAGCCCGTGGTAGGTCATTTCCATTTCACTTGCGGGATCATTCCCCTGGGAACGCATTTTCCAGGCACTTAGCAGGGGCACATCTGGAAGAAGGAAATGGGACCATTTCATTAAGCTGACGAAAAGCTGAAGGATGACCTGAGCGTGTGGCAGGATTTCAACCGGGCCGCAAGGCTGTATCTGTTCGGCTTCAGCTGCAAATGCTGTAACTGCGGAAAACGCCCCAGGCAAAGGGAGGCCTTCGGCTCTGCCAGCGCCCGGCTGTGCTGACGCTGAAGCCGCGGGCCTCGGTGGACGCTGGGCTGTGCCGCAGCAGCGAGCGGTGCTGCGAACGCTGGGCATTACCCACCGACCCGTCAAACCGGGGTGGCTGACCCAACCTGGCGCCCGGCAGACTTGCCGGAGCATCCCCAGCACAGCCGCGGCCAGGGCCCCTCCGCTTCCAGGGGACGGCGAAGTGGCCGCGCTCAGCCGAGGGATCCCGTGAGGACTCGATGCTCCGCGTCCTCGCGTTGTCCCGGTGGAAGCTCCTGGCCGCGCACAGCAGCCGCAGCGGGACACCCACGGCACCGGCCGTGTCCTGCGTGGCACCGGGGGACCCACACCACCTACGTGAGAGTCTTCTTCACCCACCTCGGTTTATTGGCTTATGTTTGAGTCAAATGTGGGCCTGAAAAACACACCAGTACGAGCCCAAAAGGGCATTCAACAGCCCCAGTGTTTCTCTGCCCGCCCTCCCCCAACACGTCCTTACAACCGGGGGCAGGCAGGCAGCGCAGGAGCCGCGGCGGCTGGAGTGGCGTCCCCGGAGCAGAGCTGCTTCCATCTCCCGCTACAGCTCTCCCACGGCCCTCCGCCGGCTGGCAGCGGCTGGAAGCCTCCCGAGACAAGCATTGCTGCTCTCTCCTTTTGCGGCTTTTCCCAGTGCCAGGTCGTGACATCTGCGCTCAGGCCCAGGGCAGACTTCGCACCCCGTGGCGAGGGGATCGACTTCCCTGGCCCTGCTGGAGCAGCTCATTCCTGTGAACGCCCCTTGACTTGTTGTTTCTTAACCCTGCCGGGCCTCGCACCATTCTTCCAGGTTAAAATGCTTTTAAAAAAAACTCAGTTTTGTCACCAGTGTTAAAAAAAAAAAAAACAACCCGCCAAAACGCAGCACCTACATCGCAGGGATGCAGGGGCACGCCGGGACGGCCAGGCCGGCTGGTGTCCCTGCTCCCCAGCTGGGCTCCGCGGCACGTGGCGGGGAGCCCGGGGTGCTCCCCTAAACATTCATTCCTACTCTCAGGCAGGGCAGAGCAGAGCAGCCCTGCCCCAAGGAACGGGCGCCACGCTCCCCACCTCCTCCTCCTCCTCCTCCTCCTCGGGCAGGCCGGCACGCCGCAGCGCCGGGGACGGCAGTGCATCCGTCAGGCTGAACTTGACAGTAACGATCGGCTGTGTCGGGCCCCGCAGTGATCATGGCACGGGTCCCTCCGGACTGCAGATGAAGTGCTGGCAACGGGGTTTTTAACTTACCGAATTGCCATCTTTTTTGATCCAAACGCTCAGCCCCGGTTTGGAGCCTCGCAGGGGAGCCCAGGGGCAAAGCCTGGAAGGCAGCATGCGGGGAAAGGCACGCCGTGCCACCAAGCGTCACTGCAAGGCAACGGCCTTTCTTTTGGGCGGAAAACAGCAGAAACTTTTGCAAAGCCGCTGATATAAATTTTTAGCACACGTGGCACAGAAGTGCTTAAGCAAAACAACCAGGAGGAAAAAACACTTGTGACGCACAGCGTGGCAGGACACCGCAGCGGGATTGTCGACATTCGGGTGGAAACAACCAGCACCAATGCACGAGCGCGCGCACACACACACACACACACACAGGCACACGCAGAGGAGAAAAACCTAAGATTAGTTCTGCCTACCATAAGTCGTACCCACTGGAAAAATGCCTTTCAGCTTCTGCACGTATAAAACCTCTGCGAGTGACTCCAGGGTCCATCTCGGAAAGGCGTAATGGCAGGAAGCCATAATATATTAAAACAGTAGATTAAAACAAACAAGAACACTTTGGATCGTATTACACATCACTTTCCTCACGCCTGACAACAGAAGAAATCAAAGGCAGTAAAAGACAATCGTAGACCATAATGGCCTAATAACTCTGTGATAAAAGCGCTTGTGGGAGTTGGCTGCGAGGAGCCCAGCGCCGCCGCAGGATGCAGAGCCAGCCCTGGAACCCGCAGCGCTGCACTCAGGAGCATTACAGCTTAAGTGCTCGTTTAAGACTTCCTTGAAAGTGCAACGTGCCCACTGGAGAAGCGTAATTAGGCCTCGACTGCGGGTGATGTTCACACATTATGGATCATCCTTAAAAATGACAGGAGAAGAACGGCCGAGGGCTCTGGCTTCCGCGTGACAGCTCCCTCTCCATCACCCCGGGAGAAAACCCAGCCCCCGGCCGCGCACCCACCCTGTCGCCCACGGGGTGGCCCAGGCTGCTGGCACCGGCAGCGAGGGAAGGGGCCGGGGCCGCCGCAGGTCCCGGGGCCGCCGGGAAGGGCCAGCCCCGCCAGGGCTCCCGGGCGGCCGCGCTGGGGGGAACGGGGCCGGTCCCTGCCGCACACGGGTCGCTCCGAAGGGCTTTGCTTCCTGGCACTTTCAGGAGCGCGGACCGTGCGCGCACCCGCTCCGACTCGCCGCGCGCACCCGCAGCCAGGCGAAGCGTCGGGTTGTCCCCAGACACCTTCGCGCGTACACAGACCTTTTAAAAAGATTTAAAGTGCCAACTGCCACTAAGGTACTTCCTGCACCCTCCAGCACCTCGTGCACAAGCGTCACCTTACACCAAAGCCAGAGTCCAAACCCTTAAGCCATCCCGTGGTAGGTGGCTGTTTTCTCAGTGCAGAATTCGAGGAGAAAGTCCTTTCTCCAGGATCCTTCCTACTGTTTCTCCCCCTGTAGCACTGGGACATCTGGGCTCTGTGCTGGGGCGCTGGGCAGAAGCCGCCGCTCTCCCACAGCGCTGCCCGGCGCCGTTTGAAGGAGCACAGCCGTTCTGCGCTGACTTGGCCGAGAAGCTGCCATCCCCCTTTTAAGCCATTTTGGGCTACTGGGTCCCCGATGAGCAGCCCATTATTCCAAGCCCGTTCTGCTATCCGAAGGACCAACCGTCCTCTCCGTGAGAGCAGGCGGTCGTAGCAACGCAACTATGCATCTCAAATCCTGCAATGCTGACTCAGCTGTTCGGTTGGATTTGGGGTGGTTTGCAACGGCTGCGAAGGCCGTTCTGGCACCCGCCGCTCCTGCACAAGCTCCCAAACCCTCCCCAGGGACGCCCTGGGCATACAGCAGTCTTCTCCATCCCTCGGACCCAAACCTGCTTTGTCTCCTCACCTCCACAGCATCGCGGACATCCTAGAGCTGAACTGGGCTGACTGCAGCATTGCTCCCGCATCAGTTGGCATCGTGGATTTCTATTAAGCACCGAAGACCTTTCCAGAGGGTACAATTCACGTCACCTTCCTGCCGTCTGCTCCTGGTTCCCGCCGTTGGCCCCCGTTTGTCTCCGGGCAGGGGCGGTGCTCACACCACGCTGTCAGCAAAGCGTCTCCCGGGCGAGACGCAGTGGATTCATGCCGACTTCATCCGTCCGAGAAGATCTCCGTACCGCTAAGCAGGCTCACGTCAAGATCCCCCTCAGCTTCCCATAATCCGCTGACGGACCTCGATGTTCTGCAGGCCAGCTTTTCAGCTCCCACCGGTTACCAGGCAGGGAGGCATCCGAGCGGGAAGCCCTGGGAAGGAACTAGCCTGAAGCAGGGCATTTGCGCCACACGCTGCCTCCGTGCCGAACGCGGGGCATTTTCCTGAAGAAACGGGGAATACGGAGAACACGCTCCTGTGCACAGCTGCCTTGGGCATCTTTTGAAGGGACTCGGACGGAAGACGGACCGTGGTGGAGTCAGCAGAGTCGGCCAGAGAAGACAGATAAAAGCCCGGGGACGTGCTGTCAGGCAGCAGCGTCCTCCTCTTTCTCCTTTTTGAGAAAGCGGCGCTTTTCTTCCGCGTGAGCACCCACGTCAGAGCACCCACAAATACGCTGACTCCAAACACTGACTGCTTGAAACTACCGAGCTTGTGGTTTATTTACTGCAATTCCGACTCCGCCCTGACCATAAAGCCAAGGGAAGGAAAGAGCTCAACAC
This sequence comes from Sagittarius serpentarius, assembly GCA_034782735.1. NCBI lineage: Eukaryota > Metazoa > Chordata > Aves > Accipitriformes > Sagittariidae > Sagittarius > Sagittarius serpentarius. Next base: position 83,159,823 of record JAVKLA010000074.1, read on the forward strand.
CTGCAGGGCCCCTTTGCCATCATCTCCAACCCAGTTCCTCGTCACCCCAGGGTCTGGCCGTAGCCCACCGGCACGGGAAGACCCCACGGATTCAGCACGCATCAACCTGGGTCTTAATTAAATTCCTGGTAGCCGCAATTAGCACACACATTTGGAGGGGACATCAGGACATTATTTACTGCCCATTTAAGTCCCACCTGTCCCCACTGCGTATTCTGAGCCCACCTTACAAAGCACCAGAGCATTTCCTGTGATTTTACCGAAACACGCTTTTTGCCGTATTTTCCCGCGTTTGAGCGCTTTACGCCCATCAGAGCGGCTGCAGTTCCGACCAACGCAACGAGGCAGTGCGGCGCGGCTGGGAAACAGCACATTGCTCGGCAGGGCAATGTGAGATACCGGTAGTCTAAATCATAGGCGTAGGCCCAGTAATCCCCAAGTCTCGCTTAACATCTTGAGTTTATCTCTAGCTCCGTTATGGAAGCAGAGAGCTGCCGTTTAATTCAACGGGCTGTCTTCTGGTGGAAGTTATGCTGACATAATTATTCAAGTAGGTATATTATATCAAGTTATATTATATATTATATCAAGTTATTTACCCCAGCCAAAATTAATAGCAGCAAACTACCTCAAACGCCAACATAAATTCTGAACACCTTGGGCAGAATCCCGTGCTCACATGGAGCTCTGCCACTACGCTGTCTCGGTGCCAGAGGTGTGTTTTCACGCTTGTGGTGCAAAGCCCGGCGACGGCTGCGGTCCCAGCCGGCTGCAGCGGCCCCAGCAGCCCGGCCCCAGCCCCTGCTGCGCGGAGGACGAAGGTTCAACCACCCCTCTCCCTCCCAGCTGCGTCCACCAGCTCTGCGGTTCGAGACCTTTCAAAGCCTTTCGGGCACCGCATCAGGTGCCCCAGCGTCTCGGCCCGGGAGCACTGTTTGGGCAGAGGATGCTGTTTATAATGGCTTTTTCCAGGCGCTGCAGCGTCGGTGCAGCGGTTATGCTTTCAGCTCTGCTGGAGTATTTCTGCTCTCCGCCGCTGTGTCAGGTTTTCCTCGCCACTGGGGAGCGTAAATGTGTCTTTCGCATGCATTTCCGAGAGACCCTGGAAACCTTGCCATAAATCAGCAGGAGGTAATGTCGCTCTTTAGTACTTTGTGGAGAACGTATTTTGACATCAAGGTAACGAGACAGAGGTTTGACTTCAAACTCCGCATCCCTCGCGGTGGGTCTGGTCCTGGAAGGGACGAGCCCTCGCCACCATCCTTGGGGCCGGTGAGAAACAGCCGTCACCGCCAGGCATCAGCTCCGCCGTGCGCCACAAAACGCAGCGGGGCATCCCCATCCCCGCGACATTTGGCCCTTTTTCCTGCCCCGCGAGGGGTGTGATTGAGGGCACGGTCCCCTCCCCCACGGACAACGGCAGCGACACCTTTAGCGCTTTCTCCGCACGTTATGGCCTGGTGATCTCTTGGCCTTTGGGGTTCAGACGTCAGCGGGCAGCCGCTCCCGACGCAACCTCTGAACCCAGGGGGATAAAAGGCCGGGCGTCACAGAGACGATCCATCTCCAGACAGCCACGTAAAGGATGCCGCTCAGCCAGGCCAACAGGTGCAAATTAAATAACCTTTTCTTGGCGCTTACTGATGAACACAAATTTAGGAGGAAAACAAAAGGCAGATTTTAGACCTGGTCCAAATTTATGACTCTCTGTGCTCCACGTGCAAGAGCAGAACTTGCCTCTTTGGGCTTCAAAGTTACAAATTATAAATCAATCACTCGCCCAGCGCACCACGAGTGGTATCAAAAGACGAGTACGTTTCACAGAGGATGAAAGACACAGCGCAGCCCATACGTGCTCTGACGGCGGCCTGAGCCAGCCGGGAGGTACAAATCAGTTTAAGCCTTTGACCAGCCCGTGCTGAGCAGAAAGGTGCGAGGACCCGGTTGGCAGCCACAGTTTCGGGGTCTGCCCTCCGCAAGGAAAGTGGCAAAGCAGGAAAGCAGGTGGACACGTTACCTCTGCCGTCAGCGACAAACGTACGGGCCGTTTCCTTGGACTCTGACAGGCACCGGCAGCGGGTACGCTGGTCTTGTTTCTAAGGGGTCGCTGTCGGGTAGCGGGGAGCTCAGCTTACCTGCTGTTAACAGGACACGAACGCTCATCCTCCTGCAACCTAAACCCCCGTCTATCCAATACAAAGTGACCTTGTTGCCAAGACAATTCCGTAACTTCCCAGGATTAGTTTCGGGAGACACGTGTCACGCAGCCCCACGCAGAGCTGCGCGGCCCCCTGCAGCCGCTGCGAGGCTGAGCTGCCTCCGCCTGCCGCATCGCCCGTGGCCCAGCGACGTCCCACGGACGCCCTCGCCGCCGGTCCCGGCGGGGCACCGGGGTGCGTGCGCAGCTGCAGAGGGGCGAGCGGCTTCCCCCCGAGGTCATGATTCCCCATACAGATCTCAGCAGAAGCCAGCAACAAGCTGACTTACCACAGGGCGAGACGTTGCCAAAAATCAGTTCGCCGCCGCGACAGCAACGGAGGGACTGTCGCTCCTGCTGAACATGGAGGAGCTTCTCTTTGCTACCACATTTGGGAAACGAGAAGGTAAAAGCCAGCAGAGAGGCGACCACCACTGACTAACTGCTGCTTGGCGCTTTTTAACCCTACAACAACTTTCTAAAGGGAGAGCGAGCCATGTTAGAGAGATTCTTTCGGATTCAAAGAGACGTGATGTTCCTTAAGCTCTGCCATGTTTACTCAGCCAAATCAAACCTCCATTCAAATGCAAAATGGCAAAGCTACTGCCTGAAATACCAGAGGAAAAAAAAAGGAACTAAAATCACCCCTCTCCTTCATTCTTCCCAGTCTTCCATCCATTCAGCTCTCTCCCCATCACACTCTAGTAATGAGAGCTCACTAATGCATCAGCTTTAAGTACACAACAACTCTCATCACGGTTCTAGAAAATAATCAATCAAGCACTTAATTTTTAACATAAGAAATAAGCTGCCTAGAGACCATTAATAGATAACTGAATAAATTAACAATCACAGGTGGGATTCAAAACTAGTGCAAATCTTTTATTCACCGTCTTCTTGAGCCCGTTTTTACGGAAGCACACAAACCCCGTTCTCACAGAAAGCAGACGGACACTCAATTCCACACCTCCTGCAAGCGTGTAGCTGGACCTCGGCACGAGGAAACCACACCACGCGCATCCTTGTTATTTTATGTCCCCTTCCACACCCTGAAGCGTCACTTGGTGTTGTCCCGGACACTCAGCGAGATCGTGGCAAACAGAGCCGAAGAGGCAGGGCGAGGTGTAACGCACCCCAGCCTGAACACGCTCAACCCCACGGGAACAGGCTGCGCCTTCAAAACAAAGGCTGAGGCTGAATTTGACCCCTTATACAGAACACTACAAACGAAAGCACTGCTCTCTGAGCCAGAGGCAGGCAGGTTCCTGTGCGAAAGCCTCGCTGTGCAACTGTCGCCTCCGCCAAGGGACCAGTTTAACCGATCCTGGAGTTTGTTACCTGAGGTGGGAAGTCACGGAGGTGAGGGCAGCGTGAAGTTACCACGTCCAACACCGTACTAACTGCTGAAAGGCTACGTATACAGACACTTCTGCGCGAGCAGCGTAAGCAGCTTTGACTACTGGGGCCATCTGTTTTCAAAACCACACGTAAGTACCCAGACAAAGGCCGCTGCTCACAGAACTTCATTAGCGAACTCTGCCCGACTTCACCCTGAAGGACTGCCAGCCCAGGGGGCTGAAGTGCCGTTATGTCCCCTGGAAACCTAAGGGACTGACCCACCATGGCCTGGCTACTTCAGCAAGCAATCTGGCACATCGGGACCGGGCCAGGGGATCTCAGTGGGTGCTGAGGCCCTACTCCAGGTAACACTAGTCTGGTTCCTTGGACCGAGCGTTCCGACAGGATTTGGCCGAGACCCGTGCGCAGTGAGAGTGTTTGGCGCACATCTGGAGTGCTTCCTTCCAGAGGCATCAGAGTTCGAACCCCTCGTGCACAAAGCGAATCAGCTCTCCGTCGGCAGGGAACCACTGCTTCGCAGTTCGCTACTGATCCAAATCAAAATGCTGCCCGGTACGCGCCCAAATGCTTTTGCTTTCTGGTGCACAGAGAAAAGGGAAGGACGTCAAATACCATCATAAAGGGCACTTACTAAAGACACACAGCTCAGTTATTTTTTTCCAAAAAATTTAATTGAAATTCCATCTTTATGGCAAATGATACGCAGTAAGATCATACAACTTTTTTGTTACATTAAATGGAAGTCCTTGTTCAATCTGAAATATGTATGTTGGACTAAAAGCAAGTATTTGTACACATCTGGCATTAAAAAAATGACAGAAACTTCTCTCTCTCTTGCATCTTACACTTCATACTGATTCCCAACTCTCTCAGTGTGATAGAAAGGGAAAATAAAGTGAGCTTTTAGATATCCCTAGGAAAATCCCAGCCCCACTGAACTCAACTGTAACATCCTCTTCTCCAGGGGCAGCAGGAGGTTAGCTCACAGACGCTCTCCGCACACCTTTTAATATTACAGCACCGCTTTTGGAAGCTATCACATTTTCTGAAATGCAGCCAGTAGTAAGGGAGATTTTACAAACTCCAAAAGAGGAAAACTTCAACTAAGCAGAGAAAGAAAAAAGCAAAGTTGCAGAGAGTTAATTCAGGAGCACAGCCTAATCACAAGCAAATTCGTCAACACATTCCATTTGCAAACACCTTTACTTCCCACTTCTTTCCTTCAGACACCAAGGGCTCTGTTTCTGAACTGCTCTGTTTTTTAATCAATATCCTCAGGCCAGAGCTCCACAGCGCTGCGGGAGTGCTCGAGTGAAGATTCCACTCCCCAGCTCTCATTCCTGCTTCCAGGTGCAGTCTCGGCTGTGCAGCTGTTTGTCGGCCTGCACTGCAAACGGCACCGCCAGCACTAGCAGGAGTAAGACTGAGCAGCCTGGGCACGGGGACAGCGACACCACACCGTCCCCGAAGCCCCCCCACTGCTCAAGTCCAGCCTGAGGACTTGGCTCTTACCGACAGAACCTTGGGATGCAACGCTGCCTCAACACATCACTTAAGCTCACTTCCAACTGGTTGCTTTTTGTCAGGGCACATGTAAATGATAAACGCTTGCAAATGAAATAAAGTACTGCAAAAGAAGTGTAACTGATAACGAAAAAATCAAACTATGCTATTGCCCGAGGACTAGAGTCTCCCAGATGCCGACACTTCTGCATGCTCACATCAATCCAACCAGCGCAGAAAGTGCTCAGGACCTGACAAGACTGGGTCCTGAGTTAGTAGCACCAAACATTTAAAATCTGCCAGAGGGGCAAACTGAATGCATAACTGTAGGATTAAGACCGCAATCTCCCAAATGCAGCGGCTGCATGCCACTGGCAGAGTGCTGAAGAAGAAGGCACATAAATGGATGGGATTCATTCTCCTCACGCTAGACACGTGCAACACAGCTAACTACCTCTGAGTTAGTGCACCAACCACGTCCCCTCATGGTCAGAGGCAGCAACGGAGTGAAACCCATCCAACCCGTTGTGGACATCTGCTTTGAGAGATGAATAATTTCTCAGAAATGCGTGTTAAAACAATCTTTTGACCATAAATAGTACCTAGGAGACCAGCTCAGATGTCGCCATGTTGATCGGAAGCATCTAAAGTAACGTCAAATGAATTCCACTGTTAGTTAGCATAGTCAGAAATGCTCCCAAAGAGAAAACCTGGGATTAGAAGATTTCAATGGCAGCAGAATTCCCACTGTTATTAGTCCCGCTGTTATCTTGATTTCTATTAAAAATATTAAGCAGGGCTGCTAGCTAACTTGCTCAGGTAGTTTCTCAAGAGGTTTCTGATGCTGCGCTAAGACAAAATAACGTGTGTTAAATAGCAGGACTGGGTGATATTACACGATCTGTTCAGCAAAATGAAGAACCCCACCAACGCTATGAGCCAAGATCCATCTGCTAAAAGCTAGAAAATTAAGTGATTTCTACATTATGGTCTCATAGCAGCAATAGGCTTAGTAATTATCTCACTTGTGGTTAGCATACTAAAAAGTGAATTTTAAATACCTTTTATTACGGGGGACAAACATAATGCCTCATAGTTAGCGCCAGCTAATATTTTCAGTACCCTCTCCAGCATGGAAATAAAAAGTCAATCTGTATTTATAGTATCGCAATGTTCATGTGAAATTAACCTTCACTTTCCAGCTTCAGCCACACTTCCAAATGTGCTGGTCACAACCTGGATTCGAAGGTCAATATACCCTTCAGCTGGCAGGAAAGAGATGTAAGTAGGAAGATTTTACAAAACAGACTGACTTCCACTGACCCGTAAGTGTCAAGGAGAGAAATGGGAACAGAGAAAGTTCTTTGTCCAGTGAGAGACATACGGCTAGTATTCACTTCCCAGACACATTGCAGACACCCAGTCTTTTGACACTGACTCAAAGCTTTTCCATGAAAATGCCATCCTTCTGTACATGTGATAACCCTACCTACTCCACCTGAGCAAAGGCAGGAATCAGCTTCGCGTTCCTTTTTCCTGCCAAGGCAGCGAGCAGAGACCAAGAATGGAGCAGGAAAGGGAGAACAGAAGCCCTGGCTTCTAGCTCCCTGCCACTCAAACAGGCACAGGTATGAAGGGTCAAGGAAGACTTCTTTCTGCTAAAGCAACGAGAGACAGCAGCAATGTAGGCGGCTCTGGCACGGAAGGAATTTAAAGTCTGTCTCACCATAATCACACTCGGTAGCTGCAGTATGGCAGTGGAGACACGTCAATCAACTCTCAAGACATATTAGGCCACAGGCCCTAGCGAGTCTGTACAGTAGGATTTACATTGCTCCATGGCAGTTCTTGGCCCACTGGCTGATCGACACAGCATCCATTCATTTCTTTAGAATCCCATGTTTAATTCTTTCAACATAAAATAGAACAAGACAAACCCCTGTTATACCAACAGAGGCCTATTTTCAACAACCCTATCCTTGAAAGATCGGAGGTTCAAACTGTTCGTGCCTCAGTTACAAAAGCAAATAAAACTGTCTGAGCAGCACGGCATCTGCTTCTCAAACATCACAATTAGCTGAATTATCAATTTACAGAAAACAACCTGCATTGCCAAAGTACTGGCATTTCAGTGCTAATTATATGAAGTAAACATTTATACCCATGAAGTTGACAGCTAGACTAACACACATATGGCTCAGTCCCACAGAACACTGTCACAGCTTTGCTCCTCCTTTGTCCCTCCCAGGAGGAGAGGTCCCTGTGCAAGAGGACCACTGACTGAGGTGCCGCGATACTTCTGCCCTGAAGTACTTCGAGTGCCAAGCTCAGGCATGCTGTGTGGTGACCAGCCTTTCAGAAAAGTCCCCTCCTATCCCAGGACTAACCTGGACGCCGGTCCCGGTGCTGACAGTGGGGGAATACTGCCCTAAAGAGGTTTCACTCTACAAAACCACCACTACTTAGGAGTGGTTTCAGCAGTCCTGATGCACCCAAACGCCTGCCAAGACAAGCAAGAAGTTTAGCTGGGCTACGGGTGCGTACTCCCGGCCCACCACCCATCAGTGCCAAAAACCTAACAGACAAAATTCAGCTTTTGACACAGGTATGCGTAAGCACCCAGCTGTCAGCCTGCGGGGCTGCCTGCTCTCGCGCAACTGCAAAGTAAATCACTCCTGACTTATCATCTCAGTTTTAAATAACAACATCAATTAAGCTAGATCAATTGTACCTATGGAACTCCATAGGTATCCCACAAAAACCACAGCACTGTGGCACAGTAGAAAGCACAGAGCAGATCTATAAACGTTCTGGAGAGCAAGCCTGACTTCCTAAATTTACTTAGCCAAACAGAGAAAGCCCTTTTTAATAATAATTGTTAAAAGCCATTTTGCTTAAATGATAAACCAACATGTTTCCATACATGCTGCTGATAGCTGCTAGATTTGAAACATACAGTTTGTTTCAAATCGAGCACGTTCTTCAGCATCACCCAAGCAGGCTTATTCCTTTTATTCTACGCTCTTCAAATGCAGAAGCTTTCCTGCAGATAATGAGAGTGTTTTTTCTAGAAAACGTAAACAAATCCTGTGCGTTCTACTATCCCAGCTAAGCTTTCACTGGAAATTTCTGGCAGGAGAAAACAAAACAAAACAAAACAAAGCCTTATCTTTATGCTCTAAAAAAATATACACATTATTTAAAAAGCATTAGAAGTCACCTGGTCTTCAAGCCCATCTGAAAAAAAAAAAAAATCGCTCTCAGGAGAGAAAAATCAGTGACTGTGCTGGTTATAGTGTGCCTTTAAGCATAATCAAAACAAAGAATTGTATGCTTGACCTGCAAAGCTGAAATTAATGCACTCATGACAGAACTGCATACAAATAAATCCCTGCATAGGAAATTGAAGCTACTTTGTAGAAAAGTTTTTAAGTTTTTCAGTGCATACTTATGGGGCCATGCTAAGTCCAATCAGAATCAGATGAAACGAGACCTTTTCACATCTCGCAGGATAAACGCCCTTACTTCCCTACTTTCTACAAATTCTTCTCAAACAAAGAAAACGTAAGAAAAAACCCAAAAAAGTCAGGTTCTCCTCACTGTTACGTGAGGTTAACATCACTGAGACTACCAGCCTGCAAGTATCTAAAGAGAGGAGAGTCTGGTCAAGCGGTTCCTTTCCTTTGCACTGCTTCACCAGGGCAGTTTTCCTGTATAATCCTGCGGTGCTCTCCTAGGCGCCCATCACAGCTGCTGATTAGTGAAGAAGGCTTTTGTCTCCCTGCAGATGGGATTTACACACAGCGGACAGCAGAGGGTTAACTGCCTAGAGCAGATTTCATTCGCCTGGATATGTGAACAGACCAAGTCTGCCAGAGCCTGAAAGAGAGTTAATTAAAACACAGAAGTGAGCAGACCTATCTGCATAAAAAAAAAAATGCTTTAATGTGTCACACTGACTAGTGAGATTGCCAAATTGTGTATCCATCAGACTACACTTTTTGAGCACCACCCCCCTTTACTTCAGGGAAAATCCTGCTTTAAAAGTGCATTGGCATAATATCTTAAGAGAAATATTTCATTAAAAGATTACTACAAATGAATACAAAACGGTTTTTTCTTTTTTTGTCAAACCAAACTTCTGAACTTCTTTCAAAAAAAAAAAAAAAAGCCAAAAATTGTGGCAAAAGAAAATACTTTGTGGTATACAGATTAAGTACAGGCGTTTCCATTTTCACTCTTAAACTCAGAATACTTTAAAACTACAAGAAGGCATCCATAATCTAGTTGGAAACACACAACTTCAAACTTGTACAACTATTGCAGCAAAGAAGATACCTTGGAGAACAGTGGATTTCCATTAAGAGACTCTGCTCTTCTGATATTTTCAACTCCACACTGAATCAAAAATAAGCAGAAAAGAAGTTAAGTCTGCTAGATCCTTCACTCATTAGCCTTCAAAATCTTTTCTAGTTCATTCAGAAGTTGCCCCAAAATGACAGAATTAAATGCAATACCATGTTTTTCAATACAGTAACTATGATGCAAAATTTCACTTTGCTGCCAAAAATCAATGATACTTTTTTAGTAAGGATAGTAGTGGCTTAAAGAGTTAAATCGAGAAAGACAAATTCCCACCTGTTTTGTGTTGCTAAAAATTCATTTGAGTTAAGCCAGTTCAGATTAATTTTCAATTTACAGAAAAATTAAATTTGCTCCAAATCATATTGCAAAAAGCAACTACAAAGCAAGTTTCAAAATAGGGAAAGTAATTTCAGAGCACCACTATCCAAACAGTTCAAAAACTATAAAACATTTACCTCATTCGCTAAAACTTGGGCATACTCAATATCCAGTTCATAAAGTGTTTCAATGTGGTCACTTGTAAATGCTATTGGGACCAACAACATGTTCTTCTTTCCTCTTTGGCACAGTCCTTTAATGGTCTCATCTGTCTGTGGACCAAGCCAAGGCATTGGCCCAACCTGTAAGACAAGGGGGAGGGAAATAAAAATTAAAAAAAAGAAAGAAAAAAGCCCCTCTTTAAACGATGCTTACAAAGAACACCCACGTTTTCTTAAGCAGGACAACGGAGACCAGATTATGTTTAAGATGGAGCCAGTTATTTGTATTTCCCTGCTTTTGACAGTACCTCTCACTTTCTCTGTTAAATTTTTTACGAAGACACACTGTCCCGCCATTTAAACTGTAAAGAAACAGAACCTGGGCTGGCCCAAATGAGACTCTCATTAAAATAAATGACAATTTACATACAAGTCTACTGTTTTCAGTTCAATAAAACCCTGAGCACTACTGCACAGAGTTTACCTGGCTTTTAAAGAAGTTAGCATTCTGTAGCAAACTGGCCTTACCTCTCTACTATCCATGAAGTATTCAGTGCTGATGTACCATAACGTGCAACTTTAAGAACAAGACAACAATGGCATAATATGCGTAATGCCCCTCAGACGTAAGGTTACTTGTACTACATAATTCTGGTAAAACTTACATTCCTTGCTATTTGCAGTAGTAATAATAAGTATAAAGTAATGCAAGCAGTCTTCATCAAGAATAATGAAGCCTGTTTGGATTAGGCTCATATCATTATTAAGAATGCCTGTATCACAGTGATGACTTTGGAAAAATTGCTCAGAGATCCTCAAAAAGCAACACCTTAAAAATCCAGTCAGTGCTCAGTTCTTCCTTCTGACAGAGAAGGATAAATGCCAAATTAGATGTTATGAGATCACAGGTTTTCTGAAAAGACACATCAAAAATCTACTTTAAAAAGATGCAATATACAAAAAAGGCAAGAAACTGTGGGTAGAGAGTATCTGAATTTGAGTAATAGATGGGAATTCTGTTCTAGCAGAAATACTTGCTGAAAATGGGAAAAAGGCACTGAGGTTATGACCTTCTTAAGCTGGAATATCATAAACTCCATCACCTGAAGAGATTTACAGTGGCAGGTGGCTTTACAGCTTGCCTGGGCACGTACCTTCGACTGCCACACAAGCCTGTAAGGGTTGGAGTAGTTCAGCTTCTCCATGACTCTCTGGACAGTAGCTCCCACTTCTTGAGGATACGGATCACCACGGTTCACCACCTTCAACACAGAAACACCAGACCTTTTTCTTCCAGTGAACATGTTTGGGCAAAGACCGCCTAAAGACTGGGGAAGGCAAGCATGCTGCGTGTGATGTGGCCGTGCCCAGGACGGGCTGTATCAAGTGCCCGGCTCATCCAAAACAGGGAAGAAAAATTGCATTCTTGCCCAGCAAAACCCATGACAAAGCACTTTACCAGAACATCTACTCCTCCTCCTTCCCATGATGAAAGATAAATTCTTCTGTCATCACATGTAGATAAGGTTACATTTCAGTAACAGCACTGCATTTTTTAAAAATTATTTAAGAGCCATTTCACTGCAGTTGCTGGTTGCTGACAGAGGATCAAGTCATTTATTGCAACCTTGCAAAGATTTTACTTTCATTCCTTCAAGTACTATTACTGCCTTCTAGAGGTGAGAAAATAACCAAATTTTCCCCTCCATTACCATCTAGGCTTGAGCTGGCAAGTTCGTGAGGCCATGAAAGCAGCCATACTGAGTCTGACCTAACCCAGCACCCCATCTTCAAGGGTGGCCAACAGTGCAGATCTGAGTAAGCACGCAGGAGAATAACCACAGCTCACGTGCCTCGCTTTCACCTCCGCGTCAGGCTTCCACCTGCAACTCGCTAACTCACCTTCATATTTCTCTTTTATATTTGCCTGGCACTTCCACAACTGTGGCCCTGCCCTGTGGGTGTGCAAGCCACATATCCTTCTATTCAGCCCAGCCAGTGTGCCTCTGGTCTAACAGTGACAGAAATGACCTGACGTAACTCACAGACATGGGCAGCGAGTGAGCTGAGAAGAGGATGACAACATCTTTCCTTTTGTCGGGTGGAAACAGGTTCAGTTCCTTCTGTATGTGGTCGGTGAAGCACTGTTCAGAAAAAAAAAAAGCAAAGACCTGAATCAGAAACACTGAGAGGCATTATGTGATCTCAAATGACCCAAGACAGGCTGTTTCAATGTTCCAGGTTGCCTTAAGAAATTAAAAATTGCCCTTTCAGTACGTGTGGGGCAATAGTGAGAGGCGGCGCATATTACATACTGTCCAGTATACAGCATCACACAGTGCCTGGTCCCAACACACCGACGGCCCCCGTGAACTTTGGATCATCCCAATGGTTTTAAGATGCTGGTAACAAACCGAAAGGACATAACCAATCCAACCCAACTCTCCTCTACCGCCTCTGAAGAGCGGTTCCCGGGCCGCGGAGGGCACACGTGCGCAGCTGCTAGCACAGGGGGAGAGAGAAATGGTGAACGGGCAGAGCACAACCATCCTCTCTTAGCAGCCCCATTACACTTGGACCGAATCAGAGTACCTACGCGTGGTATCAGAGAAGAGCCCGCTCTGCGAAAGGTGTCGCCGAACGGGCTGTTGAAGCAAGTTTGAGGTAACTGTATTCAACTGTATTCAGAGACCTCCACCTTGAGCGCAGCTGATGGAAGAGAACACGGGAGAGATGGACACCTCTGTCCATCAACACCCGAAATGTTCTTAGTCCTACACAAAAAAGCAGGGGAACACCTCTGACCCTTCAGCGTTTGAACTGAGAGCCCTAACACCGCAGGCACACAGCTAGGCTGAGGGAGCGTACAGAGAGAGAAGCAGCTGCCATCGCTGCTGGCATATGGTGCTGCAGGAGCATGAAACAGTGACAAACACATCAGAAATGTTAAAAAAAATTCAATTTCCATTTCAACTTTGTAATCAGGGGTTGTGCCAGCCCTTTCAATTACAGCCTCTCCGGACTTAAGGAAATGCACATTGGTGAGATTAAAAAAAAAAAAAAGAAAAACCAGGGGTTGTACGTACTCTGTCTAATGGAAACCATCTTGCAGGTTCCCTGAAGATAAGAAAGGTTCCTAAATTCTGCTGAAGTGTTTCACTGAAGGCAAGGAGAATACATACTGAAGGCACGGAGAGTGCATAAGAACAATGTGAAGTCCCGGGACAGCATCACGCTCAGGCAGCTTGTCAGGGGAACGTCACACACCGCAGGCATTTCCACCTTGCCTGCCTTCAGTCATTTTTATCATCTGTTCAGCACATCACAAAAATTACAAAACCTACACTAAAGGAGAAGCTCCCCAGTGAAGACAAAAATGCCATTTTCTCTGAAAAGGAAGGAGCAAGAAGGTTTACCTTAATTGCTCCTGCCACAGCCAATGCTGTGCCTAGAACTACCTCTTTGCTGCCAGATGAGAATCTGACAGACAGACATGATCTGTACGTTTGTCAATCACAGACCTGCTCCGAGCAGTAATTTGGACTAACGACCTCTAGAGGTTCCTTCCAGCCAACACTGTTACAATAACATGACTACGCTTTTACAACAAGACTTGCATGATGGTCACTTTCACACATTACCATGCCAAAACATCTGGCATGAAATAACCATCCTTTTCCTGTAATTTCATACATAGTAGACAGGACACATTTCATTACTATAACTAAAACGTACCCTCAAATTGAAGCATTCCTGTTACTCAAGTATTTTTTTTTTTAAAAAGTAAATATATAACCACAGCCTAAATCAGCAAATAGGTTCATCTTCTTTTAGTACATTCTATAGCTAAAAATCTTGTAAGCTTTGTTAGAAGCTAAGACTTGATCTAAGTGAAGTGCTTCCTCAGAATGTTTCTGTTGCTTAATATTATACTGTGTTTTTACTGGTAGCAAATATTTCTAAAAAGGAAACTCAATAAATGTCTGTATTCACTTAGTTCCTTGTTGTTTTAAAGATACCAAGTTTCTCCTACATCAACCAATCTAAGAAAACCTCAGGGAATGCCAATTTGATAACGTATCAGACCTGCTCAGTTCACGCCTCTCATTCTGACTGCTAACTTCAAAGGCCCTCACACAAATCCATACCTGAATAAGAAGGGGATGTGTGGGCCATCGGTCAATTATACTCCACTTCATCTTTGGCTTCTCCCCTTTTTTATTATAGTAGCGATAAATGGCATTTAAGCTGCTTCCTGAAATACAGAGAATTAAGAACATAAGTTCAGCCAAGGCATTAGCAACCTGTCAGATTAAAACAGTTTTGTAGCAAGGTATTATAATATTTCAAAAAGCTACATATTTAAAATGTAACCACCAATCAGAACCGAGAGCCTCAAATGGGAACAATTACATCAAAGTTCATACAATGTACAAGCCAAGAACAATTTGCTAAACCATTCTTTAACTGAAGAACAATTATTACTCTAGTTCCCATGAAGAAAACTTACTCAGTCACGTTCCTGAGCCCTCAGTTTATGTTACCTCACAATAACAATGGCAACATGAAGCTATCCTGACCTACAAAGCTTCTACCCAAAACTCGGAATTCTAGTAAATACAGAAGACCTTGAGCTGGCAATGAAGCCAAGAGGAAGGGGCACTTTGAGGAAGAGAGGACAGCTTGCACTGACGCTCTGCACACTCCCACGGGCTCGCAGACACGCGCCTACGTTCGCCTCTGTCCGTGCTCTGCTCCCGCACGGACGCTCACCTGTGGTAGAACAACTGTACTGTGGGTACTGCGTGAAAGCGATAGCCCTTTCAATGCCATCTTTCTCCATCTCTTCAATTGCTTCTTCTGTCAGAGGATGGACATATCGGAAGCCAATGTAGTATTTGTGAGGCGCTGCCAGCCAGAGCACAGGAAAAGAAATTGCAGGAAAAAAAATGAGAACTCTCAATAACACGTCATTAATAAGTACAAAGTACAGAACCAGACAGACTGGAACTACTGAAATAAACTTGTTGATAATTTTCTGGCTATTTTTCTAAGCCACTGTCATATAAACACAACTTTCTTTGGCCAAGTATTTTTCTGGTAACTCACTTTGCTGTTACTAGAATTTAAAAGTGATTTACACTATTGTTTGCTTCTGCAGGAAGCATCACTCTTCTGCTTTTACCCAGTTTAGCAGAGGCGTGGGTAACAGACTATACAGAGCT
The DNA here is from genome assembly GCA_034782735.1 of Sagittarius serpentarius. Taxonomy (NCBI): domain Eukaryota; kingdom Metazoa; phylum Chordata; class Aves; order Accipitriformes; family Sagittariidae; genus Sagittarius; species Sagittarius serpentarius. The sequence goes on from JAVKLA010000074.1 coordinate 83,174,951, forward strand.
CTGACATTTTACTGGGCAAGTTCTGATTTAAAGGATGTATTGGTAAAAAAGTGTCACTCCAAGATGCTAAATGGCATCACTACTATGCCCTAACACAGACCACAGTTACAGACGTGCTACAGGCTTCCTAAACAGCACAGCCCAACTCGCTTACTGAAATCAGAAGTCGGGTGTTTTAAATACACCAATGTAATTAAAATGCCAAACCCTTAGGAAAGACAAGGCTTTCTTCGTTCCGCCATACAGAAGGAAACGTATTGCTTAAGCAGTTTGCACGTTCCAGGAAACTTGATTTACCTAAATTTTAAAACATAATTGGGCTGCAATCTTGTGTGCCAGCACTGAGATATTCTGCTCTACAGGGATCAGCTTCGAACAGGAAAAGGCCCTGCACCTTATAGACATTAGCTGTCTATAAGGCATTTCAAGAAAACAAGGTAATTTTATCCCTTTCACGTTCCAGGGGCCAATAGAGAAGTCATGAAAACAGGATGCCTTCAGTGCATGAAGGATTCATTTGCCTTTGCTGGATCAGGCCCTCAGTCCCAGCATGCAGGGGTGTTCAGGCAGAATTCCCAGGAACCGACCGTTCGCTCCACATGCCCTCCCCTCCTTGCCCTCTAACTCCCACTTCAGCGAACACCTGGCTCCCTTGCATTTCCCTCACCTGCTCTCCTGCCCTTCATCATATTACGCAGATGTAATTCTATTTCACTTCTTTCCACTTCCTTGCCTCCAGTTAACCTCGTTAAAAAACAAAGCTAAAACCAAGACAAGGTGGAACCACTGTTTGATGCAACTGCTCTGGTCACTGTCCTCGCAAGAGAAAGTGCCTTCCCCCACCTTGGTAAGTCTGCTCCGTTTGCACGCAAGCCCCCAAGGACCAGGACTGTTGCTTGGGGCAGGAGATCAGTCCCTGAATAAGGGATGCACGTTCTTTCATTCTGGTTTCTGGATGTTTTTCATAGAAATCTTCACGCCTTTAAACACTTTATTTGGGAGGCAATATTATTCTCTCCAAGGACAACATTTTAGGTTTTTCCATTTTCTGTCTCCAATCTTTTGGGTGTTGGCTTGGAGGTTTGGGGAGTATGGTTTGGTTAGGGGGAGGGAGGAAGGGGAGGTTTGCTGTTTCATTTTGGTTTTTTTAAGCAGAGGTTCTTAGGAGAACAAAAGCAACGTTTCTTTTTCAGGGTTTCCGGGTCACTAGCTCTGAAATAACATTTAAAAGGTTTCTGAAGGAAGCAGATGTCCCGTGCTTGGTCTCCACTCCATACATTTATGCAGGATTCAGAAAACAGGTTTAGTCAGCCCCAGTTCTCTGCAGGAAGCAAGAGAGTTCCCAGCTGGGAGCAGCAGCAAATAATAACCCAACTTCAGGAGCCCCAGGAGCCAGTAACCTCATTAACATTTTTAAATGGCATTAAAAACAAAAGTCTGACTAACCAGAGCAAAGACAGTAGGAGTTTAACCTGGGGAAGGATATACTGGGAAAAAACATGGCCAACGTGGAAACTTCTTGCAATACTCGCTTGCAGTATTATGTTTTGTCCTGGATCACAGGCAAAGGAGAGATTTCCATGTCTGTATACATATCCATTTTGTTGTTAGAGTTAGTCACAACTGCTGGGAACAGAGTGACATCTCCTTCCATGAAGAGCTGCCAGTCTAAAGAAACAACGTGACCCGCTCATCCTGTGAGCTTCCATTCTGCTGACAGGGAATCTCAGCTAAAATACAACTTGTAAGAAACACCATGAACCGTTATAATTAAAAACAATAAAAAAGATGTGCCTTCTTAAAATATAATTACCATTACAAGACATTAGCCTATTTGATGCCAGCACTAAAAAAAAAAAACCCCAACAACAGAAATGGATTTTCCTATCACCATGTTTGTGTGATTTATTCTTACAGACTACTGAGCCTACCCAACCCCACTCGTTCAGAAAGGAAGAACTCTTGTTCATTTTCAGACAGCTGCCTGTAACAATAAAGCTTCATTTTAAAATTATATTGTTCCCAGATGACATGGGTGAGGCTGTTTATGTACTACTTTATATTAGTCCCACTGCCAAAGTGTAACATGCCAAATGTATAGTACAAGTCTGTAAATCAGGAGATTGATTAATTTCCGCACGAGAGAATTTCACGGGTGGTTACTGATACTGCCTAACCTGAGCTCTTCAACAGCAAATGCACAGCAGCTATAAACTTCAAGCCCCAAAAGTCCAGATCAAGGTAAAACGAGTACACAAAGTATTTCTTCTTCGTCATGTGTTTCAAGTTGTATCACCACAAGCTGCGAGTTACTCATTAACGGGGCTCAGCGCTCCCAACGTGCCACCTGTGAGCACACGATATTCCGAAATGGGTAGCTCAGTCTGGAAGCACATCCAACTGTTTCAAGCTATTCTGAAGCAAGACAATACTCGCTATTGCTGCAAGGTTACGTGAAATGCTTAAGAAAACGGTTAGCACTCAATTCAATTGTTAGCAATGGTGAGCACGTTCAATTTTTAAAACTGCAGCTATTATCAGGTAAAAAAGGAGGTGTCTAAATGACTTATCAGGTGTAGGAACTGCACAGAGGCGGGTGCGACTTCTCAGAAAGTGGTCACCAAACAAAAGCAAGTGGGAGTGGTACACTGAGAAAAGCAGATAAACTTTCTAAGCTTTATCTGCAGAACCTGTTACAAGCCTGACCCTTCATGGGCTACCGCTGCTAGAAACACTACTGCCTTGGATGCCACAGCAGGGTGCGGTTTCGGCTTCAGGCTTTGACTATACTTGCAGGAACCACAGCTGGAATTAAACTAGAGAGTAGCATCTGTGGAAAAAAGGATCGAACGTCACCCAAACGAAGGTATCAGTGACACGTTATGTGCTGAACGAATGAAATAAATTTGGTCCTAGCCTTCCAAGAGCGTTACTTTTCACCTTCCAGACCCCTTTACCAGTCTTCTACCTCTAGCCCTTTTCTACCCAAGCCTGAAGCAGGTGCCACAAAGAACTACAAAATAGCTAGGAATCAAATAACGTGTATTGCCAAACATGGAGGGGGATTCCCTGACACACCAGCACAGGTCACAGAAACTGAAGGGAAAAGGCGGCTTGCAGCACCAGAAGGGAGAGCACTCCTCTTTGGCTTCTTTTACTCCAGCACTTCTTCTATTAAAAATGTTTAGTGTTCCTCTTGGAGTGGCAGGATGAGAAGCATTGTCTGTAGCTAACACACTGGTGAGGAATTCAGCGGGCAGCTTAGCGATCTCGTTAATTCCTTCTACTCACAATAGTAGTCTGCTGTTTCAAGAACAAAAAGCATAATGCAGAGAAATACCTTACTGGAACAAAGGCGACCCCAGGTAGGTCATTTCAGACAGACCAACCATCATGTTACTGTTTCTCCTGGCTTTTGTCAAAACAGTGGTGATTCACTCTCTTCTTCTGCCTGTCCCGTGAGAGGCAAGACACAGAACACGGTGATCACCCTTAAGCTTCTATGTGACTGTGGAAGTTTAATTTCTAGTGCTGCCACTCACATTTATTAATCTCATGGTTTTAATGTCACACAGCAAGAAACTGTAGCATAAGAGGTACCGTAAGCAAATGACCCATCACCTTCAGCAAGCAGCAGAAGAGAAACAGGCTCCTAGTTCATCATAGCTGCTAACTGAGAAACAACACAAGCTAAAGTCAAATTCAACTAACAACCAATTTGAAAGCAGCAGCTAAACTGGTGCAAATTCCACCATGAATGCACTTAACCTGGGTGAAAAATTACTCCCGTATCAATTTGGTTGGAGGTTTTAGGAGATAGATTGAATATGGCTGAACCACAGCAAATTAACATTATGCACAACTGCAGCTGTCTGTGTTTGCACAAGCAGCCCACTGCAACTGCACAGTAAAATGTGTTAGCTGAAGCCCTTAGTAAAAGGGACATTCACAGAAGTGTCTGCACCCATTTCCCATCACACTAGTGCTACCAGTTAGCTTGGCACAGGGTCATCCATACAAGTCACAGCTCTGTGCTGTGAAGGAGCAAGGTTCAGAGAGATTCTGTGTTCCAGAGAGAGGGGAGAGAGGTTGTATTCACCTTTCAAGTTTTCTTGTCAAGGAAGAACTGGCAAAGTCGGCATCTACTTCCACCCAAGCCAAACCATCAGGCCTTATCTCCTGCTCATGCCCTCGGGTGGGGCTCACTGCTATCACTCAACCAAGCCCTGCAATGTTCATCTAGAAAACAGCATCTTTTCTTCCAACCGACCTTCTCTTCAGTCCTGAAACCAGGCCTAATTGGTGTGTCTTCTTTCATTCATTATTAATAGTTACAGATCAGACAAAGTTTCAAAAGCTCTGGGTACATCCAAGCAATAATTGCAGAGGGACATTGCACAGGAACGAAAGACGCCTGCAGCTCTGGAGAACAGTCAGACTGCCGACACCCTCCCATGCAGTCACCTATTCTTCAGGCTCAGGCTGGCAAAACAAAGGCAAATACAAAAAGCTTTACAGCGTTAAGTTCTGGCCTCCGAGCCGTTCTACATCAGACAGTCCCTGCACAGCGTCGTAGCTGAGCTGGCCCTGAACAGGGAAGGGCACCTGCAGGAAGCAGCAGGAGCAGGGAACGCTGCTGCACTGTCCTCTGAGCCCTAACAATGAAGAGAAGCTGGCGGTGCATTTTCCAGCAGGAGATCCCACTCCTCTGTGAAACTCAATAGCACCAGTGTGCAGAACATGAACGACCAGGAAACCCTCGGTTGACAGGCGTTTTTTACTCTGTCTGTGCACCCACATGTGCAGCCTAAGAGGATCGTCATTCTCCCACTCTACCTCTTCACAAGAGAATTACACGAGATCATACTGCCACTGCCAATGGTCACAAATCTCCACCTCAATCACGCTAGCAAGAATGCCACCCTGAACACCCTTCTCCCACGCCTGCCTTATGTGTTCACATGAAATACATCCCCCTTTCTTAGCATCTAAGGCTCAACCACTTGTCTTCAGTGTAGACTTCTCCAAGCTCAAGCAGGGCTTACAGGGCAAGGTATGACACCTTGCAGTCACACGCACCAGCGGAGACTCCCGTCACCTAGCTTTAGTCATCTGAAAATAAGACACTTTGTCTATCACAGTCATCTAGATTTCTTCCCATAATCAAAGGAAGAGAGATAACTGTATCTTTAGAGGGCGAGCCCGCCCTTTGATAATGACCTTAGGATGAACTGAATCACTTTCTCTCCAAGTCCTACTCTCTGTCGATGAAAGAGGGAGCAGAGACCACCAGCTTAGGCCAGATGCCCAACTTCCTGATGGCCAAAGTTGCGCAAGATGAAACATGCCAAAAGCATCTACGGGTGGACTTACCCAGGGCAGCTTTTAAGCTAGTTACCTTGGGCACAGCCAGAGGCAGCAGCTGGACCACAGCACATGCTGGATCCAGCCTGAGAAGGTGGGTAAACGTTTGGTTGTTGGCTTTTGGTGCTTCACTGTGTTACTACAGGTTGAATGAGTACTGACAGTACTCACCAAAACCAAAGCCATTCTGCAATGCAGACCACAGCACAAAAACGTATATGCATGTGTGGGAACCCCATGCTTTTGTACATGCTGAGTTTTTAACAAATAAGAACTTCTGAAATATCTTTGTCATAATTTCCTAGCAGGACTGAAAACACTGTTCACACTCACAATTAAAAAACTGAGAAGCAAAAGCTGCTTTACAAGCATATACTTTCAACAAATGAAGCAAAGAAGTACCGGTGCGAGGAGACATGCTGTCCAGCAGTTTCACCATGCCTTCTCCCTGCACTGCCGTCCACTTCTTGATTGGTGATCCGCCTCCAATCCTGCTGTACTGCTCCTGGATTTTTGGTGTGCGGCGTTTGGCAATTAATGGTGCTAATTTACTAAAGCATGCAAAAGGTAAACACGTTAATATCATAACCCAAATAACCACCCCTTTCCCCAAATCTCTCCACTGCAGTGGGTCTTCCATACAATCTCCCCAAATTATAGCACTGCATGGCTTGTTTAATGTTACATTCCATCACCCTTCCCAAACTTACTAGGTGACAGGAAACCACAACTTGCAATTAGAAGAGAATGATTTGGGCACACCTATTTCCAGAGAATTATAACATCGTTTCTTGCACTAGCTGGTCCCAAGATGAAATAGTCTTAAGAAATGCTGATATACACAGAAGTTACATGTTTGAGCCTACAGCTAAGACAGCAACACCCAACATTGACTGTAACATCGGAGTTCACAGTGTTTCTTACTTTTGAGCTGGAAGCGTCATTAGATCTCTGTCCAGGAAGAGACGAAGTAAGAAATCATGCACATCATCCAGCCGTTCTGGACCTCCCATGTTTAACATCAAGATTCCTGTTTTAGGTTTCCTATGGAAGCAAGAGATATTTCAAATCCTAGTGACCCACTGCTTTTTATTATGTTACAAAACAATCAGCTTATCCTTCTGCATTTGCCTTTTGCAAAAGCAGCATCCTATTTAGAAGCATGAGCTGCTTATGTAAAAACACAAACTACAAGCGTGACCGGCCAGAGAACAAGTACTTACATGATCTTTACTTTTTTAAAAAAGTAATCACTTTGCAACACAGAGTTTAACTGTAAATATACTGAGAAAATTATCTTGCAGCAGAAGGCTGTAAGGGAGGTTATAGAAGAGAGTCCAAGGACTATCTCATCTGAATGCTAGCTGTAGATTCCAACCAAACGAAGGAGCAGCTTCCACAGAAAACAGAAGAGCTACCCACACAGGTCTTTGTCTTCATTGCTTTGGAGACACAACTCATCTCCCAAAGCAGTGAAAAGCAGCAAAGAGCCATTCTACACATAAAATAGGTGCAGGGCTGGTTTTGTTTGGGTCGTTGGGTTGGGGTTTTTTTTTTCCCAGAATGGGTTTTCTATGCAGGTGCAGGCCCGGCACACTGTTCTAAGGATAACGTCCCTCTCAGCACAGCAGAGCTGAGCAGATGGCGGTATCAGCTCTTACAGAAATGGCTGCTGATTACAGCTCCCACCCAAGAGGCGGATTTCCCCATCAAATTGTTTCCCCTGCCCCAGGCAGCCCAGTGAGCAGGATCTCTCGCCTCCTGAGTGGACAGAGCTGAGGCTACACAGGAAGCTTTGCCCTCCTCTTGTTAAAGCCAAAGTCTTACAAAGGGGCACTGAGAGGAGCCTAGGCGTGCCCTGGTGGGTCAGGACCTCAGTTTCCATTTGCTTCCTCCTGGAGTGTCTATCAGGAGGTTGCTAAATAAAACCCAGGAAGCAGGAACCAGAACCTCAAATAATAATATCCCTCTGTTTGTTCTATTGCTTCTGCACTGCCTCAGGCCTTACCGTGGGCCACTGCCTCACCGCATTCTGCAGAGAACAAGGCAGGCCATCCTTGCCTCATAGAACCGTGAAAACAAGAGGCTCGGTGAATGTAGCCAGCCAGATAAAAGCAATCACACAAGCAAAAAAAAACAAACCACCAGATCAAGCCCCATGACTGCCACGTTTTACTACATAACCAGCTTTGCTATGCAAGTAAAGCAGCATACCATATCTGAGAGAGACAGAGGGCAAGGAGAGCAGGTCACACCCACCCAGACCTCACTGCAGACTTACCGCACTTCTGGCTGAATTTGAGGTTTTGTGCTTTCTGTCACTGCAGCTGCAGATGCCTGCCCTCTCCATCGTACCGGGACCCTCAGCTGACTGCTGCTTTTTACAACTGGAAGAAAGATAACAGCACATTGATAACCTTGCACCAGGCTGAGAGGCCTCTTCACCAGACAGGCACTAATCCCCCAACAGCTACATAAACACACTTGGCAGTACTGTGCTGCTTGGCATTTTCTCCCTTAAGCTCCAGGTCCAGGAATCAAAGAAAGTCATAAAATCGCGAGCTTCTGCCTTGCTTTAAACACTCTGTATACTAACAGCTTTTCAGATACGAGGCAGTAACCTAAAACCAAACAAAAGCCTCACTAATCTTTAAGCTCCAATCCTAAGTCCAAAATAACTGGTGACAACACAAAAGAAACCACGCAGGGCTGACACACTAAGGAAGTATGTCAAGCTAGGTAACTCCTCATGGTACAGACATACCTGGGCTAACTCTAGACAAGCAAAGCATTTCTACACCACCTCTACAATACGTAGGTTAGATATTTGTTAATTTAGGGTCCCCAGCAAACTTCAGTAACGCAGGTCAGTACCTGTGAGCCATAAGCACACAGCTCCTTAGTCTGACCCTGTGTCAGGGACACTGAGAAGCAATTTCAGAATCCATTTACCCGGGGACCTGGGCTGCCTTCTTTCTCACTACCCAGCTAGGCAACTTCTATTATTCCTGGATTTCAGCATCAGCCAAAAACCAGGATACTTTACTTCCCACATGCTGGTTACAGTCTGCTTTTTCAAAAGCACACTTTGTTTTCCTTAGGAGTTCATAGTCATTACATGATATTTTTTAGCGCAACAACAGTGTGAATTACCGAAGATGAAAAAAATTGTTAAATTCTGCATCCCCGGCTCTCCAGCAATCGTTTGGTGTGACACTTTCCTCGTCAGACTGCAGGAGTTCAGCAGCAATTGAGCCCCAATAGCACAGACCTCCTCAGCAGCCTCTCCACCCGCTGAGAAGAGCGTCTTAGGCTTCACAGGTCCCTAATAACATCCTGAACAGATGCTGAACGCCCTCAAAACCTGCTGAAATCAATGACAGCAAAAAGCATCTTGCAAATCCAGCTTCTTACTCTGGATTAAGAGCGTGTAGCTGTGGATGCCTGTGTCTGCAGTGATACAAAAGGCTGCAAACTGAAGAACCTCAATTCAAGCATCGCTGATGCCTGACAGACTCTTGTCAAGTATTTACTTTCTTATTCCAGTTCTCAGGTTATTACCTTTTGAAGCACTGACACTATATGTTAATTATACAGAACAGTAAAAAGAGAAGTTTTAATGGCTGTATTGATCCTTCCGTCCTGTAAATAAATATTGGAAAGCATTTGTTTTACTTAAGGCGAGGTCTGGGCACATTTCTATCTGCATCATAAAGCACATAACAGAACGGACAGGATGCGTGACGATGACAATTCCAGCTCAATGGAACGTTGGTAAAAGCGTTCGTTTACAAGTTTTAGAAATAGCATTATTGTATTAGCCTCCGGAGCCGAGGCCCAACAAAACTGGCACCCGGCGCGTGCCCGCACTTCCACTGGTCACAGAGTAAGCACACCGGTGCCTCTCGGTAGGTACGTGAAGTTACTCGGCCGTTAGAGCAGTACCTGGGTAAGGTGGTGTATTTACAACCAGCAAGGAGAAGAGCTCCTGCTGAAGGAGCATGCTAAACCGACCGCCTACGGTAAAACCCGCAGTGCAGATGCATGGGCGGGCAGGATCTGTAAGGCAGGTTTGTAGCACCAGGACAGCTGTGAAACTCACTTGCAGCTGTACTGCTTATTCACACCTCCTCACCCCGCCTGGCCCTACGTTGAAAACGCAACCTGTGAACTGTTAAAACAAGGATGATTATTTACACAAACGCTTTCTAAAAAGGAAAGGGCCTCATTTAAAATTAAACTCCTGGGGGGACGGACAGACCCCCAAAACCAAAAAAAAAAAAAAACCCAGGCAGTGAAAAACCGAGCCCGGTCGCAGCAAACAAGTTTCTCTCGGATGGAAAAGCCCCCAGCCTCGCAGCCCTCGCCTCGTTCAGAGGAAAAGCCATCGTTAGCCCGTCCGGCACTTCCCACGCGCTCCGACAGCGAAGCCGGACCCACAGCAAGGTCTCTGCAGCCCGGCGACACCCCCCCCCTCCCCGCCCCGGGGCAGCCCCCCGCCGCG
>JAVKLA010000074.1:83185282-83200676 GCA_034782735.1 Sagittarius serpentarius
GGGCCGGCGGCGGTCGGAGGCGACCGGGCCGACCCGGGTGTCCCTCAGGCCGCTCGACCCCGGCCTTCCTCCACAGCCCCTCTGTGACCGGTACCACAGGACCGAGGGCTCGGAGATGAGAGATCGAGCACCCCACGATCAAACCAGACATCAACCCCAAAATTTTTTGAAGCTGAACTAACAATGGCGTCCCTCGCGTTACGCCGGGGTTACGTTTTGAAGGTTTTCTTTGCAAACGCGCGTGCGAAGTAAAATATATACTTGGGCATCTCTTAGGCTTGCACCGTTAGGCTCTGAAGGAGCCACAGATCTTTTTAAAAAAAAAATAAAAAAAATAAAATCTGTTTTTAAATCCAGGGGGCTGTATCAGCAGAGAAGCTCACCCGCTGCCTCAGGTCCTGCTTAGCCCTTGCAGATAACCTAGGATCCTCGCCTACAGCAATCCTTGTCTCTCCTTCCCTGCTTCATGAAGAGCCTGCTGTCATCCCAGCCTGCCTCTTCCAGGGGACGTTAACCGATGGCCTCTTCCACCATCCAGCCCCTTACTTTGTCTCTAGCAATTCCGCGCTCCTCCAAAGACTGTCCCCATGGCCTGTCACCCACGTTAGTCCCTCTCCGCAGAGAGTCCTGAAGCTTTGGGGCCAGAGGTTACCCCGTCTGGAAGGGAAGGACGTGGCCCTTGTCGGTAGCGCAGGACACGGACATACAGTTTGAACACAACAATCCCACTCTGTGAGTCTGCACCAAGACGCAGATGCTGTGCACAGGGTACGACAACCGCCCGAAGGTTATCTGTGTGTGTGACCGGGGGGGGTGTTTTCACCTGAGGTTTCACTGGAAGACAGGTGTGAGGGCGGTGGTCAGCATGTCTGGCTAAAGCCAGGGCAGCACATCCCGTGGGGCCGCGCCAGCTCAGAACCCGTCCTGAGTGCTTGAACTGGTCCCGAGCGCTCGGTGCAGCAGCGGGTGCCGGCAGCGGGCAGCGCTGGCCACGCCAGCACTCGGCCTCGCTTCCTGGTGCGCTGGCACACCTTTGCAGTGACCACAGGAAAACTTACCCAGAACATGGTACTCACTTTAAAAAAGCTGATAAAATTACAGTGCCAAAACCAGCGCAGGGGAAGCGCAGCCCCTCGCACTCGGGGGCTGCGGCGACTCCTGCACGGTGAGAGCAGGGCCCAGGGGCTGAGCCGGCAGCCAGCCTGGCACAGGCGGGGTCGCACGCCCACGCTCTGCCTGTGCTCCCAAGTGAAAAGCGTGTCTCAGTCTCAGCCCAGTGCATCAGGAAAAAATAAAGCCTAAATAATGATTTACCGTGATGGGCATTTTTTTGCTCTGTAGACTGAAGTCTTCTCTAAGAGATAGAAAGGACAGGCTTTTCAAAGCTCAAATTCTGCCTCGGCCAGGGCACAGAGGGAAAGCTTTGCAATAGGGCTGCACCTCGCACACAGGGATAGGCACCGTGTTTACGGCATGCATCATTTATGAGGAGATTTCCTTTGCACGCTGGGAGGAACAGCATTTCTCAGCTGGAGGCAGATATCCACAGACCTGGATTTATGACCAGCAGCACCTCTGTGTACCATTACAGCGCAAGCTGTGATTCTCCGTCCCAGTCACAGCCCGGCAGTTTGCAGATGCCAGGAATCAAAGGCAGCTGTTTGGTGGGCAGGAGGGATGGGACAGGGATGGGTACTACTGCTGGCCCTGCTGCTGACTTGCTCCATGCACTCTGGGGCTCTCCCTGCTGGCCCTAATGCCATAGTCCTTGCCCCTCTTTTCCAGGTTATAAATTTAGGCAGGAGCACTGCAGGACCTGTGCCTGAGGAGCGGGACAACCAGGAAGAGCTCCAGTTCAGGTGGAACAAGGGCTAAGGGCAGCGCACAGAACGGACTGCGGTGGCACAGGCCCATGCCAGGGCAGGGCCCGACTCCTGCGTCAGGGCTCCTGGCTCCTCAGATGCACTGGTGCAGGCGTGCAGAGCTCGCCTGGTAACCTCCGTTCCCGGTAGAAATACAACGAAACAAATACCAGAACAGTTATCTAGCACAGGAACTTTTGATTTGCATCCCACATCTCAGGAGCAGTTTCAGTCGCTCCATGGACAGCTTGTGGAAGTCGGGAAGGGCCAGAGGCAGCCCCAGCTCTTGCTGCCCAAGGCCTGGCAGCACCCCGCTTCTCCTCCTCCCTCCAGTGAGTGGCGGCTGTTTCGGTCCTGGCTGCCCCATGGGGAAGTGAGCGAAGAGGAGAAACCCCAAGTTTCTGAGCGATGCTGGGCTCTCTGGGATGGCTGGTGCCACACCACTGGCAAGGACCTTCAAAAGGTCCTTACAAAGGGTGGCCAGAAGAGTGTCAACGTAGATAAATGTAAAATAATGCATAAACAAAGCTACACGGTAGTCACCTCAAAGCTGCCAGTTACAAGGCTGAAAGGGCCTTGGAGCCAGTGCTAGGAGTCTGGTTTGCCAAGTACCAATCCAATTACCAATCCAACTGTGTGGAGATACCTTGAGGGAAAATGAAAGCAAGGATGAGGAGAAAGCCAAGTTCTGACTGCACATTTTCTCCTCTTTTGCAGATTTGTTTATCCTTTCTAATAAAAATAAACCCAAGTATTCTTGTATTCCAAGCAGCTGCAGTGCCTTTCTGAGAGTTACTACTAACGATCACGATTTGCAAGGGACATAAGCTGCACAGGAATTTGTGACGGAGCCCGGACAAAACTGCTGCTCCCTCCAGTCCCTGGAGTCCTGACAGCCAGTGAGACCAATGAGCTGCTCCACTTCCCCAGTATCTGACCAGTGTTGCCCACGTATACGATGTACTTGCATTAGTAAGGAGGACTTAAACATCGAACTCGGGTGGGAAGGACCTGGGAACACTGCTAGCCCAAAGAACATGTATAGCAGCAAACGTGACTAAATCAGCCCTGAATAAGAACTTAAAAAGCTTTACTGCCAGAGAGCTTGGAAACTAGCTTTCTGGAGAGCTGCCAGAAACACCCAGGATCATCATCAGTTTTAAATCACTGGAGACATAATCAAACTCAGCAAATTTTGTAAGAACACAATAAAAAAAGAAATAAGACACCATGCAAAATCGCAACTGATAGAGCATAGAAATAAAGCCAATATACATTTATCATTTTTCAATCTCTAGAAGTAATTTTTTTTCTTAATGATCAGAAACCGGAATTGAGCCTCGGTGATAAATCAGGAACTACACCAATCCTATTTAACATAGCTGAGGTTTGTTCTGAAGCAGCATTTCAACATTACCACATTCCTGTTGGCTAGGTTTCAGTGGCTGCCTAAGGAATTACTCCTTGTTACTCCACCGGTAGATTTGCACAGGTTTTTGCTTAATTCCGGGATCTTTCCCACACAGGTGGTTTGCCCAGCACCACCTCTGCTCAGCGAGCAGATTATGGAACTGCACAGCAGCCTCCGTTGGACTTGACAGCGTCTTTCATCCCAGTCACCTTTTAAGCTCCTTATCTGATCTGCCTCTTCCACAAGCACCTCTTAAGTCCTCAGACCTTCCTCTAGTAGCTCCCCCGATACAGAGGCTTTTAACCTTTACAAAGCAGCTCAGCCCTGCTGGTTTTAAGGACAGAAAACTGATTGGCAGCAAGTGATGTTTTTCTAGTAGCACCTTTTCCTAACCCTTCTCCTCCCTTCCCATCACTTCAGACACTTGAAGGAAATTTTTTAATAAACAGTCTTGATATGCTCATAGATTCCTAAATCTTCTGAATTACAGAAGCCTCTTGATCTCCTCTCCCCGCACCTGCCCCACTCCCCCCAAACCGCTAACAACAACAATCGCACAGAAACAAAACCCCAAGGGGCACGATTATTACTATTGGGTAGCATGTTCATCTTTTGGACTGGGGTGACTTTTCCTGTAGCTTGCTGTTAGGAAGTTGTCACGTAAGAATTAAGAAATTGCTAGCATTTTGTTTCAGTCAAGCTTGTTAATTCTTCTCCTCTTCCTCTAACTTATGTACTTAACACATATGCAACAATCCCCCAAACCACAGGAAATTTACAGCTGACTATGCTTTTGCAGGCATTTAAAACAATCTTAATTTCTATGTTCAGACAAAGAACAACCCACCAAACTGGAGTAGGGCGAGTGTGAGAGAGCGCTGAGGCACCTTACTATACAAGATTTTCTTCTGTTGTGGCTACAAAAGGACTGGGAAAACAGGTGAAAAGGGTGAATTCAAAAGGAGATGGGTAAGAAAGAAAACCATCCTAGCACTGCTCATTTCTCAGTGCATCTTTCATTCCCTCTCACACAGCCTCTGCTCACCTCCCCTGCTTCAAAGGGGCACCCCTCAGGTCACACAGCAGTGCCTCAGCAGTCCCCAACAAACCCCACGACATTCAATCCAGATGTTTAAGAGCTCTGGAAATAACCTCACTCGTTCCAGCGTACCATTTGGTAAGGCAGATGTTAACTCCGCTCCTCACAGACCTGGCCTCACTTTGGGCAGCCACAGCTCCAAGCAGCCCAAAGCCAGGGCCGCTGCCCCTGGAGCTGCTGCTTTGGCAGCCAATTATGCAGCACCACATTTCTTCTCCGTTCTTCTCTCGAGGATGTTTCAACTGGGTAGCGGAGGTGGTCTATGCAAATTATAAAGTTTCATGCCTTTAAGTTAGTTAACGAGGAGTTAGTTTGAAAAGAAAAAAGCTAGTTCCATTTTTTGGAATATGTCTTTACTGCACTTGAAAATTCACTTTTCCTGCGCTTTTGCCCACACAGATACTGCCTATGCCAGGACAGGCTACACAAAGCAAGTAAGCTATAAAGGCTAAGGGAGAGGAAAGGAACAGACATTACAGGTCAAGAATTACTGTCTTGCACACCAACTTACGTTGCCATAATTTATTCATTGCTGATTTGGACCAGTTTATATATGTAACATGCAAGATGAAGAAAACTAGTCATTTATTACAAAAATATGGGTATCGCACAGCTCAACAATTCTATGAACGGCAAATCCAGATCAAGTCTCAAGTGCAGGTAGCAAATGATGCACCTACTAAGTTTTTTTCTCTCTAGTAAAAGGAATTGCTTTATTTATGACTAAAAAGCATACAGACGACTCAACACATTAAGTATTTAATTAATCCTATTCGATATAGCTTGATCACAGCCAGAGAATCTGCTCAGATGCAGTAGCACAAGAAAACACGAAGCCAGCTAGGCGGCATGGAACTGCTCTACTACGACAACATACGTCAGCACGACGTGGGAAAGCACTGCTTGAACTACAGTTCACCCAGAGAGGACAGCAATTCAGCCAGCACACAATGCTGAAATCCAATCGCATTTCCAAGTTACCAGTTTCTTTGGGTCTTCAATCAGTCATTCCTGGTTTGAAACAGACGGCAGAATCTTAATGTGGAAGGCACCACAAACACCCCAGTGTCACGAGCTAACAGGCAGTGCTCTGACAACATGTCCTCTCCTACTGCAATTCCGCACAGGCTGGGTGTGCGTGGACCCACTAGAGCGCTTCATCCACAGCTATCGGAGAAAAGGAAGCAAAGCTTCCCTCATCCTCAGCCTCATCATTTCTAACCAATAAATAATCTGGGGGGGGGAAAAAAAAAACAAAACAAAACCCAAAACCAACCCGTGCCTCCTGCAGTGGAATTTTGTGCTCAGTACTACATACCTTGCGACTGGATAAACTCAAATAGAACTTCCATTAAAAACAGCAGGAGCTAAAAAAGTGCAGTGCTTAACATAATTATTCCCATTTTTATACTTTGTTGAGCTCTTTAGATGATGTCTCTTCATACCATTCTCGGAGGTCAGTATCTGGGAACTTAAAGAGCTTGAACTCTTGATTTTTCCAACAGAAAAGAGATTAAAATTAAAGCAAATTAAAAAAAAAGAAAGAAAAAAAATCAAATGCCCAGCATATTTTCTTTTAAGTCACAGAAATTAAAAGCAGAAGCGTATCTTGTTTTTTAAATGACAGCTTATCAGGATCTTTATTTTATGTTTACTTGAGAGCATAAATGCACCTCACAATTTTTCCTAAGGCTTCTACCAGTTAATTGGTAGCATTTTCCTTTAAAAAAAGGGTTTGTTTATTTTCCTTTTCATGCCCTAAATTAATATTTGTATCAGGAACAGGTTGCAGTAAGTCTTGTTCTCAGACAGGCCGTAGTACAGCAGAGTGTATCGGTCTTTTCCAAGCATCAGTTGCTCAGTTTTCTAGGGGTTTATCACAAGGATGGTTAAGGTTTGCAGCGCTGGACAAAGCGTGGATAGAGGCAGACATCTCGGATATGGTGTCTATTCAGAATCCAGGTTAGGAACCTTTCTAATCCCAAACCATATCCACCATGAGGGCACGTACCGTATTTTCTCTGTGAAATTAACATCAGAGAGGAGATATTAAACATTTGCTTGTTACTTATACTAAAACTGCAGTAATACCACCAGGAAAAAAAAAACAAACCCTTCCAAGATTTTTTTCTGAACAATGAGGAAAATGGACTACACTCTTTTTCAAGCAAGATACGTTTGCTTAGTTGTCCTGAATTTCCTGGGGCAGTGTAAGGACTAGAAGAGGAAAAAGGAAGGTGAAAAAGAAAGTCTTAACAATTCTTTTTCAACCACCTCCTTTTCTCCTCCCCTTACACTAGCTAGAGCTTAGCCATTCAAGTCTGCGAAGGCCAACCTCTCTTTATCTAACAACAAACACTGCAGAAGACTACATGAGGAATACACCTGCACAGACCAGTCTAACGAAGGTGATCTGGTAAGGGCAGCGTGCAACTGCCCGCTGCAGCAAAGCACAGCGATTTTCACAGAATGGAAACTGCTACCCACTGCATTTTGCCAACGGCTAAATGATTATCTACTTTGGGCCACCAAAAATTTGTTTCCAATTTAGACTGCATCGTCTTAGAGCAGTTATGGAAAAAAAAAAAAATCAAATACCATATCTGATAAGCAGCACATCTAATCTGTTTTACAAACCTGATCAGTATACCAGTAGTACGGCGTGGGATCAATGCCCTCTCTCTTATAGCCTTCGAGTAGCTCCTCACTGTCCCAGATACGCATAGAGCCTCCAACAATTTCACCAACATTAGGCATCAACACATCAACCTACAACACACAACATAAGACCAAACTATTACGATTAAGCTGCCTGCAGGAGGGGGAGGAAAAACAGCCCAAACTTAAAGCTGTATTTCTAGAACACATTTTACCATGTAATTTTAATGCTCCATGACAGAAAGGCAGGCAGTTCCTTCAAGAACCCATTTAGCGATGGAATAATCTAACTGACTAGGTTCTCTAACTTAATCTCTAATACTCTTGGCTGCACTGAACTTCAAAAAACCCAACCAAAAACAAAACAAAAAGAAACCAACAACCACCACCACCACACCACAAAACCACAAACGCAGCAGCATTCCTAACAGCAACCACTCTTCCCTGCCGCCAGACAATCAGTGTTCAGACAGTACAGTCTCCAAGAAGTGACAGAAGTATTGTCATTAGACTAGCACTTACCTGAGGTCAGCATGCTCACTATGATCTACCGACATTTTATTAGCATTTCAGAGTTGCTTTGTTTATTTCTATAGGATCAACAAGCCATGCCAAGAGACACCCGAAACAAAACCTGGTAAGAATTCTCCAAGATTTTTGTGTAGTACTTACTCAGTTTACGCTCACTCACACTGACATTCCCCACTCTATTCAGAAGCCTGCAACGCTACATAAAATACCAACTTACAGATTCAGTAAGCCGGGAATCATCATGACAGCGCTGCATATAGAAAGACTTTATCTCTGCAGGAAATCGGCACAACAAGATTGGCTCATTAATGGTGTCTGTCATCAATCTCTCAGGAGCTTCAGGAATATCCTAACATTAAAGAAGGCTTTATTAATATTTAAAACCAAAACCACGCAAGATACTGGAGTCCCACATGTATCAGGCATGAAACAAAGACGGTTTCAGACCACACGTATCCACACATTCATTCTAATGTACCCAAATTTTTAAAACAAACTTAGAAGAAACTATATTTTTATGTAAAAACAAATATATATTGGGGGGAATCTGTTCAATTACAAACCAAGTCTTCCCAATGTTTCAGACCGAAAATTGAGGAAAACCTAACCTGAAACGTAGACTTTCCAAACAACCAAGAAACATTGTAAGAGCCTAATCTCCTTCCTCCCCAATACCATTTTCCACAAACCTTAAGACTAAGAAGTTTAAGTGTTTCCTTGTTATGTATATGGGCTATTTCTAAAAAAAACTCAACTGATCAGTTACATAGACAAGGTTATTTGGTTTTTATCAAAGTTTTCTGACTGAAATTTGATAAACTGTGAAACACCTAGCAGAAGTTTCATTTTGATCAATTCAGCTGTTTTACTGTTTAAAACTGGGGAGAAGTGAAGGATGACACCACAGTTACACCACCGTCACACTGACAGACAGGGAACATCAGTGATGATGTGATCGTGGCTTGTTAAACAACAGACTGTTTAGTCAAAAAACTCCAGTCTATCCCTAAAAGGTTTAATTTGAACTTTTATTCAGCCAATAGTATCACACTTTTCTTAGATTCTCAGTTAAAGGCAGAAGATTAGATTTTTCTTTAATAGGAAAAACCAGCCACACCTGTTACTTGCTTTAATCCAACTGCACACTGCATTCCAGGACTGACTGCTGCGGCAGGGGGGCAGAAGGAGGCAACTACAGCATACGCAGCAAGGAGAGCCCAAGGAACACAGGCCTTGCGCAAGGGCAGCTCACACAGCAAGTGTCAGCCCGCAACGGGGGAGAGGAGGCAAGAGTCCTTATTTCCCTCAGGAACCTTCGGTTCAGTGCAGTTTGAGGGCCTTTCTCTCCCTTCATCTCTATCATCTTTGATACAGATGGGGAAAAAAAAATAACAGCAAAAAACCCAACATCTGATTTTGAGCTGCCAAAGTTCCCTCAGAATATGCTGTGTAGACTTTGAAGCTGAACAATTATATGACCTCCTAAAAATCTCACTTCTCTTAAATCCTTTGATGACTATGGCTACACTGTCAAGTCCTCTTGAGCTCCTTCAAAGAATTTTGTCTTGCATGTTGGAGGAGAGCAAGACAGGGAACAGATGGACAGATGACAACACAGATTTCGATTCCAATGTTCAAAGACACGTGAAAACCTAACCCACACTTGCATTCCCCAATACGACATTACTACAACCTACCAGCACAGCCCAGACAAAAATCCAGGCCTCACTGAAGTTTATAGCAAAACTCCCTTTAACTTAAATGTGACTAGAATTTCACTCATCATCAGTATCATTCCAAACAAAACACAAGAGATTCAGACAGCAACAGTAAGCCTGATAGCATCATGGTCCAAACACACTGTTCTTCAAGTGACTTAAACACTCTGAGTGCAGGGCAGTGGGATTTTGTTTGGTTTTAATTCCTAAAAAGCCTCGAAAAGACTTACCTCCCCAAATTCATAGTAAGTGCCATCTTCCTTCTTCACATCATGTTCCTTTAACCACTCAATGGCTTCAGTATAGTTCATTCGGCGGAAAGGACGCTTAGGGGGCTTGAAGCCCTGTAAATAAGGGTAGACATAAAGACAGCTGGAAGAGTACCGTTTTTAAAGAACACTTTCTAGTTGATCAGCAAGTCCACTTCCAGACTTGAAGCATATACACTGCTCTTTCCAGCTCATACATCAACAAATTATTACTTAATAAACAAACAAACAAATCAAGCTCAGTACTGAAAAGCTAAAACCAAACACAACCATCTACCAAGCCCAGAGAAGCCCACAGAACAGATGCTGAGAAGATGGCAGGAGAAAGAGAAAAGAGGAAGTATTTTCAAAGCCGTTTCCTTTTCTGTAGGAATTCATCGCACACGTAGGTGTTTCAAACTGAGCCATTAGCAGAGGTTCCATGGGCAAGGCCATAAAAGAACGTTTTTGCTTCCCTGCACACAGAACAGCTTCAGAACCCACATTTGAGAGTTGGGTTGTGCTTCTGCTATTCCCTACCTCCTGGCCCCTGCCTCAGCCCAAATTTAAAACTGAACCTCCCAGTGCTTATCGGGAAAACGGGTCAAAACAACAGGGATGACTCTGAGTTTGTATGTGCTCTGACAGAAAAGCTAGTGATGGAGATAAAGTTAGCACTCTCTTAAAGCCATCTTCTTTGCAAAGGCAACAGAAGACAAAGGGTCTCTACCAAATGAAAATAGCTTTAGAGCTCCACGTTCCAGGGTGGAAAGTAAAACACCAGCTGTTTCATTGCTCCCTTGTGCTCAATCTGCAAGTACCAGCCGATCAATATTATGAGCTCTGGGATAGAGGTTTTTATTCTACTGGTACAGTACACATTGCAATAAATCCCAGCACATTGCTGGCTCCTGGAACTTGCTAGCAGGGAACTTCTTCCCCCACAGTCCCCTGCTTCTGGAAGAGTCATTACCAGCCTTGCAGCATTTTCATTCTTGTGATGTTATTTAATATTCTTCTTATTATTATTAATAGTAAGCAAGCAGAACTTACTGCCATGCCCTGCCTTCCCCAAATGAACATGCTGATCAGGAAAGGCTAAAGATCATATTTTCTTGGCTATTCAAGACTGTTTCACATTGCTGCCTACCGGGTTTAGGTCATAGAGTAAGCTTGATGCAGACGATTTCAAGACTCTGTCCACTACATCACAAACCAAGCTCTCCAAACGGTCCAACAAATCCTCGAAACTTATAAAAGGACATTCAGCTTCAATGTGAGTGTATCTGAAACACAAAGTCACACCATTACAAAACCACACACAAGCAACAAACCTCTAGCTATGAAAAAAATTCTCAAAAAACTCTCCCCCCACAACCCAAAACCACACACTTTTGTCCCCTTTTTCATTCCTCCTGCTTCTACACTGTAAAAGAAATAAAGCCATAGAAGGAAAAAAAAAAAAAAAGATGACAACAATATGAACTGTATTTTCTAAAAAGACAAAGCTTCCTAAAAACGTATTGGCTCTGTTTCACCCAGATCTTCCTTCACTAAATGTCAACGTACTATGACCAGCTGGAGATTCACCAAGACAAGGCTTTACCCTCAGATACACTTTTGCTCAGTCCTTCCACATTAGCATTATGCTGTCTGCTCACTGTACATTATGTCATCCAACTGTCTGCTACTCCCCTGCTTTATAAATTCACTTATAAATAAATAGCAAAGAAGTATACTCTCTCCGTACTCTGCCAGGTGTCTGCGGGTCCTGGATTGCTCAGCTCTGTATGACTGAGCAATACAGAAAACATCTCCCAACGCTGGAATGCAGGTCTCCAGATAGAGCTGGGACGATTGTGTTAAGTATGCCTCTTCACCAAAATAATCCAGTTTGAACAGGGTCGAGCCTCCTTCCACCTGCGTCTGGACTAAAGTTGGTGGTGTCACCTGTTAAAGAACAGGACTGTCATTACTTGAGTGAAGAATTAAGGACAAAGACGACAACACATAAGAGCAGTGATGCAAGGCACGCTCTTCCAGAACACCACCTACAAAGCTTTTGTATGCACGCATACAAGTTCTTCAGTTTGGCATCTTTCAGCACGTTAAAAACAGGTATGCAGGCTGTTTGTGAACCACGCTGTAACACTTAGATGCCTCAGGAGTGTCTATACACCTTTGAGATCTATGTCTATGAAAGCGATCAAATCATAAGTTTCCCAAGAAACAGCTTTTCTTTTGCCTCTTTCAGGTCACTTGAAAAGTCTACACAGTTTTTCCGGGAAAAAGATAGTCTTGAAGTCAGGACACTAAAGTTGTCACTTGCTGACAAGGGAAAACATACTTACTTCATAATATCCATTGGCAAAGAAATGATCCCTGAAGGCCTGTACTACCATGGAGCGCACCTTGAAGATTTTGGACATATTCTCGCCTCGAATCATCATATGCCTGTTGTTAAGTTGCACATCAACCTCTGAATCCTCATTGAGTAGATTGTCGGCCCCTCCTGCTGGGGCCAGACCAATAAGCTCCCAGTAATCACAGTTCAGCTCATGGCCTCCTGGAGCCTGCCAATTTGAAGGGAAACAAAAATTTCAGAAGTCAACTTTTTGCCCCTTGGATGTCACCATCTGGCACTGTGGCAGAGATGTTAATCCAGCTTAAACAAAAGATGCTAAAATCCTAATTGCGGTATTTTCAAACTGACTGCTTTGTAACTCAGTTACGCCACACTTGTAAGTGCCATTTGTAACCCACCGTGAGTCTCTCAGACTTAACATGAAGGGGACTGAGTACTCCAGTCAGATAAGCAGAAGCTTCTAGATGCATTCAGTTTAAGTATATCGCAGAGCTGGGTTTATTCAGCTGGAAGAACAGAAAGCTAAGCAGGGGGAAACTACTTACTACCGTCAACTATTTAATGGGTGGTTATAGAGAAGACGGAACCAGGCTCTCTTTGGATGTGTCCAGCAAAAGGACAAATGTCTCAAGTTGCAGCAAGGGAGATTTCAATTGGCTAAAACGAAAAGAATTCTTCACAGGGCAGTGAAAGGCTAGAGCATAGACCAAGCCAGACTGCAGTCTCCATCCTTGGAGACGTTCAGAAACACATTTGGACAAGACCCTTGGCAGCCTGACTTTACATTAGATCTTCTTCAATAAGAGGGTGGACCAGATGACCTTCAGAGGTTCTCCTCAACAAAACCCATCCTGTGGTAACCTACACCGTGCATTAGTTTTGGCTGGGACAGAGGTAATTTTCTTCATAGTAGTTTGTATGGTGCTACAACACAACACACTGGCACAAAGAACCTTCCTGTATGCTCTAAGAACACTACCTCCCCCCCACCTCACCCCAGAGTGAAGGGTCCTACCATCTATTAGAAGAAAATGCAGACCCAAGGCTGCAGTATAACATTCAAGGTATTTTGTTCTTTGTACTATTTGAGCTACGTTCTACTAGATGGCAAACTTTAAAAAAAAATTGAAAAAACTTTCTTAGATCACCACAGAGAAAGAACTAGCTCACTAAGGGTACTTTTCAGTTCGTCTGACAGAGACACCTGAGCAATCTTTCTGCACTAGGCAGCATCTCACCACGATGTGAAAATAGCAAGTTTCATGCTGGCTAATCTCCCCTGTCCTATTTGCTGCCATAGGGCAAGCAGAGGACCCCGCGCCAGGGCTCAGCCCTGCCCGGCTGCCCAGGCTACAGAAGAGACTTCTTCATTTCTGGTCTCACCAGCTCCCCCGTGTGGGTCACACTCGGCTTCTGTCCCCTAAAAAGATTTTTTTCATTCACGGTATTTTCAGGGTATAAATGCAAATCTTCAAAGTCTAATCAAGAGATTTTTTACAAAGCTGGTGGTTTTGTTCACTAAAGGCATTGTATCGTTGCAATGAGACATGAAAACATGAAGTGTTTTCAGCGTCCAAAACATGAGCTATAACACTACGAGTTACTTACAATTATCAAATTGCATCAAGTTGTTTTAAAAAAGCGATCCCGGTTTGGCTGCATTTATTTTTAGAAGTCCCAGCAGCATAAGCTACGAAGCAAAGGAAATCTTGCTGACTTCTGATCGGCAAACACAGCAGGGAGTGGACTCACATTTAGCTGAGCCTGGCTCTCTAACCTGAGGTCGATCTCTTGGGGATAGGACCCGAGTGGCAGGGACAACCAGAACAATTAAGCCTATCCAAATTTCATTTGCAAAACATGCTAGTAATGGCCAACAGTACATGGCTTGCAAGAAAATTGAATTATCTACAAAGCACCACCAAAGGTTAACACTTTGACCTTATTTTACACACTACAGGCAGCCACAGTGAGGGACTACTTAGCTCAAATACTGTCTAGTACATCTTGGAAACACTGACTGAAGCAATACAATACTCCAAAATGAGATTTATTTTTTTTCCTCAGACACGTTTATTCTCCCTGTTACCTTACTAGAGTTAATACACTTACTCAAGAGACCAGACAGGAGAATACAGATTGCCAATCCACACAAAAGAACAACTCTCACTGCGAGAGTTGATGACAATTTTGAATATGTATCTAAAGGAAGAGGTAAGCTTACAGACTAGCAAGATTAAACATACATCTATCCTCTAAATCTCAACATTACTGCTTTGCTTTCTCCTTCAGAAAAAAAAGATTACTATAAGCAGCTATCAAAAGCTCACGTCTTACAAAGGACGACCTAAGATCCAAATAGAACAAACGTGGCCTGAGCTTGCTTGCTGTTTCTGCATTACAAGTTTTGCAACACAGACACAACTTACTTTTGTCTTTCAGACACCTCCTAATAACTATGATAGAAGTCACAATTTTCAATAAATATCCTGATATAGGCCTGCATGTCCTCATGAGTGCACTGAGTTGCTGTCACACATAAACAGATAATGGTTCCTAAAAGCTTCACTCTTGCCTTCAGTTTGAAACCTTTTTATGGGACATCCTTCATGCATACCTGCTTAACATGGCTTTAGCCATAATTCCACATTTAAACAATTTTCCAAACAGTAACAGTATGTAGATCTAGACTGGAATGAGAGGCACAAGGCATAAGCAGCATCGTATTTTGAGACCTAAAATCGTGCCTGCCCAGTCATTAATCTGAGACCACCATTATAAACAAAATTTTACAAAACAAGTTACAGTAAGCTGCCTAGTTCGTACACCTGCCAAGTGCTGGAGGACAAATGCAACATAGTGAAGAGCCTACAAAGCCATCTCAGTAAAAGAAGAGACTTAATCCTAAATTCTTAGCCTCACAAAGTAAAAACTGAATAATCCTCTTGTTAGGGAAAATAAAGCTATGTTGTTCATTTAACATCATTTTCCACTGCTATATTTCTAGGAAATATCTATGGGACCCATCAATGGAAAACTGTTTCAGGCAAAAGCAGAAGACTCACATAGTTCACCTGTCACACACTGAACTGTGGGTGACAGCAGCAGCTTTGGGAGGTTTGTTCTTTTCTTTAAACCAAATTCCCACCGATATCATCTAATAATTATTTCCACCTCTGCTCCTCCTTCCATCAGGAAAATGACAACCCGTTGAAGAGAAGGAGAACCCAAACATACTAACTCCCGTACCTGCTTGCCTTCAGGAACAAGGTTCAGCGTACCATACACTGCAACGCTGCTCTCCGTAGAGAGAATTAGCCCATTGTAACACTGACACTACAAAGAGAAAAAGAGACAAAGGCATAGTTACAGTGATTTTTTATTTTTAGTTTTCCTACAACTTTTTTTACAGTGAGGGTGGTGAGGCACTGGCCCAGGTTGCCCAGAGAGGTGGTAGAAGCCCCATCCCTGGAAACATTCCAGGCCAGGCTGGACGGGGCTC
>JAVKLA010000074.1:83205684-83249260 GCA_034782735.1 Sagittarius serpentarius
CCGCTCGCCGGACGCGCCGTCACCGCGCGTCCGCCGCCCTGAGCCAACCCGCCGCCGCCTTGCATCAGCCGCCCCGCCCGCGCCCGAGCCCGCAGGGAGGCTCCGGTGGCGGGAAGGGGACGCCGCCCCCCGCGCGCCGCTTTCCTCAGGCAGCGGCCCCGCCCCGCCCCGCCGGTCGCGGCTGTGGGGCGCGGGGTTCTGTACCGGACGCCCCGCCCTTCTCTCCGAGCAGCGAAACGACGCGGGTGCAACCACCGCCAGCGCGGCAGAGCGAAGGCGGCCCGTGCCTGCCCCGGCAGCCAGAGGGGGAAGGTGGGCTCGGCGGGGAAGGAGGCTGCAGCAGGCTGGAAGCCGGCTGCCTTGCAGGCTCCCGTCTCAGCTACTTCCTCCGTGACTCCGCGGTCAGCCTTCCAGCAGCCGAACCTTAGCTGAAGCCGCTGTGCTTTTCAGGGCCAGGCAAAGCCAAGCAATCGTTATCTACGACAGCTGGTTGTCTTTAGTGAATCTCACTAGAATTAAAAGGAATATACCCACCTCAACTTACGTATATTAAATATTTTAGTATTTCAGCCCGTTTTAGAGTCCAACACGTGGACTTTTTTTTTTTTTTTGAAGACCAACCCCCATCTGTCTCAATGAGAGATTAGTTCTCTCCATTTCCTACTCACACTCCTCTCACACTTCTCTTCTTACCCGTACACTTATTAGAAGAGAAGCCGTAAACTTTAGGATATTTATTTACATTAAATTTTTCGAAACGTGCATTCCATTATACAAGAGCTGTACATGATGATTTTTACTATAAAACCATTTCAGTAATCAGTGTTAGTCTGGGAGTCAAAAGCAGATAAAAGTGAAACATTCATCTCACCCTGAAGAGTGAAAGTACGTGCAAATGTAGAGAGACTCTCGTAAAAACACCTTTTACACTGTAAGAATTGACTCACTAGGAAGTGAAATAAACGTTCCACCTAAAAGCGACTGTTTTCTATTTATCCATTATTGACTGCTGTACCTAAAACTGAAATGAACAAACTTTTGCCAGCTCAAAGGGCAGCTTTCCAGAGATCAGATACATCTGTTCATAAATACACTGTATAAATAGACACACACATATTCTAGAGTTGGAAAGAGAGATGGGCAGAGAAACAAAGAGCAAGTGAGAAAAAACCCTCTGTTAACTATTGACTCCAATCTCTTTATTCCAGGGGAAATCAACAAATTGGCTATGAAAGGAATAATGGCATATGACTCACACTAACCAGATGCAAAGAACAATCTCTATCCATTTGGTGCAGCAAGCTGTAGTCAACTGTTGAAGAAAGAGAAAGGAACAGAAAACACACCTATCAATGTCAGATTTCCTAATAAAATCTGACACTGACTAAAGTTCATCACCACATACATCTTAATCTCAGCTGTACAAGCTCAGCTGAGAATACCTAGGGCCCTATCAAAAGACTGATCATCTGATTTGCCATTACAACTGTGCAATTTAATGAAATGGTGCACACAAGGTAACTGCTACTCAGCAGTTTGCTTTCAAAGACAAAATATGAAATGTAGCTGCAGTTTTACACCAATGTATTATAAAAATGTGAAAAAAGTTTGCAATTCCAAGCATCACTAAAAAAAAAAAAAATTTACCATGCTGGGTTTTCATACCCTAGCACACATAATCCTTCACTTTCACGTTAAACAGAAATCAGTTGCACAAGGATTAGTAGCTCCGTAGAGAACTCTCAGCCTTTCCATGTTTCCAGTAGCCCCAAACCAGGAAGTTCTGTGATAAAACATAAAGATCTTCATATCCTTATGCCATTTGGTTAAAAAAATATCCTGAGTTTGTTTAAAAAAAAAAATATTTTTTGTGCAGTCATTGGGATAAGAAGCTTCCCCCCGAAATGCAGTAAATCAGCTTGTTTCACGAGCATCTCTGACTTCAGTCACACCGTTGCCTAGGACTGCATCTAAAGGGGCCCGTTTTTTCCGTATGCTGCGCCCGGAAGCAATAAGATCAGCATATCCCCGCTGATGGGAGAAAGCATAAGCAGAATGGCGGCCAGATATCCCTCGGCGAAAAGCACTCTGCCTTCGCGTCCACTGTTGTTCTTCTGCCATGTATTTCTTACGGTTCTTCTGAATCTTCACACATGCAAACACAGATTAGTTTATGGATTACAAGGGAAAACAGCTTGTTTGCATTTACTCTCTGGGGAAATAACCCAATACTTTTTTACATTCTTAAACTGCTTAACAGAAGGGTTCTCTTGTTTAGATTTGATTTTGTTAGAAACAAGAACATATGCAGTAACACATCACCGTTTCAGGCAGACTTACTGTATTATTTTGAACTTCATTATTCTCATTTATCTTTAAATGTCTTTCCACTGAAGCGGACTGAAGATATGTAATTGAAAGTTATTCCTGCGTTCTCATGCTGGCACTTCTTTAATGTCTTTTTAAACACTACCACCACAATTTTAACGATTTTCATACCCATATGCTATTTGCCAGCTCAAGGCAGAACAGAAGCAAGCAAGAACTGTCCAGTAGACTCTGACACGTAACAACGGAACTCCAACGCAGCCCAAATAAAAACAAAAGTCGGGCCATCGGTAGCTTCAGAGTGGGTTTCTGTGGTTTTACAAAGTCAAGTGCTCAGCCAAGACAGATGATGAATGAGCCCACACTCAGCTGCATGCTGAGCTTGTACACGTACCTCTGCATCCCACAGAAGCACACAAGGAAGATACTGGGAAAGAAGACCACATTAAAGCGACACTCTGCTTTGGACAGCAAAAGGTCACACCACCAGTCGTCACCCAGCTAGCTACAAGGCAGGCTCGTCTGGCCGTTGGAAAGCCCTGCTGCCACCCTCCCGGGCCACGGGACCGGAGCTACAGTCTCCTGTAGCTCTCCCTAGGGCACAGACACTTTTTTTGCCTCTCATATTAGCACAAATAGTGACTCCCGTAAGTAAATACAAGCCAAATGAACCAAAATAACCCAAGACACTACTCACTCTATCACTTTCCGAAGGCCAAATTGTCATTGATAAGAAACGCTGTGCCACTACAGGAAGTAAGCAAACAGCAATTGATAAAATCATGGTCAGCCACAGGTACGGTTGTCTCAGAGCATTTGGAGCAGTTCCTAGGAATAAAAAGAGCAAAAGTTAGTTGGACATGATCAAGTAAACTAGCTATAAAATACAAGAAAGATACTAAAAGCCACAGCTTCTTTCCTTAGGACCTAACATTCAGGTATTCTGTTGTGTATCACAACATCAAGCTTTTATTCAGAGACTCTACTATGAAGAGAGCATAACAGGAAAGAATTTTCTAAAGCCCTTCTATTACAACATATCCATATTAATGTCAAAGTCCTTTTAAGAGTTACGGGAGGCTGCAAGCCAAACGCTTGGCTGAGATGCATGGCTTCTGTCCTTCTTTAAAGCACGCAAAGCAAGAAAAAGTCCTCCCGGTATCATTGGTATGTATGTGGTCTAGAAAGCAAGTGATGTTTAGTAGCCAAACACCCAATCTCATGGAACGTTCTATCAAACTAAGTAGCAGTCATATCTTTATAAACTTCTGAAATGCATAAAGTATTCAGGTAGAAGGAAGTCATCAAAGAAGTCTAAAATGTTACTAAAGGTCAAAGAAAAGCATCATATTAAAGGCAACTAACTACCTTTTTTCAGTTGGGCTCAGCTTAAAAATGAGAACACAAAATTGAGAGGGTTTGTTATTTGGGGGGTGAGGGGGTGGTGATATTTAGATCCAAGGCGACATATGGAAGATTTGTCACTAGGAAAATTAGAAAGCACAGTTTTCCTCAGAAAAAAAATTCCAGCTGGCTGCTACTTATACCTCCCTGGATTTCCAGCAAAATCCCAAGGAGCTGCTAACAGCATTTGGCTCTGTCTTACTTCGGGGTTTTACCTTCCACCGATCAGTTAGAGCAAGGGGACAAATGCATACCCTGCCAGATCGTCACATTCCCTTTACTTTAAGCTGCCCCACCAACTTTAACTTAGTTTTCATTTGCAGACTCTTACTGCTGGCAACTCAAGTTCCAGCTGATTTTCACTGAAAGAAAAGAAATACTCCAATAAAGAAACCTGGCGCAAAACATAAACGAAACCCTTCCTTGGAAGTGAATTAGTATTTTACATCATTTCCTTTCACAGGCATCAGGTTCATGCCATGATGTTTTCACCATAGTTCTGCTCAAGTTAAAGCTGCACAAGACAGGAACAAGAAACATAAACCACAAGGACTGACCTGTGAACTGAAAGGCAGAAGGAAAGAGAACGTGGATTCCAGCACTGTGGAAGTCAAATGTGATACCAAAGTAAAGTGCAATACTCCCAAATACTGAAAAAGCATTAACAAAAGTCCAGTAAGATGTATCCAAGCCAATCTGAAAGCAAACAAAAGCTCTAAATGAGTTCATTCATTCAAAATAATGTCAACTACTCTGAAGATTGACAGCGTTTTGGTTGAGTCATCTCTCATCCAGTTACACATCAGTCAGAGAGACAGAGCATCAACAGAGAAGAGAGAAGGTAAAAAAGGGAAGCTTTTTACGTATTGTTACGTTTTTAGTACACAAATTTAGAAACATGACCAGAAAGTGCTTTCAGAGCAACAGATATCAGGAAGCTAAGCTTACTTGCCTGAAAATTGACGACAAATATGAGAGAAGATGCTGCTGTGACAGCAAATGACTGATAATCTGAAGGTGCTTCTCCATCTTGTCCCATAGTTTTAAGGTAAGCTCCATATGGTATGAAGAAGATTATCAGTGAAGTTACAGCTCCATGAAGCAAACTTAAAAAGAATTTCTTGTAGTTAAAAAGTAAATCTTTCTGTCCCAAAACATACAGTCGAGGGAACCGAAGACTCAATTTGTCGCTCACATCCTTAATAAAGGGGGAAAAGAAAAAAAAAAAAAGTTGCTGCAATTTCCTGTTCTCAGTGTAAGCTTTGAAGAGTAAGAAGCTCAACTATGCAACGTGCCAAAGGTAATGGCAGATTTCTTTTCCTTTTTAAATAGCAGTGAGGGCAGCAGGACTTTGCATACAGTAATGCACACAACTAGGAAGAACTAAGTCTGGAGGACATTTTTCACAAAGCTACCACATATCCCGTTTCCAGGCTTCTACATTTTAGCCCATTACTTGCCAAGAAAAGAATGTCCACAGTTGCGCAGCTACGTATTCTGTTGGAGTCATTTCCCTACACCGTGAATAAGCAGAAGACGGGGGGGCTATTGTTGCATGTCCTGACTTTTAAGTCTCAAACAAATACTCAAGTGAGATCTTGGTACTGAATTTATTTCTTAGCTCTGATCACAAAAGAAAGCAGAAACATTGATTTGCCTAATCAGCACGTAAGCCTGGTATGGAAAAACAAGTGGAGAAGGCCAAAAGCACTTGTCCGACTGAACCGAAACAAATGCTGCACACCAAGACTTCCTGTCAAATAGAGTCATTCAAAATTGTTCGGTCCCTACACCTTCAGCTCAGAAGGGCAAGCAAAGACTATCTTTTCCATTAACAAAGCTGCCCGTTGCTGTGCTGTGTGAATGATGTCATGGAATAGCAGTCACTTAGAAATATTTTTAACAAACGTTATTAGTGCTGAAGATCTCTGATCCAATTAACTTTGGCTATTTCAGTAACCCCCTGCTTATCGTCTCGTTACCTCACACACTGGGAAGATGAATACATTTTAAAAAGCCAAAAAACCAACCACCACCCCCAAAATGCCTTGTACATAAAGCAACCAGTTTCAGTGTAATTAAAGATGTGATGCTAGATGCTTTTGGATTCATCCGTCGTTAACAACATGGAGAATACCTGGTCAAGCAAGCCAACTAGCAGAACCGGGAGACTAGAATACAATACATTGTACAGCGTGATGAACCAGTCTTCATATGCGGTCTGCAACAAGAGGAGGAATTTCAGCAGTTAATGATTTCTTTTTGATTACACCTTTTCCTTCCAATTCCTGAGAAAATTCACAAGTGCTCTACTATAGCATTAAATTACCTGTCTCAGTGTTTACCCAAAAGGCAAGCAGCACCTTAGCTCAAAGCTCTGTTGAAACCAATTTTAGCCTGTACTAAGCTGCCCCACTCCTTACAAACCCTCGGTGTTACCTGACCTGGAACACTATCAAAACTGAACACCTCACACTAAGCGTCAGTCTAGTTTATAGCTGCACTTGTGACTGTGATGAGCACTCGGCATGTCACATACAAGTCTGGGAACCCTGGTTCCTTTTTATCTTCTTTTTTTTCACTCTGTTCTAGGCATCCACAGTTTCCATCACAGCAAACAGCATTAACCTCAGGCAGGGCTGCTTGTCTGTGACTATGGCCCTGACCCTCCGCGCTGGTCCATGCAATGACATCTGCCTGTCTCTTGGTTATGCCCACGGAGATGCATCTCAGCTCTTGAAGTCCTTTCAACATTATATGAACTTCAAACACTGCCAGTTACAACCAGCACATTTCAAGCCATCCTAGCCAGCAGTTCAAGATAAAAAATTTCAGGTTTGGTTTCCTGCTGATATATACACGCACCGCCTCACTTCACCTAGGAATATCTTAGGTAGCAGGGTTGGGAAAGGTTTCGCAAACCACTATGTAACAATCTCTTCCTCCCTGTACAATCATGATGCTGACTCCAGTGTTCTGAAATCACAACCAACTGCTTAGCTTGTAATTAACTAGCTTAACTAATTATCACCTATTTTCCTGCAGAAAGTACTGATGATAACTTCAGGTTCCCACCACTTCCCAGGCTAAGCCTTTGCTATTCTGCACTGACAAAAAGGAAGAGCTGCTTGTTAATATTACACACGAGCACGCCTTCTTACCTGGGCAGAAAAGCCATTGAAGAATGAATACCAGATGTGGACCAGCGTAAAAGCAAAGTTTTTGTAGAAAAAATATCTTAAAAACTTGCACATCCTAATGTAAGACCATCGTCCGTGGACCAGCAGCAGTCTTTGGAGGTAGCGAAATTGCCCAAAAGAGTAGTCACTTGACATGACGGCTTGCATCCCTTCTTGGCCACTGATTCCAACTCCAATGTGGGCAGCTAAGTTAATGAAACAAACACCACACACTATGTTGAACAAAGGGAGAGGAACAACATGATCGAGGGCAAGTCTTCTACTGGTTCCTATTCTCTGCTTCAGGTTCTTCTGCCCCATTTTACTTCTGCATACAGCACACAGGCTGCATTAAAGACTAACACGACAGTGCGTAAGCCCTTCCTTGCCCTGTTATTTACTGCTCATGTCTCCACTGTCGCTTGGATTCGCTCTCAGTGCTTGTTCCATCAGAATGGATGCCAGGAAATTTGACCAAAGGAGAACTAAACAATGAGACAAAGCAAGCAAACCCCTGAACAAACCGGCCAGGCAGTTCACAAACACATTTGTAACGAACAATATTCCAGAAGTTTCTTTCTCAATGGGATTTCTCAGGAAGCAGTTCAAAGAGCACCAGTTGCAATACAGGACAGCTAATGCCTCCAAGCAAGGGACAGCTAAGCTATTGCTTTGCTCTCTATATTACACATTTGTAATCCACAACACGGTAACATATGTCATTCAAGCCCCTTCTCAGGGAATGTCTACAGAAAAAGCTAAAACGTATCAGCAATAACCACTAACCATTTCATAAAGGGCTTCCTCAAAAAGGGTAAAGCACAGGCATAGAAGCTAACAAAACTGAACAAAGAGTAATAATAGTGAAGAGACTGCAGAAGAACGCCCAGAAGAGATCTTTCCTACCAAGGGAAATTTTACAGCTGCCTTACTTTTAATCATGTTTACATCATTGGCACCGTCCCCAATAGCCAGAGTAATAGCTTTCTTGTATTTCTTCACAAGCTCGACCACCATGGCTTTCTGCTTCGGAGTCACTCGACAGCAGATCACAGCCCTGCATTCACAGGCCAAATCAACAAAGTTCTTCTGCTGCTGTTCTTTGTAAGCTTCAGCCCATCTTCTCTTCTCAGTTTGCTTTTTCTTCTCTTCTGCTGTTCTAGGGAATTTCAGTTTAAGTTTCTTTTTCTTCTTCTTCTTCTCGAGCAGGATTTCATTCTGTGTAACAAAAATATATTATGTTCCCTTCTACACTATTTCAAATCGCACTCCAAGTACTGCCTGTACAACACTTGACTTCATTATGCTCCCATTACCCATTTATAGCATTTTAATAAAATGCTCGTGCAGAGGAGTGAACAAAGAGCTACAGAAACAATGAAAAGAATGTACTTGGTGGGATTAACAAAAGCAAAATGCTTGTATTTAGTGTCACAGCACTTCTTGCAGAGTTCAAAGGAATATTTCTTCTAATGGGAAGAAATTCACTTTTGAAAACATTCTGGTATTTAAACTTCCCTCTCTCCTATTTCCCCATCTCCTAAAAGAGGCACGACCACGCCCAACACATGTGCAGGTCTCCTGTAAATACCCAGGTTAGCTCTGGGGCAGTTCGGCTGGAGTACGGGGTAACAGAGATCTCCAATTTTATCTGA
The DNA here is from genome assembly GCA_034782735.1 of Sagittarius serpentarius. Lineage (NCBI taxonomy): Eukaryota > Metazoa > Chordata > Aves > Accipitriformes > Sagittariidae > Sagittarius > Sagittarius serpentarius. The sequence goes on from JAVKLA010000074.1 coordinate 83,214,251, forward strand.
TGCTCCTGGTAGATGACCTTTAGGCATCCCCAGCCTGCTTCCTATGCCTTATACACAGACGCAGATTTCTTTATACAAAACAAAGGTTTAGGGCTGGAATGCTGAAACATGGCAGACGGTCCTTAGCTGTTCACTGGACTTTCTGCTTCACAGGTGTCTGTAAGAGCAGCCTGCCAACAGGGTGGGTAATAGTCACTGAATTACTGCTAGTCACCTCTCTGCTAAAAGCTCTTTTTTGCTTTCTAAGCTCCTGTGAGAGTATTATATTGCAGGACTGAGCAGGAAACTTGTCTTTTGTTTCTACCCTTTCACTCTCATCTCTCATTTCAAGCGCAATTTCTGTGCCTATACTGAAGCCATGCATCCTGTAATGCTGGCAGTCATCTCTCATTTTTTTTCCATTAGACCGGAATCCCCACGAAGAATACTCTGAAAATCAGGCTGTGCTTTTGCAGGGGCTTGGCTTTAATTTGATGGCAGCTACCAGGGTGATTTGAAAGGCCCAAGAGATTCCTTATTTTATTGAGCGCTATTTTCAACCTTCAAAACCAAAAATATTTCTGAGCATAAATATCAAACAGATGTGTTCAACTGGCAGCACAATGGCCGAAGAATTTTCATTGACTGGTTTAGCAAAGCAGACAAATGAACAGAGTCCTCAGTGAAGGACACTGTGACTTGGTGGTACCCCCAAAATCTCAAATACACAGGAGATCATCTTTTGTACATACCAACCAGGAGCCAGTGATGATTAAAGCACGATCTTTACTACCCTGGAAGAAGGGCTCGTTCGTTCTTAGAGAGGAATGTGTACTTGATCCACCTCTGTTCCTCTGGTTTTCCAATCTAGTTTGAAGAAGAGCGCTGGAAAGAGAGGTGGATACTATTACAGAAAAATCAAGGATAAACTTTAAGCTAGATCAGTCCTAGACTGAAGATCTGCAAGAAAGAAATGCAATATATGTTGCAAGGACTTTTTTTGCCATGTATTAGGTGATGTTCTAAGCAGTGCCAGAGCAACAGTGAAAAGAGGATCACTACTGGTTTGCCAATAAGGAATAACTTGGAAAAACTAGTTAGGAATAGTTGTGACACTGTTACAAGGCCCCAGTTCTTCTCCCAGTCCCATGGTGTTTTCCCTTGGGTCTAACCACTTTGACAAATTCTTTATGACTAAGCGCTGAATACCTCGCAATCCATTGTGGTTTTATAACATAGGTTTGTACTGCGTACGGGAGCATGGGACAGGGTGAAAAACCAGCTGGGGTAATGCTGGAGTTCAGGGACAGGTAGCGAGAGCAAAACGTGGCAGCTACGCAAGATGTGGACTAGGGAGAGACCTGCTTAGCCCACTCCAGGTGGGCTCCAGACTTCTCTCAACTACAGGACAAATTCAATGTCAACAGTTGTTGACCTAGAACATGTAACGTCCTGCAAATAGGATATCACCACCTTTACCCACAATTAAGAGGTTCCCTTGTAAAATTACAACTCTGTACAAAGCAAAGAAACAGACAATGTACAGCTGAACAACTGCCAGGAAATACCGTTCAGTCATGGAAGAGTCACTGTGGGATAAACCAATGTTACTGCTGGGTTAATTTTAAAAATGGAACATTTTTAATTCCCACAAAAGAAATCCTTTTTGCTTTTCACTTGCCTGGTATCTTCTCCATAGCAGATTGTTGTTTCATCTGTTAAGAGTTCACATGAAAACCCAATATTTTCAGCAGTTTCTAAAATTAAAAAAAAAAAAAAAAAAAAAAAAGGAGAAAACTATTTACTTAAAGTTCTGTTGTGAGTAACAGTTGAGAGCAGCCAGAAGTACCTGAAGTCCTCTCAAGTAATTTTTGAAGTTATGTTTCAGTATAGGTTTCCTTTCACTACCGCACTGTGAATGAACGGGGGGTGGTGGGGGTGGAATCATACATAACAAAGCAGCCAGGGGAATGTTTGTTCATTATTTGTCACACAACAACTGTGTGGCAATAAAGGCGCAGTGGGCAATGGATTTAAAGTCAACAACAGGGAATTTTATTTCCTATGCAACATTTCCTATGAAACATACTACTGTGGTGGAACACATTGTTACAAGATGTTCTTTATGCAAAACCTGTTAGTGACCTTGAAAAGTCTTATCAGCCAATTCAGGGAAGAAAGATCTGCCAGGGCCTATTTAACTTGATGGTGGAGATGCTGTCTCCATGTCAGAGAGCTATTACACCAAAGGCATTGCAAGAATCAACCACAGGGTATGCCACATGATCTCCCCCTGTCCTTACTCTGGATTCCTTGAAACAAGGCTGTTGCCAGTGTCAGAGATGTTGGTCTGGCGGCACCTCCATCCAGGCTGCAGTACAGCCATTCTTACTCACAAATGTAATGCCATTTTTTGAACTGACTTAAAATGTGTTGCTGGGCTGTAGACTAGCAACTACCAAAAGAAAAGCAGATCAGTCTCTGTCAGCAGCACTTGTGAAAATTTACTTTTCAAATAATCACTGTAAAAAGACGAGTTTTGGTACTTGCCCTCAGAGCCAAGCAAGCCCGGTGTTAAAAGCAAGTTGTCCTGCGTGTGCTTTGCATTGAGAAAAGCAGTAGCTGGATATTTTGCTATAGAAGATGGTCACAAAATCAGACATCTAGGCTAATCTGTTGGAGGAACAGAAGTTACACAGGAGCCCATCCAGTAACTCTGGACTGGGAACAGCTGGGATGAAATTCTGCACGTTGTAGAAATTCCTCCAGTTCTGATTTAAATGGACTTTCACGCTAAGCTTTTCTAGAAACATATGCTTTATTTCTAGTTTGCATTTGTTCCAGTTCATCTTCTAGCCATTATCCTGTTTTTACTAGCTCTTTAGCTGTAAGTAAACTCACCTTTTTTGTCACCAGTAAGCACCCAGATTTTAATGTCTGCTTTTGAAAGTCTGGAAATAGTTTCTGGAACTCCATCCTGTAATTTGTCTTCAATAGCTGTCGCACCAAGCAGCTGGAAGATATTGGAAATACAGGTATTTAGTTGGATAAACATGTATAGAAAACTGATTCATTTTCAGTAGAGAATTAAACTATTCTCAATATGTCTTCAAGCCAAGGTACAGCTCAAGCTAAGAATTCAGTAACAACAAACTCTTGCATATAGAAAAGACCACACTGAAATACATGTACTAAAATACGTTTCCCATCATTCTATTAAGCTCTAAAATTTGGAATGGCTCTAAAGCCAATAAAATACTGAAAAATCTAAATCAAAATGTCCTAATAAACCAGGATCTGTTTCTTCTTATGCAAGTAAAGTACACTCAAAATTTAAAGCTTGACTTACAATCAAGTTTTTTTCTATGTCCTCATACACTTTGTCTAGAGCTTCATCACGATTAGTTGTAGCTACACTGGCCTCCACAAACTTTTTATTCCATGCTTCAAATTCATCATGACTAATGTCTCTATAGCACAGGCAGAGTGTCCTAAGAGTTTCATTTGCAAAAATCTGAAAAATAATTTAAAAAACATATTCACAAAACAAAACTCTTCATTCACAGTCCAAACATAAGAGTTAGGTTCATAAGCATTCGGTAAGTCTGATAAAACAAATCTGACTGTGCAATTAGTCCTGGGTATTTCAGAAATGCCAAAAATTAAATTATAGCTGAGAAGGCAGCCTGAACTCAAAGACTGAAGAGGTGACAAATAGAACAAAGTGTAGTGATCTGAAATACTGATAACTATGAAAAAAAAAAAAAGCACGTAGACAAAATTTAAGATAACTTCTCAAGAAAAGACAATTAATGCATTTTTAAGAACATGCATGAAAACTTATTTTGCTTTGATTATTTCTCAGGCTTGGGATGACTTGTAGAACCCATTATAGGTCTGCATTTGTTTTAACAGCTTAGGAAAAGGAAATTAATAAAATCAGATTACAGTCAGAAATAAACAAGTTTTCATTTAAAAACAGCATATAAAATACAAACGTACATCTAGTGCTTCTTCTGTAGCTTCTCTCTTTAGATTCCTTGGGTGCAACCGTTCATAAATTACTGTATCAGCCCCTTTACAATATAGCCTGATATTTCCACCCGATTCTCTTACTGTAGAGTAAAATATGAGAGGTGGAACAAAATGTTAGAGTACATTTAAATAAAAGAATAGTTTCAGACTAGATTTTTCAGTCTACTGCTGTTAAGTACCAAAACTACAAGGTCATGTGTCTGCCTTCACCATCATCTCTAACATTGTTCAATTATGTAACCTGGTTGACAGGTGCATCTCCTCTTCTCTCTCATGACAGGACAGGATATTTGAACTCCCAAGGATTATGTTTTGGATAATGGTTCATACAGCATTAACGACTCACTTGCTCATAGGAGCTGTGCAGAGACATACACTAGAGATATGATGCACCATAATTATAGCCTTAAAAACAACAGATCTCTAAGTGATTCAAGACTGACTTCTTTAAAAGATAGTTAAAATCAAAGCTAAAATGCTATTTATACCTCAGCCTGCATAGCTAGTATTCCAATAGCCAGAGGAACATATAACTTGTTTGTCTAATGGACACATTTGCACCTAACTACGAAGCCTCTCTTTCGCTATCCAGAGCTATGTGGATTAAAATCTATCATAGGACTCTGTGGTGCACGGCTATTAATTCTTGACTTTAACATGCACATACTTTTTCACCTATGAAACACAGATGACCTTTTCTATAAAGGTTGGTTGTAATGAGCTTACCAATAACAGACATCCGTTTTCTATCACTGTTGAAATCCAAGATAGCAAGGACATCGTAAGTTCTTTCAATCCCCATTTCACTTATAGTGATAGTATTTTGTGTTCGTGAGAGAAAAACATAGCCAAAGTTTCTGGCTGCCGTAACAAGGGCCCCTTCGTCTGGGGAAGCTGCCTGGTAATTGAGCTGGCCTGTATCATTGAAACAGTGAAAAGAAGAGAACGCCAGGATATACCTGAGCATTACTGGGGCACTTGGGACACCACAGCTAGAAAACTCACACCCATTCTTTGGAGCCGGACATGCAAAGTCCTTTCCCCTTCTGAAGTGGGCTCTAATACACTGCTGCAGCACCCGACAGCAGTGCACACAGAGGAGAGGGACCAGGGGCACCCCCACCCCGCTTTTTCTTACATGTACTTTCCAAATGAGGTAAGTCACTGAATCCTCTTCCTGCCAGGTAGAAAAGGAAAAACTGTAACTTCTCTGTCTCAAAACAAGTAACTTAAATATCTTAATTTCTCAATACATTCATTTAAGTATTTTGAAAGGAAGCTCCGAAAGACAAATCCTTGGCCACAGACACCAATACAATGTAGTGGAATCAACCGCAAAAACATCAGTAGGAAGAGCAAAAAAGGACACGAAACTGCTGGTTTCAGAGATCTCACAAAGATGGGAGTAAAGCAGTATTACTCTTCAATGTTTTAACTCAATCTTCCAACCTTATTTTTCACGTTCAGGAATTCCTAAATAGCCGTTCACCTCTGAATTTAGTTTCTGTCACATTTTTGTTATTCATTTTGCTTATTTGCTGCCAATACTCTTAGGACAGATATACATGATTTGTATATGTCTATGGGGCTGTGAGTCAAGGAGTAAGAGCATGAAACCCTCATGCTGAAAACACTTGTTTTTCCGCACTGAAAAGAAGTTTCCAAATGTGTTTGTATTTTCACATATGTATGTGGAACCAGAGACTATGCTAGTGTCATTATCATTTTATTTGAGGTTTATGCTTTTGAGATTTTTAAAGATGCATTCGAACAGATAGAGGACCCATAACATGAAAACACAAGACCTCTGTATAAACTGTTGTCCTACTTTTCCAAATATGCTGTTATTTAAGACGCGCATTTGCCACAACTGTAACTGTCATAAAGACAGTCCTCCGTCCATAAAGGGTCAGATAAATTCAGCACACGGAATAGCATTGGCTTTTGCTTTTGTTTAATTTAAAGGGCAGCCTAACACTCTTTTTCACTTATGGGACTGGCAGTAGTTTTGGACCTCTCCCTCGTGCAACGGGATTTGAATCATTGTTTCCACTTACACAAGGAAAAAAAAAACCAACCCACCAAACAAACAAAAAACATACTCACCATCAGAAGTGTCAACCATGACTGTGTGACAAATGGCAAGCAGAAAAAAGAACTTGTGAATTTCTGGCTCCTTTCCAGATTTTATTTGCTCTATCAGATAGTGATCATAGAATGAGAACTTTCCGTCTGCGTACATGTTCCAGCTGAAATCCACTTGCTGCTTAGAAAACAGAAGAAGAGTTTGAGTTATCTCATGTGCAATTGCTTTGTGCCTACCTGCGTATCTTCATCTTTTAGCAAGGGAACGTTCCCTGAACACCATAGGGACTTGGGTGCCAAATCCGACCGACCTACCTCTGGGTGGCTCTGAAGCTGCCCTGCTCCACCCCGGCAGTCTCCTGCAATGCAAGCACCATCAGTTAGAAGCCACAGGACAGAACAACAAAGTTTTTACAACTCTTTCAGAAAGTAAAAAATATATAGAATATCTACTGCACTAGAATAGCTCAGATTTAAAAAAAAAAACAAAACAAATTCATTCACAGCTGCAGTACCTTTGTACACTAGTAACACCAAAGCAAATATAAGAAAAAAGCAGCATGTGGTCTAATTGTCATAAAACATCCATGTTGGCTTAACACAGCTTTCACTGTCAGAAATTCCTCATCCCTCTTCAGAGGTGGGATATTTAAAAAGCACATGGCGTTACCACACTGCGTTCCTCATTATTTGAACCAACCAAACAATAGTTTTGGAGCACATGTGCTGCACATTCTAAATTCTGAAATCCAGACAAGACTGGAAAAGGAAGTAATTAACACTAAAATGAAAAACTGCTGCTCTTACTACATTGTCTTACTTGTTTCTAGATTAATTTTGTCCCTGAAGTGTTTCTACCTCAAGCAAAGCATTCTGTAAATTGCTCACTTCTGACTTTTCTGCTGGGAAGTTTCCGCTCAAGTCCATCAGTTTCTATTTTTTAAAGAGGAAAACAGTGGGGAAACCCAAACAATTCAGTTTCACTGGAGCTTTACTCAAAGCCAGGGCTAAGTTGTGGAAGTTGAGTTGAAACTAAAAACCTGATTTCAAACAAGCATTCAAATTCCTCCTCATTTGTACAGACCGGTCAGAGGTTGACGGCTGTGCTGCACAGGGACTTGCAGGGTCTTCCCCCTGTGCTCCTGTCGCCAGTCAGAGCTCCTGTGCTAGCCATGGTTTTCGCTATAGGGCGCAGCAGCATGGCACAGACTTACCGTATCTTTGGCCATTTATGCAACATTTTTTAAACGTCATGATGTTCTGTGTAAGTGTTCCTGTCTTATCAGAGAAGATGTAGTGGATCTGCCCCAGCTGCTCATTCAGCGTGGTGGTTCTGGCCTTCGCAGCCGTGTCCTTCTCAGGGTAATACATTTGCAGGTCCCAGTTTATAAAATAGCTTTGGCCCAAGCGAATCACTTCAACACTAAATGAAATAAAATTAAATGTTCTCACTCCCAGCTGCATCTCTTATTTCAAAATAATGACATATTACCAGATCCAGGGGACTCTGACTATTTTCCAGGATGCAAATTGCTCAGATAGCCCAGGAGCTTAAAACAAAACCATGACGTTTACCAGCACATTACAGAGCACCATCACCCCTACACAGGCCACTCAAACTGATGTCGGACCACACAGCTCAGCTTCAACACCCCCACAATAACTGGGGAAAAGCCTCTACGGCCTTATCAAGCCAAAAGTATCGATGGTGCTGCTCCCATAACTAACAGAAATCCCACTTGAGAATAGCATTTTAAGTACAATTTGGAGAAGAGTGGGTAGGACGCTGGATGACTTCAAATGTGTTACAGACAGGTTTGTCAAAGGCAAAATTATTCATACTTCACGGAGCAGTAAGGCCTCCCTCCTGAGAATAAACCTGGAAAATATGATTTTCCCGTTTTACTTTTTCCAAGTAGTTTCCCTAGTGCACTATGACTGCAGAATTAGACTGAGAAGTTAAATACCAGCAGGATTAAGTCTCCAATTTTGCCAGAGATCATCGCTTAGGAGAACTTTTTCCTTAGTCAAAGTCTAGAGCAGATATGCTTAACACTGTAAAAAAAGCTTGATATCTTTAAATTCTGAGTCAAAGATCCTTGAGTGATTACTTTATAGGAAAGCAATACAGAACACTTTCTTGTCAGATCTCAGTGAAGACGGTGAGTGTTATGTCTTTTCAGTAAGACAGAGAATTAATATGCTTTTCCATGCAAAGTGAAGCTGTATTTGTTACCACCAACAGGAAATTTAGTCCATTCACCATTAGTCTGTAAGTGAAATAATTCAACCCTATCACTAGTTCAGCTATTAAAGGCCAAGGTATTTACCTACCTCACATAGAGGGAAATGGGAACCATGGTGTTCAGAACAATGATATATCCCCAAAAGTTAAGGAAGCCACGATATGGAGGACTGAAGTCTTGTGCATCGTAGAGGTACCAAGACAAGTTACCAATCTGCTGCTGCCAGTAAGTGTGTCCAATGGCAAGGCCAGCCGACAGCAGGATGAGGACGACAAAAATCTACAGTGTACACAGAGAGGCCTGTGACGCTTCAGAAACATTTGCTTGACTTAAATCCCAAATCTCCATGTCCAAAACAGAGTATTACATGTATTTGTAAGTAAGAAGGGGAGGACACCTTTCCCACAAAATGGTCTCTTCAGATCATCTGGGTTCTAATTTTAGTCTATTCCCCAAGCATCGTTTTCATGTTTTTACGTCCACTTAAGCAGGCAGCAAATAGGGCAAACGAACACGCTTGGAGCAGGGGCAGAACCAGAGTTGTGCCTCCGCCTGCCAAAAGGCCAGCTTCTCTCTCCTCTTCCCCTGTCCCAGGGAATCACACCCAGCAGAGTGCGGGTTGTAGGACAGCAGGTATTCCTCATACACACGCGCCACAGGTGCTGACCAAGGACAAAAACCGCGGGTGTTGAACTTCTCAGGCCGAATGGACCACTGGACCAGGACCTGGGTCCTCAGGTCTCTGTCCCACAGTTTAGTGCAGACAAGCAGAAGCACCTGCAACACTGGTTTTGAAGGACTTTTCTGCATCACGTAGGCTGCCTTACGCCTGCAGTTTAGGGTCGCAAATTCCACCAACAGCAAGGCCCCTTTTTAAACTTCCTCTTACTTCATCCCAACTCATGAGGTCAAAACAAAATGGAAACATACTTATTACACCAAAAGAAAAAAAAAAAAAAGTTTCCTGAATTTGCATTCACTCTATTCCCTTAAAAATGAAATCAAACATCTGAATTTTAAACAAAAAGGCTTACAGTATAAACCATGTAATTCATAAGGGAGTCAATTTTTGTCCTTTTAAATCTTGTCTTTCCACTATTTTTCATTATTTTTGTATCAGCACCTAAAAATAAAGGAAAAAAAAAAGGAAAGATACAATATGCAAACAAGTGCTAGTATTATTATTTTACAAAACTGGGACTAAAATACAGTCAATGTTTATAGATAAAGATGTCACTTCACTCTATAGGGCTTGTTTTCAGTCAGTAAGTATTGCACGTGTTCAATTCATAAATACCTGCAAATATCACCACTCCATGGCAGAAGTCTGTATTCCTGATTTTACACCCACGTAATAAAATCTTATCAGCATCCAGTGAATAACTCATGTTTCTCCAGAATAATGTTCCTGCAAACTTGTCCAGTCGGTTATTAGGTTCTTCACATTCAATCAGACCTAAAAAATTTGGAGGAGATGGTTTAATACACAACAGTTAAATAAAAATGCATTGATTTGTACCCACCATAGAAGTAGTTTTACTTCATGAGGTTGCTTTTTTGAGAAAACCAGTGTTCTGAATAAACAATTTCTTCAAAATTTAAGGTGTACAAATATTCAGTGCTGTGTTGCTGATATTTGAAATATGGTACCTTCGGGTGGTATTTTGCTTTCCAGATTGAAACAGCAGAAAGAATTTGCTTCTGCACCAAGATCAGTACACACAGCATTTACTGACAAATATGGCACTTCTTGTTCACCTTTCCTTTTATATTTCTCAAGTTTTAACAAATGCCTGCCTACAAGACTGTGTGTCTCTCTGGATCTTACACTCTAGCGTGAACTTTGTGTTCAGTTCATTCTGCCACTGAAGACTTACTAGCAGTGATCCCACAAGGGGAAGAAAACCTTCAAGCAATACATTGCTGCAAATACACATCGCCACTGTGCACTGCTACACTGCGCAGATACCTGAATATTACGGCTGAAAAAGTGACATTTTACTTTGACTCTTGGGACTTGCCCTATTCCCACTGCCTACTTTATGACTGGCAGTTGATGCTATATACTTGCATTTCCATCCCCAAAACTGAGCTCATCCTAAAATTTTGGTTCATGCTGCAGTTACAATTATCAAAACTGTGCTTCAGAAACAAGCAAACATAAACATCAGCACAACTGCTGACTGCTACAGAGGAGCAGAGAGTGGCAGTTTCAGGCCAAAACACTGCTGTCTCTAGCCCTGAACCCTGCCTCTCTTCAAGACTGGCAGATGTGCAAGGAAGAGTCAAATTACAGGTGCAGGCCACTGAAACGCTTTCACAGTCTCGCAGCAAGCTGCAGCCAAACGATCTCCTGAACCAGAGCCGATGTCTTTGTGGGCAGGCTCTCCTTCCACATAAACCTGCTCAGGAGATGTTCTCTGAAACCACAAACTTTTTACATCCACAACATCCTTTGGGAAACTGTGAATTTTAGCTTAACTACATATTGTGTGAAAAAGCATCTCCTTTCTGTTTATTTTGAATTTGTCAGTTGCTCATTTCACTTTGTGTTCCTCAGTTCTCATACTGGAGGAAACCAGAAACAGTCCCTACTTGCTTACTCCTCCATGTCACTCTGTTCTAAGCCTTTTTTTATTAATTTTTTTTAAGCATTTGCAATTTTAGGATTGCTAAAAAATTCAGCTTGAGATGAAACTCTGTGTCAGATCTCAGTAAAAGAAGGGATTCCTGCCCTCCAAGTTTCAACACACAGAAAGAAGCTAGATCATAATGATAAATATGAAAAGGACAATAGAAGGTATTTTCCAGATCCATTCCCAACAGCAGGCATACTTTTTTCCCAAAGAAAACAGGCAGGCAAACACTACTAAAGGGTTCCACCATCTCTACTAAGTGTGCCATAGCTCATTCATGGCAAAGGTCTCATCTTCAGACAGACTCTATTTTGCTCGGCAGCAAAGTTTCCTTTGTGCAGCTTGCTTATGCTGCCTCGTGACAAAAGCCAGGAAGCCACTAACTCCAGAATCACAAGCACCATTGGCAATGCTTATGTCCCCAGCCACGTTTTATTTATTCGTACTGCAAACTGCTTGAGCACCGTTTGAATAGCCGTAAGAATATAACTATACAAACCATTGAAGTCTGCCATCGCACTTTCTTCTTGAAGATATCTGTGTGTTACCTCAAGCGCCATTTTGAATTTTAAGTTAGTCTCACTAAGAAGAAAGGATAAAAAGTTAATTTTATTAAAAACATGAATACAGGAAAGAAGGTCGAACAACATTAAATTAAGCAAAACATATGCCATAGCTACCAACCTCCCACTTCAAAGCAATGGCAAAGCCATGAATTTGCATGGATATGAAGCATTCAGGAGCCACATGACTAGCTCTTACACTGGCTGCTTTTCTTCACAAGTGAAATCTTACCCCTTTACCTCTGCTTGCTGTAGATAAGTGAAGCTTCTCACAATCATTGTTTTACTAATGCAATAATTAAGTTTGAAGTAATGGTTATTTGAAAACAGTATTTAATAATTGATACTGTTAAAAGCTCCAACAGAGAACAAACATTTCCCAAAACAAACAGATCCCTGTTTTGCATGATGTTGTACGTTATCGTTTTGAAGATTACTAAAGAAAGGTTAAGTGAGGAATACGCTGCTCATTTGGAAAAACTAACTTTTCACCTCATTAGGGGAAGTCTGTATCATTGCGGATGTCTCCAAAAGAATTCAGCACTAGCTTTTCCGACAGCATGAACTAAAACAACGTTTACAAAGCAATGCGACACAGTAAGATTTAGGCTAGCTAAACAGTTTCTATCAAAAAATTCCACAGAAAAATATGTATTTTTGTTTTCCCACTGACAGGGATTAAGAAAAGTTTAAAATCGTACAAAAGTCCAGATTGGAAGAGACCTCTGGTAATCAACAGTCCAACCTCCTGTTGGAAGCAGGACGTTAGATAAGGTTATCCAGGGCCCTGTCAAGCCAAGCCTTGACTGCTTCCAGGAAGAGAAATTCCACCACTTCTCTGGGCAACCTATTCCAATGGTAAAAATTATCCACCATGAGAACAATTATTCTTGAACGCAGACAGAATTTCCTCTGAAGCTACTTGTAACCATTGCTTCTTGTCCTGTCAATGTGAAGAAAGTATCTTCTCTGTAACTATCTTTGAGATACTGGAAGACTGATGAAATCACCCTTCTCTTCTCCAGGCGGAATAAATCCAAGTCCTTCACCCTTTCTTCACATGTCGTTCTCCAACACTTCAGATATCTTTGCGGCACTTCAGTGGACCCTCACCAGTTTTTATTGACCCTCGAATTGTGGGAATCAAAAACTGGACACAGTTTTCCATCTGTAGCTTAACAAGTGACAAGTGGAGACTGAAATACACACTTGCTCTTTTACCAGTAAGCCAAAATTAAATCCAAGAAATCCTTAGATAGAGCCTTACCCATCTAGTTCAGCTGTCTCTACATAGCAGAGACTGTTTGGTTCCGAGCTGGATAGCAGCAAAATATCAGCCTAGAAAAACAAATAAATAAGTACCAAATAAATCCAAGTCAAGATTTGTACAGAATTCCGTAGAAACAGAAAACAAATGTATCTGAAGCACTTACAGGAACGAAAGTATTTTTCTTCAGACGAATGATATCACCAACTTTAATATCTTTCCATTTTGTGTTTTTGAACCTAATATCAAGATAGTTTAATAATTATTACTATTTAATCTAGAACACTATGCACTCTATAAATCTTGAAATATTGACCTTTCCTTAGTGGAGAACATTACATCTTGGTAAGGTGTGTTTTTTCTTTTGGAAGCTGCAATTTAGTTGGGTGTCTATAACTTAAAAGTCAACTTACCTCTTCTCTTCCCTTTTCACCTATATATGAATTTCTGTCCTTCTCTCCAAAGAAGTTGCTCTTAGCACAGATTTAGTGCCACAGAATTAAGTTTAAATTACTCCTTTGGGCAAGCCTCTTCCATTTTCAATTGGGTTTTCACACAGACATGTGGAACAGTAGAGAACAAAAAGCTGAACTTTCCCTATCATCTATGGTTTAAGATCTGTGATGAAACTTCGTAACAAGGCAGCAAACATCACTTACAAAGTTAAGGGAACAGTACAAACCTTCCATCCCTGATGACTTCACATATCCTATTATTAACCTCGTTGTCCATCCTGTGACGAGCCTGAAAACCAGGAGTAGAGAATGTACTCCCTACTGCATATCACAATTAAAGAAATTAACAACACTGAGGTAGTTTTGCTTATAATATTAACAAAACATGTTCCTTACAATGTCATCCACTAGGTCTTTGACTGCAGTTATTCCCAGCACCAGGAGTAAGGGCACCAGTGTTGTATACCATGACAGGGTACTTATTTGGGGAATCGACTATAAAAGACAAGTAAAATCAGTTCAATACAGGATTATCAATGAAGCTCAATTCAGAGACACTTAATAGTGATCTGACTGTAACACAAGAAAGAAAACCAACACATCAGAGAGAGAGTTTTAAGTCAGGTTGCGAAGATGAACAAAACTCTTGGGGGAGTTTGACCGTGCTCTACCTCAGCATCGGCTTCTCTTTAACAAATGTAGTTGCTCGTATTTTCTGTTGGAGCTTCTGATTCATGAGTGGAACTTAAGGCCATCATGTTTTACAGAGCAAAAGAAACATCTTTTCCCCATGAAATTCACGAACTCTGCAACTAGCTCATCCTAGCTAATACAAAGCTAGGGTAGGTTGTTCCAAATTTCTGTTAAGATGAGCTTAGTTTCTGTAGTAGTTCAGATACAGTCCCTTACAAAGTACCCTGCAATTTCCTGACAGGATAGCACTGAATTGTGTCCTAAGTATTACTCAGATCAGCACCTCAAATTCACTTCACAGTTAGTATTCTCTCCATCTTTCTTACCTGCAAAATGAGAAGAACGAGGAAATAGAAGTTGGCTGCTCTTTTAAACTGTTCGAACAGATTGAGTGGTAAAAAAGTGATAGGGTTGTACTTGTATGTCTTAATTGCATTTGCCTATTGAAGAAAACCAAATGTCATTCACAACAGATTCTTCTTAGATTACAAAAGTACAATGCATATTTTTAATTAACGCATTTTACTAGTGAAATCTCTCCTATGAACTTTGTTAAGAGTTGCACCTTTCCTCAACAGTTTAACACGGGTCATCATCTTAATGAAATAAGGCAAAAAAGGTCTGTTTCGCTGACATTAACACACCCCAAAAAGCATCTCTGGCAAACTTTAGCTACACCGAGGACTACAGAGCACTGTGCAGTCACAGTGTAGAAAGGTTATACAGCCTCTCCCAGGTAAACGACACAGTGCACATGGCACTGCCAGATGACCAGAGAGAAGGTTGCAAAACTTCAGTGCTCTCCTCCTCGTAGGCAACCTTCTCTGTAATACCTTTTGACATTATTTCCTAAATACACAACATTACTATTAGGGATCTAATTGGTCTCAGGCATGAAAATACAAATAATGAAACCAGATACAAAGGACTGTTAATTAGACTCACGCAGGAGGGACAACGTCAGATCCAGCAAAGGTTAACTCTCCTGAGTGCCAGTCCCTACCTACTCCAAGAACGAAGGACTTACGTTTGAATAGCTCCAGTTATAGCAGTTTTACTATTAATAGTTCATAACCATGCATGAGATAATCCAAACTGCCTCAGGTCTGCAAGGCAGGTATCTCAGCAGGTACAAGGGAACCAATGAGCCAATGCCTCACAGATAAAGCCGGACAGTCCACATGTAAGCCTGCAGTCCAAGCCTCTGTCACTCACAACCAGCACCACATACAAGCACCGTAGCTTTATTACTTTGAAAGGTTAAAAAACTAGGAACAGGAAAAAAATAATTCAACCTTTTGTCTTGATAAATGAGATAAAAATGTCTCCTTTATCATAATTAGGTGTATTTAGAATTACACTGTTTAAATGAGTAGACATTCCCAAATGCCTATTTTTAAGACTGTCCCAGTCTAGCTTAATCAGGATATTGCTTAATACTACACTGAGACTTCTTATACGGAAGATGACACCTATGCGGGTGCTTGCAACAGCCGTAGTAAAACACAGAACCTGGACTGAGGACACCTAGCTTCTAATTCTCTATCTCATCTTAAATAAACCTCTTGATACCCTGATTTTCCATTCACAAACCCAAAACCAGCCATACTTCCCCACCTTTGTTGGAAATCCTAAGGAAGTGTTAATTGTGGCTTTGACACTAAACACCAGTGGCTCGAAAGATCTGAGATTAAGAAAGTACTCACTCTGACAAGTACTATTAGCACATGATTGAGATAAAGAAAACTTACAGCGTATTTGCTTTTTTTGAAGCACAGAAATACTGTTCTCTTAAACTGGGGCTGTTCATAGAAGCGTTGATCATTTGCTTTAACTTGCCAGCTGCAGTCTGGAAGAGACAAGGCAAAATGGGTCAACACCTCATTATAAATACGAGGGAACAAATCTGCCAGTTTCAGGTTCTCTCTCAAATGCCATCTTTTAAAGGTACTTTCAGTTGAAACACGACTGGTACCTGCTTTTTAGTACATAGTCTAAAAAAAGGTTTTCAAGAAGTTTCCAGGCTATTTGTCTTTATTAACAATTAAAATATAATTTGAGGTAGGAAGAAGTGGTGATTAACAATTTTTGAAGTTCTACAAGAAACTGAAAACCTATTGGAGTAACATTTATTCATGCTAAATTCTCTTCTTTCCCCTCTTTCGGTTTGCTTTTCTTACACCTGTGAAGCACTAAGCACCCAAAACAGTGTTTCTCAGTCTTTCCAGCAATGAAAAGGTCCACTCAACTTTTGAAAACAATTATTTCATAACACCATACTGTGCAATGATTTTCATTTACAACCATAAAAAAGGTAAAAATCTGAAGTGCTCATCTTACTTCTTCAGGCATCAATTTTGTTTGACTGACTGAAGACTCAGGAATGTGAATTGCATTTTGTAGTAAATTTTAACAAAACTAAACAAGCGATGTTTGCAAACGCCTTACGACGTTTTGGACCATAAGCTGATAAAATTGCTTACAAAGCAGCTGAGCAATCTTGCCTCCTTCTGCCACCATCAGTATTTAGCATTTCAAACCTGACTTGACATAGAGCCTCCCTAAGGAGAAAGCTTCTAGAGGACTTGCTAACAAACCATCCGTCTCCACCTTAAGGTCCCTATCGTTAATCTAAGTCCTATGAAGTCCACCTTTAAATGGGGTTCATCTAGGACAAAAGTAGCTTTTGGCCGACCACTATTTACTGCCAGAATGGCTCCTGCTGTTAAGTTATTTTCCATGCCCCCCGCTTTCACAGGCTACCTCTTTCCCTCCAAGATCCCTCAGATCCCTTTCCTGCCCTCAAGCCTGCGTGACCAATAGCTCTATTAATCCTGCTACCCACACCCACAAGTTCAGGCCCTGCCCACATCAAAGAAACTCCCCACTGAATTCATTCAGCAAGTTTTTGAGCTGACTCACAGGAGCATGTTGCCTGCCTGGGAAGGATAAGGCAGACAATATTTTGAAATTCAGTTTTCCTGACTCATCAGCCAAGCATCTCCCCCTTTTCTCCAACCCACAGTAATTGTTCTTAATGGGCACTCCTTTTGGTTTCATGGGAGTCTCGTGACTTAAGCCCATACAGCACTGCAGAGCACAGATGGGGTGACACTCCCGGAGGCAGAGGTGTGGGATGGGGACCAGCACCCACTGCCAGGGACCCGCGGGGAAGCATGTGTGAAGGTGCTCCTGGCCTGCTCTAAGGGCCACTGTAAGGCAGGCACGTCTGATAAGGCCAACTCAAACTAAAAAACTCAAATCCAGACACAAAGCCTTTTTTTTTTTTTCTTTCCATCCAACACATAAAGCAAGTTCTCGTTTGACATATCCACAATCTTTACTGTGACAATACAGCTTTCTTTTCCAGCATATTGGTTGCAAGCTGAGAAGATAGTAGAGAAATATTTATCTTGCTGCAGCACTTGTATTTAAGATTGTATAAACGAAAACATACAGCAGATGGTGAAGATACATTGTGCATCCTGGTCAGGGCTTACACAGAAGTGCTGCGAGTCACAGTTTTAACAGCTTTACATAAAATTTACCAAAGAAAATTACTGGAGGACCAGGTTTTGGTTTAAAAGAAGATAAGCATTATTGAAGTGCATGAATTGAGAAAGTTATTAATGACGGGACTGAAAAAAGTATAACCATGTCTACAAGAACATTTCTTCACCACGTTCACAAAAACATTGCAGTGTTGATAAAACCTTAGAACTCCAGATGGAAAACTGGCAAATTAGGTCTTAAATAAAACCTGCAGAAAGGAAGCTCTCTGAAATTACTTTAAACTGCTTGAAAGTGATATTAATATCTAATATTTGGGAAGCTGCATCAGTAATTTATCACTATCACCTTTAAAGGAACGTAATGGGAAAACTGTCTTTGTTGAGGGGGAAAAAAGTAAGAAGCATAAAGGATGATGTTTTTGAAGCACTACCTGAATATAATTAGCTACTGAACCAGTCAGCAGATTCTACAAATTCTGCAACTTATGCCAGAAAATTATCTACTAACCAGAAAGAAGGAGGCAAAGATGATTTAAACAAACAAAGAAAAAAACCCAAAGAGTCTCAAGAGGAAAAACAAATAAAAGTCTGACAAAGTTTGTCAACTGCTTAGAAGCTCTATGATTAGAATACTGGCCTACCAAGACTGCACGGTAACATCTCTTACCTCCTTAGAGCTTTTGTCCTAGCTCGTAGTTCAAAGGAACTCTGCCATATCCATAGCTCTAGTCCGTATTTTGGAGAATAATTTGGGTAACATTAACTGCATAGACAGCAGAGACTTGCAGTTACACTGAACTAGTGGGAGCTACAAGCCCTTTGGAGAATCAAAACTCATCTCCTTGCTTTCAGATTCTGTCCAGTTCACCAGGATAAAGGAAAAGGCACAGCACACTTCAGAAAAACTGAAGGCATAGGAGGTCCTGTTTTAGTTTTGTTTCTCTCCTTTTCTCTTTTTCTTGTGCTTATGCTAGGTCACAGAGCAAATCAGTGGTTGCTGGTGTACTGTGTCTATGAAATAAAATATCTGGATAAAATAAGAGGGAGGAGTTCGGGGAGAGAGCAACAGTCATGATAAGAACTCAAGAAAATATCACGGATGATGAGAGGCTAAGAAAACTATGTTTATTCTATAGACTATGTTACCTCAGTCATCACAAAAACAACCCCAAAACTAACCATGTAATAGGTGGTTATAAAATGAAAATACGCAATAGGTGGTTATAAAATGAGAAGTGATCAACCGTTCCCTATTGCCACACAAACAGGAAGAAATCTATACATATATTAAACAGGCAGTGGTTAAATAAAAAGTACCTACATTGCAACACTTAGAAAAAAGGTATTTAGGGGAGTTAGAGACTTCCCTTGGACAGAGGTTAAGAACAGGTAAGTCTAAAACATGCCAGAGAGGCTCCTCCCATTTATGTTCCTACGCTGGTGGCAGCACACAGACTGCACTTGACAGCTTTCTTTGAACTCCTACTCACTTTACCTTTCTGTGATTTCAAAACTACTGCAAGTAAAGAAGATCATGAGGCTACAAAACTAGCATTGAAGCTAAAATCTCATCTCCACAAGACTTGGAAAGCAGAAATACATGCAAACCAAGTGACTAAACACAGCAAATTGGCTTTTGCTGGTTCAAGCTTCCAGATGATGGGGAAGACAAGTATCTGAAGTTCTGTTCGAGCAGCTCTCACACCACAGGCTATGTACATCTAGTACCTGCTTTAATTAAGACAAGGCCACCGTGCAGATCACTAGCTTTATGCAACAAGCAATGGCACAGAACTCTGGTTGCAGACTGGAATGAAGCTGACTTTCACTCTGACATTCGTTAAACTAAATTGCCATCAATTACTCCTCCACAGATTCAGTTACACCATTCCAAATCCTACCTAACGAATAAGCACAAAAATCAAATTGATCCATACACGGCTCAGCCTCTGTATTCAGGATCATTTGCTACCCCAATCAAGTTTCTGTCATAATGTTACCTTTTTTCAATGGCTCTCGGCTGTCCTCAGCATTTCTGTTGATTCGGTTTTGTCCTTGTTCGACTGCAGGCTGCCGACTATCCAACTCATCCTCCGTTTCATCGTCACTGTATGGCATCACCTCATCATTAGGCTGGGAATCCTCATCAAAGGTGGTCTCCGAATCCCTTTCTGAGATCATGCTGCTAGCGCCCTGCGAGCATTTTATAAAAGTTAAGGAAAGGAGTTAACTTAGCAAGTGCTAGAAACCACGTCTCCGTAATTTTACTCTGTTGATGCTGGTCACCAAAAACGGTTGAAACCAGTTTCCCTGGAACAGCATAGAGCACGGGCTTGGTTTTCAAGGCAGTTATTTTCACAGCAAGTCCTTCATTACTGTTCTGCTATATGTAATTACACGTGCTCACACGACGGACTAAGGAACACCCTGCGCTCGTGACGCAGTACGCCTTGAGTGGGACGTAGGAATTCAGGAGCCCACAAACACCTGACTCCTCGCAGCCATTACATCATCCCCTGTGGAGCCACAGGAGCCAGAGCCCCGCTTGGCCACGGTGGGGCCAGGCGCTGCACGCCGGGTCAGTGCGAGTCATGCCATCGAGGGTTTGGGTCACGCAGCTGTTCCTCCATCCTGGTCTGCCCAGTCTGACCCAAACGAGTCCTCGCTTCCCCTCCCCTCCCCACAGGCTGAACGTCAGCATTTCTCATTGCAAGATCCCACATCTTGGTGTCCAAACAGCCGAGGAAGTTTGTAACTAATTTGCGGTTCAACACACAAGACCAGTCAGTTGAAGCTGTGATGCGTGTGTGCGCATACCTCTGCCCGAAGCTTTTCAAAAAGCGCACGTGCTCCCTGACCCTTGAGCACTAGCACATTATGTCCCAAATTGGGATCTCCACTTTCCATAAGTTTATTTAAATTATAGCTCTTGAAAAACTCCCAGTGTTATTGTGACTTGGGCTGCTGCAGTTGGCTGTGATCTCAGACAGAAGCAAGACACGCAATAGGGGATCCCAGCCTCCTCCGGCATTTTTAGATCACCGAGACAGTTTCTACAGCTTAAGCTTTTTGCTGCAACAGACAGCGTCAGATTAACTGTTCGTAAACAAAATCCAGAAGCCATCTACTTGAGTGTAACTCCCCTCCTACCAACACTTACAAATAACCACCTACATGATTCCTGGGTGGTCTTCATCTACATTTGGCCAGTTAGTCACCTTGCTGGGTGTCCTGGCGTTTTAAGAACTGATCTGGTGCAAGGGTTCAGGCCATTCTGACAAGTGTGTCCTGTTCATTTCTAACCGTGCAATACCCGAATTTGTTGTGCTGAAGCTTAAATTGCACTTGTTTCTGCAGACCAACACTTCCAAACAGGTTCTGTCCTGTCTGTGCTAGGCACCACAACTGTAAAAAGTTAAAAACTGTGAGGAGAAGAGGGGGCTTCATCACATCAGCCATTTCTGCCAAGGCCCCGAGGGCACCAATAAGCCTCTGGCCCCGACCAGCCTCACCCCGGTCCCCCCACACTCATGGGACCAGGAGCCACATTTTGGCTCAGCCTGCAGAACCTGTCTGAGCCGCCTTCAGCTCTGCCTTGATGCTGTGGACCTCTCCAACCATCAGTGGGTCCGATCCTAACCCTGAACTACACAACAACTTCCCGGCTTGACCCTGGACCTGCCTCATCACCATGGTATTGCCTTACGGCCTGGGCTCTGGTTGGAGCTGGCCACCGTCCCAAGGTCTGTCCTGCTTGCCTCATGAGCCCTGGGACCCCCGTCCACTTGCTTTCCCATGGGGAGCAGCCCTGCTCTTGCTGCTCGCTGGCAACTTCAAAATAAAACCAAGTTAAAGGATTGCTGAAGCCAAATAACATAACGTGTTACAGCAGCTGGCTACCAAGTACCCGTCTGTTGACCCATCTTGCAAAAAGAGCCCGGCGTTGTGAAGGAAAGCCAGTGCCACCCTACACCCCGTATGCTGTTGCTAACAAAACCAGCAATCATTGGGGCTGACACTAAACCCTATTGACATCCACCTTAGTTTCTGGTTTTGCAAAGCTGAATTGTTTCCCCTCCTTAATATCTCTCTTGTAAGAGAGATATAAATATTACATGAGCATTTAATATGCTACTCAAATGACAGGACTGTTGGCTGGGAGCCCAAAGCACGCAACACTCACGAGCGCAGCACTGCAGTGCTCACCCAAGCACACAGGCTAACGTTCCAAGACTGCCAGTTTACAGAATAAACCAAAACCACCAGGTATCATATGAACACACAGCTTGATTTAATATGAATTAACAGCTTCTCCCAAGATCCACTCAAGCTGTTAGAGGCTGCTCACTCACGCAATTAGCCAGGAATACGACAGCTAGTCACTAACACAGTTGTGGAACCTGAAACACTTGTGAGAAGATCATTTGTTTTCCTAAACAGCCTTGGAATTAGGGAATTCACTTCAAGATGCAGGAGATTCAAGCTCAAACTGAGGCACCTAAATACCTCACTGTGATATTTTGGTTTATTTCTCATCTTTTTACCACTTTTGTTCTTCCTCGCCTACCACCCCATCCCCATACAATCTCCTATTTCACCTGATATAGAAAGGAAGAAAAGTATTAACCAGAAACCTGAACCAAAAATTTATCTCCTGAGCAACCTACTCATTAACAACTTAATACATGGGGCCAGGACAACTTGCACAGACATCATTACAGGAACCGGTCCGTGATGCAATCCATGCAGCTTCTCGTGCGCAGTGGTCAATGCGCAGCTGGCTATACAGCCCTTACCGAGCGCAGTGCCTCGCTGCGGTGCAGACGTGCTGCGGCAGCTGCAGGCAGCCGGCTGCCTGACCCACATCAGGGCTTAGAGGCCCCCAGGTTACATCAAGGTTCCGTTCCCTTGGCAAGCCAGGCAGACACAGCTGAATCGGGTATTAGTCTTGCCTCCTAACAATCCTACAAGCTCTGACTTGCTGAGCAATACTTACAGCCAACAAACACCGATTTTTTCCAGGTTTTTTTTCTATCTGAACAGGGATATGGACAATCCTGCCCTTAGCCATCAAAGCCTTTGCTTTGCAAGCAAGCCAGGGTCAGACTCTTCACCTGCACGTCTACTTTGGGGTTTACAGACACTTGGATATTCTTTGCACTGAACATCTGTTCAGGCAGAAGAAATGCCGTATGTTTTCAATCCCAAATTGTCTGAATGTTAGACAAAGTCCTTTTAGAGCAGGATGTAATGCTCAATTCCTCTTTGAAATATATATATAAAATATGCATGACTGCAAGAAGCCCTGCAGTAGTCAAGGATTCTGCCCTGCTAATACCTTACATGGGGACTGCTGGAGGGGAAGAGTTGAAGATCCTTAAAACAAAAAAATACCACCAGATCTTTGAATTGCTCTCACTCCAAGACAAATAAAATAAGCTCATACCCCAGCACACAGAGATTCAGCCTTTAGTCTATTAATCTTTACTCATTAACTGAGTAATGAACTAATTAATCATGCAAAGGGTCAGATGAGATGTCAATAAAACATTGCATTTGTTTTCTTTTATAGATGCGTAGCTAAATGGAAATACCTAAAATACAAACAGAAGCAGCCTGTGATGCTAGCTGGGAGCACTAGTGCAATGGTTTGTTGTGGGGAAGTTCAAATTAATTGTATTCACTTCATGTCCTCTAAGAGCTAAACTGCCAGCTGGAAAACTCCACTCACAGAGGAGATCTCATTAACTGTTACCTTGCAGGCAGCACAACTCTGCCGCTGAGCTGCTCTGTGCTGCAGGCAGCACCGTGATCATTTCTACAGAAGGCAGCGAAATCGCACACACGTCAGTGATTTCGGGCAGCATTTACTAACCCTGATACCACGAAAAGCAGAGGGCACCGCCTCTGCACCCAAAGACTGCATCGCTAACATCCCCATCGCCAGCAGTCTCCCAGGAAGCATCGCTGCCTGCCTGCTCGGTAGGTACCCTGCCCTCGGGGACCAAGAGCGGCCACGGGGACAGTGGACTGACCGATGGGGAGCACAGGCAGGACTGTCGGTGAGCGCGTGGCAGCGGAGGAGCACGGAGCTGGCGAAGAGACTGCAGAAAGGCACTCACAATCGGAACCCAGCAGAGAGGTGTTGTGGGGCCGAGGGCAAAGGAGTCTTCCAGTGACAGGGCGACAAATTGGTTTAGAGTTAAGTTTCTTGACACCTGGTCTGCATGAAAAGGGCTAGATGGGATGTCAAAGCGATGTCAGAAGTTCAGGGGAAGGTGGAGAGCGATCATGAGGTGAAAGAGGAGACGGGAGCAACAGAGATGCCAACTAATACCGAGCCAGGAGAGGACAGAAAGATAGGAGAGCACACATCCACCAGCACCTGGATGCGGGATGGACACAGCAGAAACCAGAGGTGAATTAAACAAGGCAGGAAGAGAGACGGCCACTACTGATTTTTACAGCGGTCAATATTCTGAGGAGAAAGAAGGCACCACAATCAAAGAACAAAAGCTAGAAAGGCTATACCATGCAGAAGAAAAACTATGAATGATGTTGAAATAAAACAAAAGCAATGGTCTATTCTTAAAAGGATCTACTCTCAGAAGAGAGAGAGACAACTTCTTATGTTTGCGTGCACTGCTTATGTTCAGACTTCAGCTGAAATAACAACTGCTTACAAAACGGTCCTTCAAGTAAGGCAAAAAAAGGGTTTGATTTGCTGGAGCTGGGGGTAAAAACTGTTTCAAACAAGATCCCACCTGCTTCTCCTGCTTCACAATAATATAATTATAAATGAATGCTGCTTTTACATATCTTGCATTGAATGGACTAATAAAAAAGCTACAAATAAACAGGCTTTAGAAATTTCTCTGAAAGCATCATCTCTCACATCAAGCTTAGATTCAACCAATAATTAGCAATGTTTGAACATATGCAGTGGGAAAGACCTATAATTAGCAAAACTAAATTCCAACACAAGAAAAGCTGCACAGTTCCTCTCAGAAACAGGATGAGCATTTCGTAAAGTGAGATCTCCTTGACTACATGTAATGCAAGCTACATGTTTAAGCCCCAAAGGATCCTGCTGCCCAGCAATCGAGCTATGCATTTTCAAGGGCAGCAAACTCCATCCCACCAGAAGCGCTAGACACACACAACTTTCCTAAATTCTGAATTAACTTATAATGCTGCAAAAATTTACAAAGAGAGCTTTTGGTGCCTGTGGAAACAGTTCTTGGAGGGCCTGAGATGGAACACCACAGTTGTTTCATGCTGCTTGATAAAATACTCAAAGAACACTTAAAAAAGTTGGTTCTCAGTTGTATGGTCCTCATTTTCTAGTTCCTGACTGGAAGACAGGGGCTTTCACTCCATTTCGGGTAAGTCACAGAAGCGGAAACCCTTACATTAAACAGAACTTCAGTCTAGAGAAAGCATTAGAAGAAATCAAGAGGTTTCCCTGGCAGCTCAATAGGCACTAACTCTGCAACCATCCATCAGTACCACTCAGCCTCTCAGAGCAGGCATGCAGAGCACTGACAACTTGAACTGCAGCTGCTTTAACCTTGCTTGCAGTGCCACAGCCGCAGCAGCAACAAAGACCGTCTCCCTCAGCGAGGCTGGGGTCAGCTCCGAGCCCAGGCAGGCACCGACCACGGCGGCCACACTTCCCGGGCTCGTGGGAAGCCATGGTTAGCTCCCGGTTCTGGTGTAGCAGGCATAAGCCAGGCTAACAGTCTCCTTATCTTAGAAAATGGAGCTGATCCAACAGCAGAGTTGATGTACGGGGACGTAAAGGAGAGGAAAACAGTATTAAGCACAAGTTTAGTTATACCTGTCTGAGTTTATTCACTAGAAGGGCAGAAAACTCAGGTGCAAATTCCACAGTGGTTCGGTCACTCAGGTTTTGTGTCTGCTCGTGCCTCTGGGCAAGTACCAGCTAACTAGGAATAACTTAAACCTTGTAAAAAAAACATTTACTGCATTTGTTGAAGGCAGTAAACAACCAAAAAAAAAAACAAACTTACTCTAAGTTCTCCTCTGCAGAGTCACTGTATATGACACTGTTTCAAGAAACTGGGGTCACAGGAAGCATAATTTTAATGCCGCAAATCAGACAGTCACTCAAAGTGGCCCTAAAACACAGTTACAGATCCATCTAGAACAAGGCATAGGTATAGTGAAAGAATTAAAATGCTACTAAATGTTATTTTTATTTATTGTGGATATAAAAACCTACGATGTGAAGCAGAACAAGCCTAACAATTACATACATACCTGTCAGTCATCGGTCCCTTCACAACCTCGGCAGAGCCTACAACCTGCCACAGCCTCCTTAGCCTGTTGTTCTGCACAACAACCTCACACATTCATGCAGCGCCTAGCACAACGATTTCTCAAACCTTGCTGCAGACCGTTGTTCTAGAATGTAACAACATGAATATTTTAAGCAAGAATCATAAACCAAATGCAAATAGTACAAAAAGCAAGCTCAGAGAAATCTTTCTGAACTACTTTAGGTCTCTGGAGTTAAAATAGGACAAAAAAGTTACATCAAGATGTTTCACTGATATTTAACTATGTATTAAAAAAGTAAATAAATGAAAAGCCTGATCCTCAGATATTTCAGTTTTGTCCCACGTATCTTGACTAAAAAGTTACAAGAGCCATTACCACATATTAAAAAAACAACAAAAATCAAAAACCACACACAAAAAACCCAACCCAAACCAAAGCAAAAAACAGGTAAATGCAAACAAGCTTCCTGCCTCAGTATGCCCCTGAACAAAGTCTTTCTTGGGCACCTGTTGAGAGGATCCCAAGAGGAAATCTAAACAGCAGCTGACTAATCACTGCCTTGGCAGGCAGAAGGCAAATACTGACACTTCCATAGCTGCACCAACTCGGTATTTATTGAATCGTGATCATCTGCCGAGCCCTTAACGACGTAATCCAAATATAAAGCTGTCAGGCTTCATATTGTTGTGAAACAAGGAAATGCATTTTGCCAAACCAATGGGAAATAGTCTTCTCCAACAAAACAGTAAAGCCATAGTTATAAAACACGGTAACACCAACGGCCTGTTCAAGCAAATGAGAACTTATTTCAGTCTCACTTGGGAAACCCCATCAAACATTTTAAAGCCAGTACCCTACTTGGAGTTCCAACAATGAACTAGTCAAATGATACTTGGTTTTCCTTGTCAGCAGGAATAGTGTTGCAATAGAGTAACAGTTAAAAAAAAAAAAAAAATTTTAAAATTTTGAAATTTCTCCACCCAAGTAGAATTTCCATGTTCGCCAATGTGCATGTTTTTAAAAGCTCTCTTATACTTATTAGATTTAGTTCTTTACTACGTGTTACTGGAGAAAAACATTGAAAAATACAACCTACCCGCAGGAGGACTGAATATGCACTTCCAAAACTGCAGCTAGAATACCATGTCTAACATTAATCTCTGAGGTGGGAGGCTTCCCCCAAGGACTTTCTAGCAGATGCATGATTACTCCAGTTACATTTTCCCCTACAAGACAGAAGTAATTATTCTGCCATCTTCAGCTGTAACACATTGCTCATCTTGCCAGTAACTGAGATTTTAAGCTAAAAAGGGAGCATGAAACACAGACAGCCTGTTAGGTAAATAGAGCAACTGAACAGATGCTTGCAGGACTGCAATCTCAACAACCAAAAAAGAAATCGGAGCCCACAGAGTACTTTGATGGCTCTATCAAAGCAGACATCTGTATTTAAGAGACTCAAGTCCATACCTCAGCTTATACCCTGATAGGTTTAAGAATGTTTTTTCCATCCATGGGCACGTTTAACGAACGGCTCTAACAATGTTTGAGAACTGAAGTTTGTAATTGAAAAGACAGCTCACAAGCCACCCTTGGGCAAGGCTGCAGTTTTGTTTCTTCTAAAATAACCTGGTCATCAATATCAAGTCTTGGGCAAGCAAAACATAACAACCACTTTCTGAGGATCAATTTACCCTTTCTGACAATGCAGATATAAAGCAAAGTATTTAATCCAGAGGATCATTTTGTAAACCTGACTGCATGAAACTGAAACCGGGCTCTGAAATGGCTAGGAAGGGCACACTGAGACACGACTAGGGTAATCCCCACCTCTTCACACTACTAGCAAAACCAGCAAATTCAGCAGAACTCAGAGGAACAGGCTGCTTCAGAAAAAGGAAGCTCTGCTTTACACAGCAAAGCAGGAGGTATCCAGAGGTGCATGCATTTTGTCTTAAGGCTAGCATTCTCAACCTAAAAAGACAGCAGTGGGCTTCAAACAGAAGGAAAAACATTGTCTTAAAACAGAACAGAGGCACTGAGCAGCACAGTTCAAAGCATATGGATGGTTCATCCAGTCAACATGCAAAGATTTTTATTTTTCTTTTCACCTGGTGGCAGCCATTTATATGGCTATTATTAGCTATTGCTAGTTTTAGGGCATAAGATGAATACATCCAATGCAGTCGCTTAAATGCAGGATGTTTTTATACCATGAAACATAAAGGAAGGGGTAGTAAACCACACCAGGAGCCCAGCTTCTCACCACATAAATTCTCAGAGGGTTCTGTAAATATCACAGAGAAAACAAAATACTATTTGTTTTATTTGTAAATTGAAATTCCTACAGCCAAATAAGTAGTTGCCACCTAACTTTCCACTGGCTGGTACAAACAACAAATGACATAATAGCTGTAGGTGAGCATTACAGGATCTCTGAAAGAACTGTTACCTTGGGACACTGCATGGCAGTCCATCTCCCAGCCTGATAATCATCAAATTGGTAACATGGGTTCAGTTAATGCTTCTACAGTTCTTGCTCGCTATTTAATCCTCACAAAGCAGCAGTCAGAACCACAGTCCTTCGATGGCAGCATATTGCATTTCCATTCTCACTTCAGTGATCCCAGCCAAATGCTTATATAGAGTATCATCCTTCATTACAAATGTATTAATCAACTAATCTAACTGTAACAAGAGCTTCTACAGGGAAACAGGCAAATAATAAAACCAGACGTGCTTCCAAAATATGAGAGATCACATATTACTCAAAACAGGTATGAAATTTTACTGGTAATAAGTGCTTGGACAGGCAGATAGACGTATCTTCTGAACAACTCAAACCTTCTAGCTAATCTTTATGATGTTTTAAGAAAAGAAAAAAGGAGTTACTCGAAATAGCATGAATCAGCACAAATGGGTGAAGGACGTAACCTTCACTCCAGATACAACTAGCTTCGGTTAGATTGCCATGCAAATTACATGCTTTAAGCTCATCAATTTATATAGCTACTTCATACATAACAGTTACATTTACTTAATTGAATGACTACTTTAAAATAATTCAACACCCCCAAAATGACATCTTCAAGCGGAACAATTTCTATTGGTCATTTGTTCTGAAACACAATGACTTTTGTACGCATCCTTACAGTATGCCATGACCGTGGTAAAGCCCAGCTCTTGAAACACCTCGGAGAAAGGCATCCTCAAGAGTTTAGATAACTATTTTAAGTCACCTGCGACTGGAGGCATGCTCTTGCTCATCTGAGACAGTCTCCATCAAGTACTGTCAATGTAGTACATGAGAAGTGGGGCGAACTGAATCTCGAAGCTGAAGCCTCAACTCCTCTAGGCCAACCAAGTAAACTTTGCATCAGGCAAAAAAGCATAGCTTGTAATTCAGAACATATCATATATGGTGTGTGCCCTTCAGTACCACCCTGTGTGCTCCCAGTGACTATCGGAAATGGCACGGCTTGGTGCTTGGTACAACTGACAAGCAGACTCTAACCAGACATCACAGACAATTAGGTTCCTGGCAGCTGATGCAGAGGCACACCCAAGTTCCCAGTGCTGCTTCAGGAAAACAGAACTGCTGAACGCTTACACCATGCATTGCAAATGGGTCATCTTACAGCCAAACCGCTCCAATGGAAATACATCAGAGCTGAGGAAATAAGCCGAGGTTTGCTTGTCTGTCAGAGCTCCCACAGCTCAACTATTCCATGTACAGTAATGACATTCTGGGTCAGGCATGCTCTTCTGAAGTAGGTATGCTCAAACCACACTTGAGAGCATAAGCTAATCAAACCCGAGGTAGTAAAGAAACAAACTCCTGACCCTACACACCTTCTTCATTGCACTGTGACCTTGGAGAAGGTTCTCACCTTGAAACTGCCAACACATGCCTAACATGAGGTGACTCAGAAATCCCACCAAAAAAGGTTAAAATTCAAGGGATTAAGATATGGATACAGATGAAATGCTCACGGTGAAGCAGTGCACCTACAAATCCCAGGACACCAGAACATGTCATACCTGATGAGTCCGAGATCTTCACAACAGAACCACACAGCGCTTTTGGAGACTCAGGCTGTCACTGCAACATGAGAAATCCTTGGGGAACCTGTTTTGTAAGCAACAGGTCTCATATGAGTCAGCTTGGCTGTATTGTTGTCTTGGCTGTAGACAGCATCTATTGCTGTCGTTCACCCAGCCCCACGTTTATACACGTATGCATGTGTAAATACACACACAATTTTTATGTATGAAATATATATATTTTGATTTACAGTAGTACCTCATCTCACAGAAAACATTTATAAAAAAGGTCATCTCAAGCAATTTGTGACCACAAACTGTGCAGAGGTTACTTAGAATTTAGTCTGAATAGCAGAGGTTCATTTCACTTTCCACAAGCATTAGCATCATAAAGTTAACATCTTATTGTAGCTATTGATTAGAAATAATGCATCTTACACAATCTGTACACTAACAGAGAATAAGCAATAGCATCAGCATTAACAACCACTAGAGGAAGAAGACCTGAAGATGGTTAAATTCCAGCGAATAACTGATTTCTCCTTATCTCTCCTTACTGCCAATTTTGAAATTTTAGTGCCGGGATAAAAATGTGGGAATACCACGGTGCAGACAACTGATGGGAGAGTTACATGTACACAGATATATGCTAGGATGCCGTAAGCCCATAGTGACTCACTCAAAACTTTATGTTTATCAACTCACCCGTGTTTGAAGTGGGCAAGGAGAAGTGCCATAATTGTGCAGAATAAGTATGCTGGAGAAATAAATACATAAGCAAACCTGCACTGTTATTTCCCACTATATAAACAAACTGCTCTGGCAAAATGTGTACTAGAATGACGCTATTGTGCCATGAAAAAATGCTTTGACAAAGTACTGGGAGACAGCTACGGCGTCTCTTTCAGCTTGTACTGCAACAGGAAACATGCATACCCAGCCCCGTATGATGTACCAAGGGCAACCACTCATTAAAAAAGGTGTTTCCAAAAAGCTGTTTCAGCTATACCTTTTTAACTGTGAGGATCAAGGACTTACCAAACTGGACTACTTCCAGCTCCAAGGGATTTTTTTATTGGCTTCATACGCAGCCACCCTTGTAATATCCACAGATCTTTCTTTTACAAGGAATCAACTCCAGTCCCTCCGTGGGTGCCATAATGACCCGAATTACCTGCACCATCAGGAGGTAAACACCAGTGTAAAATTCTAACACTTTGGTACCACCAAGCTTTGTGAAAGCTTACTTTCTCCAAAAACTATTCTTTCCAAGCTTGGTTGATGGGAAGTGACAGTTTCTGCAATGAACATACTGAAGACCCAGCCAAATACGCTGAGGCACCAAAACCCTAAAACCTTCTGGAGAGGGGTGACCAGAAAGAGGGAGTACAGTTTTGTACTGTTAACAGATGTCCAAGACCAATCCTGGGGAAAAAAACAAAACAACAACAACAAAAAAAACAAGAAAGGAAAAAAAAAGCACAGTATCAGCAGAAGAAAATGAAAACATGGGGGACACCAGCTTCCAAATGCCTTCACTCCTAACGCTTCCCGTCTCAGTTCTGTGTGATCACACCAACTGGAGAAAAGCACCTCATTTAAAAAACAAAACAACACACTTTCCTTTTAGAGGAAGCACTAGAATTAAACTAGTGGCCATTGTGTACTCACCAATATAGCTACCTATTAAAATGTTAAGATTGGTACGTATGAAAATGAATATGAGGGACATTCCAATATAAGTGAATTGATCACTATAAGCCAACAGGACTCTACACAAGGAAGAGATTAACTAGTCACCAACAATTTAACAGAAGATAATAACAACAAAGAGAGACCCATAGCCTACAGTCCAAGTTCCCTGAGGCTAAGCAAGGATGGTTGAAGATGAGCCACTTGCAGAAACAAAATAATAATTTTACCCATTATCTGCACTAGGATTTTTCATTAACAGATATGCAGACTTTCCATCATTTAAAGTCCAAGTCAAGACAAGTTATCTTTGCAGAAGATAATAAAGTTGGTAACCTTTGTTCAAGCTGTAGGTTCCAGTGTACTCTGAAGGGGTTTCAACCTGCCTTTTACAGAGATTGTTACGTTGCCTCTCAAGGTTCATGTTATAAAACAGTATGTCTTTGTTTTAATAAAGGAAAAAAGAATTATTTTTGTGCACACATAAACTGTATTGTTTGGTGTGGAAGATTTTTGGAACTTTAAGTAGAGTTATTTCCTAGATATTACCCTCCCCCATCAAAACCAGCAGGTATTTTTAACTGTAAAAAATAAAGGTTACTTCCTGCTAACAAGGTTGGAGATTACACAGTAATACACCTTTTCTGTCAGCACCTAAAACTGACACTAAAGGTATTTTCCTAAACTGACCTTTATCCAACGCAGTTTGTGAATGAACCAAGAGACTGCATTACAGGTGTAGCTTGAAACGCTCGTACCGTCAGCACACAGAGACCACTAGCTGCTCAGAAGAATCTCCTGTTTTGGACTTTAAATTAGGCTCCATCTGTAATGAAACAATGTTAGAAAACAGTTTCTTGGCTGACTTCTACCTCATAAGATTATGTGCATGCGATAACAAAAGAATATTTCTTTTAGGTAAATAGTGAAATTAACTTGTCTTGCAAAGCTTTCTTAAGAAAACGAGAGATTTCTGCTTAGTTCTCCAAACCCTTTCATGCTACCTACTCTTCCTCCTCTCAGGCAGAAAGTCACTTTGGCAAAAGACTTGGTTTTTTCCTTGATTTGTTTCCTGTTTTCTCTACACTGCTTATTCTCCCCCCCCCTTTTTCTTTTTTATTTTAGATATTGCTTTTGTTTTACATCTCCCTGTGCATAACTGTACGCCATTTCGTAAACAAAAGCACCCATGAACTTGCTGAAATCGTCTGTCTCTACTGTCAAATTAAAAATATATTTCTAATTTATATAAGAACACGTGAGGAAAAAACCACACAGCACTAAACACACCACTACACCTTACAGAATAATTTTGTAAGCTTGCCAAAAGGCAAAGGTGCAGCAGTAGTGCTCTGTCACAAAGCACAGCATCTTCAAAGCAGGGCTCATGCACTGTCAGTCTCCTAGGCATATAATGAGTACCATGTTCTTCACCCGCGACAAGTGCAGAAACACAGCGAGGTTAAGTGATTTGCCCAAGGCCATACGGTTAAGTCACAAAGCCAGGGTTAGGTTTCAGAAGTGCCTGGCTGATATCCTGCATTCAATTACATCTACACAAAGCATCTCGTTTAACAGAGGCCAGATAAAGGAAACAGCCAAGGAAGAACATCAAGCCCCCTCATAATTAAAACAAAATCAATCAAACCCCTTCCCATATTTAAATGAAAGTAGCATGTTACCCTCAGGCCCAATACGATTACCTATGCCATCAAAATAAAAGCCACAACAACAAAAGAGCACAGAAAATAAGTTCTAGCTAATTTAAATAGAGGGCTTCAACACAAAGTGAGCAAGTGGCTTTTTGAATTCACCATCACAAACTGCAAAGCAAGGGACTAGAACATTCACAGGCTGTCTCACAAGGGAGAATTAAACAGAGAACAATTTAGAAATTACCGGAAATAATCTTTATGATACCTACAAGTCAACAGAGAGACAAATACATGTCTGAGACAGACAAAAAAAGCAACCATGCTCTAATGTGAATGTCAGTAACAGCAATGCAGAAGCTGACAAGGAAAACCACAAAATGACCAAGTATCACTTGACACCTGGACTAGACTTTGAAGAGCAAGACAAAAAAAGAGAACCAAACAGAAACTTGTGAGCAAATCTGAGCCAGTAAAGACACTTAGGCAGGAAGTTAAATCCAGGGACTCTAGCAGCAGGTACAGAGGTAGGGACTGTACAAGAACCAGGTTAGCCCTAAGTCCCACTGACTCACCCAGGGCACTCTTCAGCCATTTACACCCAGACCCCCCACCACACACACAAGATAAAAACACATCGCAATGTTACTCATTACCAGAAACTATTTACTGTCAGAAGCTCCCTGTACAGTATGCCTTCTTCAGTTTCAAAACGTTTCTCTTGGCATTCAAGCCAGTGGTGAAATGCTTCGTTGGCTGCTCCATTTAACACAGTTCCATTCCGGCTTTAAGAGAAGGGATGCTATTTAAGCTATAGACAGAAAGCAGTAGGAAACATGACGAAGATTCTGATTTTTTTTGGGGGGTGTGTGTCAAAAAATGCTTCTCACCTCCCAAGTGAGTGACCGACCTCCCAAGTAACTTTTCCAGTATTTTCTGTTGCAGAATTACGGCCGTACCTTAATACACACACCTATTACTGCTCTAAAGGCTGTATAAACATCGACTAATGAGTAATCACCCCACAACCACAAAAACTATTTTCCTCATTTATAGATACGGGGGGGGGGGGGCCAGGAAAAAAGCCAGAAGCAGAGCAACCAGCCCAAGGCCACAAAAGCCAGCCGGTAAAACATCTGACGCGCACCTGTTCGGGTGGAAGCGGGAAAGACTCAAATCACTGCGAGGGTTTAGCTCGACGCTGCCGAAAGGTGCCGCCGGCCAGGCACAGGCCGGTGCCGCCGGCCCCCCGGTCCGCGCCGCCGGCCCCGCGCTGCCGGGCGGGCAGAGGCCTCACCTGGCAGAGGGGCCCTCACGCCGACCGCCGGGGCGCCAGCCGCCTCCCCGTCCCCCGAGGAAGCCGCTCTCCTCCGAATGAATATTTAACTGTTTAAATATTCATTGCGCTACTTGGACCTCCCCAGCCCAATGGAAAACGAGCTCCCCCGGGGCCCAGCCCCGCCCGAGGAAACCGCGTCTGCACCGGGAGGCAGGGCCGCCGCCGCCTTCACACCCGAACCGGCAGATCGAGGCCTTTCGGCTTTTAGATCTCCCAGCAAACACCCATCAGGCTTCAGATTAAGGAGGCGATATTCTGAGGAAGAAAATCGTCTCGGGTCCGCCCTGGTGCCAGCTCTGACCTCTCCCGGGGCACGGGCGCGGGAGGCGGCGGCGGCGGTTTGTGACAGAGCCCTGAAGCCCCCGGCCCCCACCCGCCACCGAGCGCTTCTGGGGGCGGCCGGGCTGCCCGACGGGGCCGACATACCTGCCGGACGACGCCCCGCGGTGCGCCCCCCGCCCGCGCAGCCGCTCCCGGGGCTCCCTCGGCCCCGCCAGCGCCCCGGCCC
>JAVKLA010000074.1:83249373-83272079 GCA_034782735.1 Sagittarius serpentarius
CCCACTCCGCCCGCGCTCCCCCGCACGGCGGCCCGCCTCGCCGGACTTTGCTACCGGCGCGGCCGCGAACGCGCGCGGAGGCGGGAGGACCCGGGGCTGCCCCGCGGGTGCGGCTGGGGACCGGCCCCGCTGCCCTGGCACCGAAGCGGCCGAGTTTCGGCAGGAGCCGCCGTCGCCGCCCCTCGGCGGGTGCAGCCGGCGGAGGCAGCGCCCCGCTCCCGGCGGCGGCGCGGCCCCAGCCCGCCCGCCGGCAGCACCTGTGGGCGCGGGTCCCGGCGCCGCTCGCTCGCTTGCTCGCTCAGGGACCTCTCATGCCTCCGACGGCCCCGCTCCCGCCCGGCCTCCCCGCGGGAACCACTGTCAGACCGGACAAACGGGTTCCCCCGGTTCGCCGGGCCGGCCCCGCCGCGCCGGAGGAGAGGAGGGGAGGGGCCGCGCCAGCCCCGGACGTGTGCCTATGCCTATGCCTATGCCTGTCCCCGGCACGGCACGGCCGCCGCCCCCGGCCCGCGAGAGGGGAGCCAGACGGCGGCGGCAGGACCCTCCTGCCCCGGGGCCGCGGCTCCGGTTACACGGCGGGGCGCCGCCCCCGCCTCTCCCCGCCCGGCCCCGGCAGGTGAGCGGTGGGAAGGCGCCGGCCGCGGGTAGCGGAGCCGGGCGGTCCGTCAGCAGGCCCCCGCCGAGGTCCTGCAACACCCCCGTCTCCTTTGCGGAGAGTCTCTACCCCCCCGTCGGGGAAGGCGGGCCGGGCGGCGGTTCACACACAGGGGCTCGAAAAGGGCCTGGGTGGGCTCCCGGGCCGGAAGGGCAGAAGGCTGAATCGTGAGGGAAAAATGTTGTTAGCGGTAATAAAGAACAAACGGAAATCACTGCCCTAGACAAAGAGACTTCGTCTCTCCCCTTTCTCACGACACGCCGTGTAGCAAGCCGCCCCCGGCTCTCCCCCTCTGCCTGTGTCTGCGCTGCCATTACGAGCTGGCGGCGGTGGTTCTGTCACTCGGAGGCGATGCCGCGAGTGCTGCAGCGGCGGGACGTTCCTCTTGGGTAACGCGGCGCTTGTGGCGCGGGGCGGCTCGCACGGTGTTTTGGGCCACGTCACCCTAAAGGCTGGGG
The DNA here is from genome assembly GCA_034782735.1 of Sagittarius serpentarius. Classification (NCBI taxonomy): domain Eukaryota; kingdom Metazoa; phylum Chordata; class Aves; order Accipitriformes; family Sagittariidae; genus Sagittarius; species Sagittarius serpentarius. The sequence continues at coordinate 83,250,487 of JAVKLA010000074.1, forward strand.
AGACGGTGGCTCCGGATCGGTTGTGGGAGGAAGAGGACGCAGCCCCAGGCCTCGTCCCCGTCGGCGAAGGCCAGGCGCCGGTTGCGCAGAGCGCAGTTCTGCGTCGCTTCAGGCCTGCGCTGAGGCAGCCTGGCCCTGGCTCCATCGCCCCGCTCCGGTGACGACTGACGGGAACTAACACCGTAGCAGTCGGGGCTGGGGTGACGGCTACGGCCACTTGCTTGTCGCCCCGCTGCGCGCGGGAGAAGCGGCCTGCCTGCGCAAGGGCGGCGCTCCGCGCCTGCCGGTGGCCGCCGGCCCTCTGGGGAGGTCCCTGCGCCCAGCCCCGGCTGCGGCCTGCGGGAACGGATGGCGGCACCGAGGGGGCACAGCTCTTGCGACAGGTGGGACCTCCTTCCCGCTGTTAATTTAAGAGGCAGCATTACTTTATCCCGTCTTAATTAGTAGGGCTGTACAATGTCACAGGGAAGACTTTGCGAGGGGCACAGGATTTTGAGCTTTTGGCCTTTGTAAAAGGTCAGAAAGGAGTCCTGGTTCCCAAGTCCTTTCAAGGAAGGACTGGAGAGTTGGAGGGTGCTCAGTCATGGTATTGTTAACACTTGAGACCAATAGCTTTGCTTATTAATTAACAAATAAAGCGGTTATGTTTAGGGTTGACGGTAGTGCAGTTCTGCTATGTGCTCTATCTATTTGCAAACCTTCGCACTGTATTTTTCTTCTTTCAGGCTGCAGCAAGATACATGTAAACATCTCGGGAGCCTACTGGGAACTTGACAAATGAATGTGACAAGCTCTGACTGTAAGTTTTAATTCAGTGACTCTTCATAAGCCTTAGTATGTGATCCTGGATGCCTGCTGTAGTTGGCCGCTAGTTCCCCGACTTGAAATCTGGAGATTGAGAACTTTTGCTAGTTTGTTTGTATCCTGGGTTTGTGATCTGGTCACCCTGCCTGCGCATGTGCACACACACACACACACGCGCACGCACACACACACACACAGTCTCACACTCACACCACCCCCACCGCCCACCCCCTCCGGACTCATCCTGCTGGCACTGGCACTTCGACCTCCATGTACACTAGAACAGAGAGTCCCTCAACCAGGAAAGTATTTAGAAATGGAGTTCAATGAGAATTCAGGACAGACAGTGCCAGATAGAGCAGTTTTTCCCCAGATCACCTGGATCCCTCCCTCCTCCAACTGTGGTTCCTCCCCTGACCATCCCACACCATGCTATTCCCAGAGGCTCTTCCCTGCATCCCATAATGTGTCTCGTGCCCCCCAGGCAGTAGCCCCCATCAGTCTGTATGGTTACGGTGACTCGCTGTGATGGGTGTCACCCCCAGACCTCGGGGCTGGTGGCCCTGCAGTGACAGCCCTGGCAGGGGCTGTGGCAGAGGCTCTGTTTCGCTGGCTGGGTCATTTGGGTGCCCCTCTCCCTGACCCCCTGTGCTCCTTTTTGTGTGGGGAGTTGAGGTTTTTAGGGCATAACCGAAGAAGAGGAATTAATCGCCACCCCACAAATGTTCTGGGCATACCAGGGCCCAAGGGCAATTTTGAAGCAGTGCAGATACGAGCCAAGAAATTTACGTTTGGACCAGGTACCAGGAATGGTGGTGTTAGGAAGGACAGTTTGTGAAGCTGCTGATGGTAGCCTGCACCAGTCTGTGTAGCAGGAAGAATTGCCTCCACTTTTTAAATTGTTTTCCAGAAATCTGTTTCCTGCAGTGCCATGATAAAGATTTTAGAACCTTATTATATAGCCCAGCTTAGAGCAAAATGGTCACTAAATGTTCCTAAAGAATAAAGCAATATTTTTTAAATTATTATGAAATTTTTGCATGCACTTTTATTCACAAATAATGCAGTTTATGGCAAGTGAAATGCAGATATGTTTACTGATCTGATTAAACAGAAAAAAATGAAAATATTACGTATCTCTTAAAGTGATGGTGGCAACTGTAACATAAGCCAAATGCTGTAGTGTCTAATATGCTCTTTCTGCAATAATGCTTTCCAGTTTTTGCTCAGTGGCTGGCCACTGTAAGTTAAACATGTGCTTCTGTCATGTTTTCTTTCTAAACCAGCCCAGCTTCTTTATTTTCTTTTAAATGAAACTTTATTTATTTTTTATTTGACCTTATTTGTACAAGTGAAATCTTCAAAACTGTACTGAAAATAGTTTCACTGCATTCTGTTGCTGGTTTTGTTTTGCTACACCTGTCCTGGCAGCTCCATTTTTGAAGCTGTGTATGCTAATGCAAATCAAGACTAATCTACCAGCATTCACAGGGCTGTATCTCATTAAAGCTCATAACAGCTGCTTGTTATGGTATCATAATACCTGTTGGTGATGTTTGGATCCATTCTTGTCAGGGGTGTATCTCTCTTTTATGCTTTGTGTTACCAGTGTTGATGAGTTCTGCAGTACCTACAGTCACGGTGAGAGCTCCTAGGCAGAGAACCGAGTCATATCCCCAGGCATCGTGACCAGATTGTCGTTTTGCCCTGCTGATGTGACGACTGGGGAGGTTCGGGTGTGTATGCGGGCTGAGGCTGCTGCCGCCGCAGAAAGTAGTCGTCTCTGCTCTCGCATCCTAGCTACACACTAGCATCTCCTTACAGCACCTTGCTTGCCAGCAGCAAAAGTCTTTTGTTGTCACAGCTAACTGCATCAAGGGGATTAATGAGGCTGAAAAAATCGCTTCTGTTTTTTTGCTGTGCGAAATTTCAGCAGGGCTGGTTCCCATGTCCAGGTTGTTCAGATGATCTGTGAACTCAAATGTTTGCATTGCATGGAGCAGGGAGTGGTACACTGGTGGAGGAAAACAGTTGGGGAAGGTGTTCAAAATTGGAAAGAAGTAATCTTTGGGAAGCAATACTGGTTTAAATGGATACCAAGTATGACTTTGGGGTCTTTGCTGTGTTGTCAGTTTGCATGGTTTGGGTTAATTTCTCCTAAAGAACCAGCTGCTCTTTCCCAACTCCACTTCTTACCCACAGAAGGTAGCGTCAAAGCGGTGACTAGTGTTTGCAGGAATTTCCAACATTGTCTCCCATTTTAAAACCAGCATCCACCTGCCTCTTGGACTGAAACTTGCCATATTGATCAAACCTAAGTGGAATGAAAAGCTCCTTCATACATCAGAATATTTTAGTAATGCAAAATCCCCTTGTCTTTCAGCTGGTAAAGAGGAAACATAGTTCCCTGGAAGGCATCTGGTTTGCTCCCCTTTATGCAGACCCCCTCCTGAAGAGGACATTATCCATGTTTAAACATGGTGGGGTTCAGGTGTCTGTGTCCAGGAAATGATTTCCCTGTGGCTATAGCAATACCAGCATCTGATCTGTTGCACCTTTGTCACTCAAGTCATATTATGAAAATGAGTGAGAAAGACTACAGTAGAATTTCTTCTATTCTTGAAATGAGAAATGTAGTTTCTACCTTAACATACATTCTTAGTTTGGCATAACACTAGTCTTATTATTGAACAGGTATACAAGTGGGCGGGGGGCACGGGGACAAAAAGCTTGGTATCTTGCAGTTTTTAATCAATACGCCATCAAACCATCATATCTTTTGATCCTTTGCTGCAGGCTTAGCTAATAAAAGTGTGTTTGATCATTGTATGTATGGGAGAACCTGGCTGAGGTTAGCACTGTTTAGCTATTCATTTATGAGTAGCTGTTGCAGAAATAGAATCTGCCTACTTCTGGATGCTGCTCTATAATAAAAGTGATCTTTGTTTTGGACTGACAGATATGTAAGACATTGCTTGGTTTATTTTTCAGTAGGAACAATACTCAATTTTCCTGTGCCAGAAAAACTCTTGTTCAAATAGACTTTTTTTCCCTACGCCTAAAATGTGATGCTGGATTCCAAAGCTGTATCTTTCAGCACCTTTCTCTTTTACTACCTGCCTCAAATTCCTCACACAGGAATAAAAACAAATTAAAAATCAGTAACATTTTGGCTTAACAGAGCAGCAGAGGTTTACTTATGCATTTGACAATTCCGTTTCTGTCCAGGAAGTTAATTCATGTCCAGGGCCGAATATTTGGTTTCTACATCAGTTTTCATTAGGTAGCTGTATGCACAGCTAGGTTTGCATGACGCCCTTTCAGGAAGAAGACTATTAGAGATAAAAAGGCCCCTTAACAGTGATTAATTGCTATAGCAGTGATTAATGGCCCTGTCCAAATACTACTTTTTACACATAACAAAGTACTGGTCCGTGCTTGAGGGAAATGCAGCAACCATTCTGTAAATCATGGGCATGATGAAGGAACTTCCACTGCTGCCACTCACAGACCCTGATCTTGGTCGGCCCCAGCAAATATCTCCCAATTCTGTTTCTGGATTTTTCTGCTATGTACTTCCTTCCTCTCCCTTATTCCTCGGTCTCATCTTTAACGGAGGCCTCTTTGCCCCAAAATGGCAACAAGCTGTAGTCAAAAATACACGCGTTTCTGCACCCTTGCTCCTTCTCTCTTTCCCTCCCTCTACTCCTGTTTGTCCCATTTTGTCAGTGTTTGGAACTCGCCACATCAGATCTGAGATTTTCTGGGAAGACAGGAGGACTTGAGCAGAAATGGTGCTTGCTTAGCCTCTCCTTGCTGCCAGTCCGGTGGAAACACAAGCCCCGTCACTGTGCCCACGCGTTGATACATATTTCGGCACATGGAGTGTCCCCAGCCCTGCTGTACTCCTGCTTCCTGACCAGCCTCCTGCTCTGCTCTTCACTGGAGATTTTAGGAAGGGAACAGAGGGAATGAGGGGGCATCCTGCGGAAGGATGTAACCTTCCGTAACGAACTGGTGTGTCCTTTGTCCTGCTGCACAAAGCCTTGCAAAAGGAGCTACTGTCATCTGAAGAAGTTAACCCTGGCATCTGTTAATTCCTGGTGGATGGAAAGCAAGTTTGTTTTTAATAAACATGATCACTTAGAGATAAGCAAACTGAAAACAAGCACAGCTACCATAATGTTTTGAATCTACCAGGCAGGCTATTATTTTTCCTATCACTCTCCTACAGATTTCTGTACAACCCCCAAGGTGAATATAAAGCTGCATGACCTGAGTTTGTTTGGTTTCGTTGTATTCCTCATCACCAGTGTGTTTTCGAACTTCAGACATTATTTCTTTTTTGAGAAGTGGGAATTGTAGCCACATTTTGTATAGGAAAAAAACCAAACCATGAACATGGAATGTCTTTTTCTTCAAATCATACTAGAAGTTTGTGGCTAAACTTGAAATCGCACCCAGAACTTTCTGAGTATTGGTCTAGTCTCTCAAAACCAAAAGCTGTCTTTTATTTTGATCATCAATACAGTCCTTTTCAAAATGAGCCGTATAAAATAAGTACATAGCATTACAATAGCAACCCTTGGTTGTCAATTTTAACATTGGGGTTTTTTTTTAAAGCAATGAGCAGATCTTGATTTAAATAACTGAGCACAGTGTCAAGGCAGGCTTCACTCTTGCTGATAAGTAATTGTTCAAAAATATTGATGGGCACTTGATTTGAACCTAACACTAATAGTTGTTCCTGTGTGGCAAGGGTTATACCTATCTGTAATTATATATTTAAGCAGATCTGTAACATGTCTTTATTCACATTTTAACTTGAATCATTTCCTAACATGCAGAAAACAGGGAATGATGTGGCTTTTCTTTCTATTCATGTTTTATATATAAATCCATTTTTGAAACCTGCCATTCGACTAGAAGAGCTCTTTTGGGGGGCTGAGAATGGCATTACCACCAGGGTATTAAACATATAATGAAGTTATGTCATCCTGGCATGTTCTCAGTTTACTTTGACTGGGTTTGTTAAACAAAGACTAACTGTAAGTTTGTGAAATGACCAATTATTTCTGCGCCAGACTTCATCTTTGGAGACAGATTTCTTGCCATCAGCTGGTAGGGCTCTTTCGTGCAGTGTTCGGGGAGGGACGAGGTCCCCAAGCCTTGTAGATGTCCTGTGGGGCCCCGAGCAGGACGGTATCCACACATGGCTATAGGTGCCTCCGACAGCGTGGCTCAAAGCCTTTTGAATTTGCAGTTTGAAGCCTCTGTGATTCATAGGCCATGCTATAAAAACAGTCTTCTCCCTGTTCATTGTTCCATTGGTTTCTCTACTAATTAACCCAAATGGAGAAAAACGTTCTCTGTATCTTTTAGCTAATCTGGATGCAAAAGTAATTTAGATGGTAATTTAAAAAATTATTAATTTGAGGAAAGGGTGGATGCTAGAATTTGTAGAGTTCGTAAAGACAGAAAATAAATTGTGACAACACTGTGCTAAAAACATTGTGTGTTTCTATGTTGATCAAATGTGTGAAAGGTGCACTGGACTGGCTGTTTTGAAAATGTATAATTACAGGATTTCTAGATTCAGGGTGAACTTTATGTTGTAATTTCACAGGCAGCTTTGGACAATTTGGATTTCTTTTCAGTGTTCATAAAGGTTAATAAAAATGGATTTAAATATCCTGATTTAAAGTATTCCTGATGTAGATGAAGAGTTGGCTGTCATATTTTTTCGGAGATGTGAATTTTTATTCACGTATGAAGAATGTGGCCATTCTTCATAAAACCTTCATGGAAAGACAGGTGTTTATGTATGTGACAATTACATGCAAAATGCATGGGTTTGGGTCTGTTTGGTTTTTTTTTTCTCTCAGGACTGTTCTGATAACTTGACTAAGAAATTTCTACTCTTGGATTCTATTTTCCAAATGGCTTACATCCAGCATGGCAGAGATTCAAGCTGAATCACAAGGCACACTTTGCAATACCAGGAGTGAGAACCAGACCCTCCTAAGTGATGCAGTCATAAACATAAAAAATGTAATTTTATCCATCCTGTAGTAATGATAACTTTATGCTTCTAATAGTTAAGGCTGTAAGGAAAAAGACGGCTTGTACAGAGAGGTAATACCTTCTTTTAATAGCAACTTCTGTATCTGAAGAACAGTCAACTTTTGGGATACCTAAGCCCTTCCTCAGTTCCGAAACACAAACAGAAGACTGCAGGCTAAGTGCAGCTTGGGGACAATTTACAGGGCTTAACTGAACTATGTAAATCATAAATTAGAGTGAGTGTTCCTAACCTGTACTTCGTTTGGTGTTTGCTGGTTCTCTTTCAGATCTGAAGACGGGTTTGAGAGCTCCAAAGTGGTGTGTCTCCTTAATACTATGTTTTTTACATGTAACTCTTTTTCTCCTCCTCCTCACTGCAGGTTGCATTAGTTAATAGCTTGGTGGATTGAAGGGGAAGATAAGCAGTGTTTAACCATGCGTTACTTAGAGCTAAAGTTGGAAGTCAGGCATTTGTAATATTTATGATTTTTTTTTCCCCTCTTTTTGCTTTTTTTCACCCTTTAAGTAAAAGCTTTCAGACAAAATTGATAGATTGGAGGTCTTCCTAGGCTGGAGTCCTGTTTCGGTGTCAAAGAGGCTGAGTCCAGATCTTTTACTGCTTCAGCTTTGGAAGATTCAATGTACTAAAGTCAATATTTAAAAGTGAAGGAACCAACAAATCAATAGTAGACAGAACTCTAGAGATAATTCTCCGGACATAAGGATACCCATGCCTTCATGTGTCTTCATGTGGTAATGCGATTTCAGACGGAATATTAGTCATGAAAGTCAGGAAAAGGGGTGGTTGCTTTTTGTGTCAGAACCTTAAAAATTCTTCTAGTAGCAGAACAGTCATAAGTTTTGCAAGTGTTTTTGTTTTCATTTTTGCTTTTTTCCCCAAAGCTTGATACTGTAAAAATGAAGGTGTCATTAATAGGATGAGCAAAGAGACTTTTCTACAGTAACTTATAATGAAGGGACTTGGTAATCTAGCAAAACACAGAAGCAGGTATTCCTAACCTTTGCTTGCTCGCATGTGGCTTGTGTGTTTGTCATACGGGTTTCTTCATGAAGGTCATCTCTACATAAATACATTTTCCTGCGTGATGTTTTGCACTTGCTGGAGATAGCTCTGCTTTAAATGAGGTATCCTTTCCAATTTGATAGTTAATTAGCAGTGTTGGGGTTAGGGCAGCTCAGCAGGGAATTCCACAAAGATGGAGTGCCTGCTAAACTGCACTTAGAGCATGGCCTCATTATTCCCTGTTTTAAGGGATGTTCTCTTATATCATGCTTATACACATAAAAAAATCCTAATGCAATTTTCATGGCATAGTCGTGGAGATGTGGAAGAAATTTGGCCTCTGCATTCTACAGAAGTAGAAGGATCATGCTTCATTAATAGACTGGTAGCTGTTGCTTATTTGTTAACTGAAATTAATTTTATTATCAATTCATCAATTGATTCATTAATTTATTGATTGAATGTATTCAGTGTATTTATTAACAGAAATACTCGCGGAATACTTGGTAATGATATCAGAACGCATTTTCCCACTGTACCTGCAGGAACTGGACACCTAAAGGTTTCAATTAGATGACATACAGATCTCTTGTTTCCTTTGTGCAGATGTTGTAGTGCGCTGTGAACTGATTTGCAGCTGGAACCCTGCACAGGGTAGAGTCCTCTGTGGTGCGGAGTTCACGTTTTACTCATCTGTGTTATGTGCTGTCATAGGTCAGGAAATACCCAAATACAAGGGTTTTATTCCTGGTAAGCACTGTTGACGGAGCTGTGTGCTATCCCACTGCCTCCTCGGTTTTGCCTTACCTGTACCTGTGAATGCCTTAATTTCTTACTCGAGAATTTGTGTAGTTCTGCTGGTGGTGCCAGCAGAAGGTCACCCGTCACAATTCCAGCTTGTACTAGTAACATATGTCAGCATTGGTAACATATGTGAAGACTCGGTGGTAAGAGACTGTAGTATGAACTATAGTATAGCAGCTTTGCAAGAGAGCTTAAAATAACAGTGGGCTTAATTTATAACTGTATCCATTGCAGAGAATAAAATTAATTTCCAATTCCAACTATTCAAAAAATGTTGTTTGCTATACTTTCCCTTTTCTGATGGTGATCCATCAAATATATACACATGGATTTTACAGAAGTCCCTGTTTCTGCAAAGAAAACCTCTTCGCAGTCAAGCAAGCTAGTGGTGTTTCACACGAGGAGAGCAACTATTTTCCCAAAGTGATCTAGTTGTAAAATCAGGGTGAGACAGAAAACCAGAAAAACAATTATCTGCTTTGCTAATGACTAACCACTGAAGTATTGCTTAAAGACTCTGCTGACCCTAATCATTTTGAAACGCACTATCTGTGGAGGCAGGTATACCAAACAGAGGAAGTGATAACGGAAACTGCCCCGTTAGCCTGACCACAAAACTGGTTAGGAAACCGCTGAAATCCTCAAGTAAGAAGAAAGCACGCGCAAATGACTAAAGTGCATCGAAAGGACAGAAGAGGAAGAAGATAAGCCCTGAAGAAGTAAACGACCACCAGAGACAGATCTGAGCCTGCGCAAGATGACATAAACATTTTGGAACTGCTGACCCAGGCTTTTTGGACTAACTCCAGCCCAGCTTATAGATAGGTATGCTTTGTATTGTGTAACACCGTGAATATGTATGTTCTGGTGCAATAAATATCCGGCTGTTTGCTGGGACGGCGTGCGTGCCTTTGGAGGAGTGATCCCCCACACACCCAGCGCTGAATAAACGTACCTGCTTTATAACTCTCTCTCTGAGCTGTAGAGTTTGATCCGCATGTCAAGGGTTTGATGTTTCTGACAGGTACAGAAGGAACCCTTGACTCCATCTGTTTTCTAAATCTATGATGATATTCTTGGCTTTTAAAGCAAACAATGTTTAATCATACCTGAAAAACTATATAAAATATTTGAGATTAATGTTGATAAACCACAAATACAAAGAATAAACAAGGAGGTGATTTTTACATGGAGGAAGAAATGTATAAATGTGTCATTCAAAACCATTTTTTTCTGTGCATGTTATGCACTCATGCTTTTCCTAAATTGAAGGGGTATTTTAGCGAAAAGAAAAAAAGGGGAAAAAGAAGACGCAGCATATTATACCTACATATTCTTCTGCCCAAGGAAAGCATTTTGCCACAAGATGGTGAGATGCCAGCCCCGGGAAGGCCAGCCTGTCCTCTCCCGTTCCGGTGAGCCCCCGCGGCCCCCGCCTCGGGACGGGTGTCACTCCCGCCCCTGGGCAACAGGCGGAGAGCCACACCGGGGAATGCCTGCCGCTAGCTGCCTGCCCCACCGCCGGCCTTGCCGGTGTTTGTTGGCTCTGAGGTTCCCACAGTTTGTTGCGAAGCGCGTGTCGCTCTGAAGGCAAGGTCACGCCATCATTTCAGCGGCCCCTGAACTGCAGCTTCCTCGTCTGGGAGGCCATGCTGTCTGTCACCAGCGTCCGCTAGTTCTTGCCGTTTCCTTTATAATGGCGGTAGCGTTCGTGCAGCAGTGCGACGAGCTGGAGCCCCAAAAGGACCAGGCTGAAAACGAATTTGATCTCTCCGCCCCCAGAAGAAAGGCTTCATCTTCAGCTGGATCAGTTGCCTAATACGGCTTATCCCAGGGCTGCCTGAAGGGTGGCCCCGTAGTAAAGAAGTGGTAGGAACGAGCAGAGACAAGAAGAGGGAAGGTGGAACCACCCATTTTAGCAGCAGCTTGGATTTATGCAGAATAAAATTGTTTTTTCTTGAATGAGCGGGATGACTGAGACATGATGTATCACAATTTGGTCCGCTGGGACTGGATTTGCAATATGATCCTATTGTTGTGTTAAGCAGCTTTGGAAAATAATTGTTATTTGCCTCGATGGTTTTTATGAACTCAATTTTAAGACGCTTAGAAGCTGCCAGACTTTTCAGGGAACAGGTACTGAACCACCTGGAGATTCAGTCTCACTAAGTACAGGCTCACGTGAAATATCTAAAACTCAAGACAGCTACCTTTGTTGCACACTTTTGAGACTCTTGACTGTGAAGTTTTAAAATAATGCTTTTAAAGCATTAGATATATTTACTGTCACTTAAGATTAGTTCAGGAAGCAGAAGGGAATGTAAATCCTGCATGGTTTAGATAAATTTCAGATATACGTTCAGCTGTTGCAGTGCTTTGTGAGTTACTGAAGTCCGTGAAATTACAAATTATGTTGGTTTTCAATGATAAATCCAGAATAGTAGAATATACTCATGCTCTCACAGAAATATTTGGAAATGGAGGACTCTTGGGTAAGACAAAAGAACTGAAAAGAGAGTGACTCAGTTTCTGTGCCTGTTTTCACCGTATTTCCTTTCTGAACTGGGGAATTTGCCAGTGACCCCCGTTGGGATTTGACTGTGACAGCATGCCAGGCGAGAGGATTGCGCAGAGACAAGAGAAGCAAAGTAGGGGCTTCTTTTTAAATTCTTCTGATTCTTCTAATTAAACGGTAATAATTAATAATTTAATGCTGGTGCCAGCCAGCATTAAACCGCTCTGGAGATAGGCAGACATTTGTTACTCCTGCACCTTGGTGGGACCCAGTTGGGACCTTTGTGGTTTTTGTCAAGCAGGTTCATAATTCAGTACCTAATATAGTTTTCATGGAAGGTGATTTCTTTTTCTTTTTTTTTTTTCCCCCAGAAGACCTGAAACAGTTTGGTCCTGGAGCCATGTTTGGCCATGTCCTACTCGGTGGGAAACTGAGTTTTGCTTACAGATTCTCCATGGCCCCAGCCTTGTGCGAGTGCCGCTGTTTGCTTAGCCGGGTTAAAAAAGGAAAAGACGTGAATATGGTGGTCTTGTGTTACAGACTTCAGGTTTTACTTTAGGCTTTAGATTTTCTTACAGAACTGGTCTCTGGACCCTTTTGAAAACTGAAACTTTACCATCAGAGTACACTTAGGAAGTCTGCCCTTTTGGGGTTTTCTTACTGTAGAAGAATTTTTCCTGTTTTTTTTCTCCCTGTGAGTCTGTGTTTCCACAAATCAAAATTCAGTATTTTCTGACTGTCACACTTCTTTTCTGCAATCTGTATAGCAAGCTGTCTTTTGTGATTTTGATGCGTCTTTCCTGAAGGGAGCATTGTTCTTGTTTAGCTTATGCGTAATGTATTTCATTGTTCATCTCTGAGCAACTGTTTTTGTATATTATTGACTTTGTGACCTGCATTGTTGGATGCACAAAACTGTGAGCATTTTAGGTAATTCGCTGCTTTCATACTTTCTGAGAGAAGGTAATGTATGTTGGCTTGACTGAAGCGGCAACAAAAAGCCACTATTATTTTATGTAGCTTACAAAGGGAATCCGCCTTGTGCTTCCCTGCAGCTACTGTTGGAGGCACGTCTATGATCAGCAATTACTGTAACGTTATTCATAGAGTCCTTTGTGCAGGGTTTACTTAGGACTGTTATCCCAGATAGTATACGTTGGTTATTAGTGACTTGCTGGCCTGTTAGCAAGATGGGAGAAACTAGTCTGCCCAGCAATTGTAGCAATAATTTTATGAAAATTCACTGTAACAATAGAATCCCCCAGGAGAAAGAAAGGTAATAAAGCAATAATATTACTTACAAATTCAAAGTATTATACAAGCATTAAATAATGCTTAAAGCAATTCCAAGAGGTATGTTCTAGTAAAGTAATTTCAGTGACTTAAATGCTGCTGCACACTCTGGCAGGCATTGAATACTATTATGAAGAAGAAAGTAGAAGAATACCAAGGACAAATCATTGTGGCTGCAGGCTGTGCATCTAGATGCTCTTAATGGATTATTATGTCATGGACTCCTACCCTACAATTGCTCTCTTTCTACGCAGTCTGGCATGTCTGGACAGGCTACCGCAATTTTAAGACATAAAAGTAATAGTAGGTTATGTGGATTTTTTTATTTTTTTTTTCTATTTCAAAAGTAGCTTGTAAGGAGGACACCCAGCACCGTGTGATAAATCGTATCTTCGCAGAGATTCCTAGCAAGGGCTCCCTGGACACGCAGGCCCCGGGCAACGCGTAAGGAGCCACTGCTGCACTCATGGCCAGCCTGTGCTGGTGCTACCGCGGGGCAGCGTCAGGTGCTGCCGTTGAACCCACACAGTTCAGCTCCGGGACGGGGTCTGCAGTTGTCTCTAGGATTCACAGTATTTATCCATCACGTAGCAGCATCTCTCTGTTTTACCAGAGACGTGCCATGTGAAAGTGAGTCAGTTTGTTTGTTTTTAAGGGAAGTTACTGCTTTTAGCAACCTCTCAAGAGTCATTTTATGTAACATTTTCATGAGTGGGCTTATATCAACAGTCGTAGCTATATATATTTTAGAGGCATTACAATAAAGTGGCCAACATATAGTCTCCCTAAAAAACTTGTCACGGCATCCTTCTTTTCCTGTCTTAGAGCTTCTGGGGTTCTTTTGCAGGCTGCGTATCATTTTTTGTGGGTACTGCGCTTTGTGCCTAACTCTAACACGTGTACATACAAGGAGGCAGGGGGCACTTTCCCACTGGGGGGTTTGTGCTGTTTAGCAATTAGCCAGCAGAGCACATATGTTCAGATGAAGAAGGATTTCAAGTAGTAGTGGCAAGTTTGCATCCATTTAACTGTAGTCAAAAAATCCGTTCAGTCTTTGCTAAAATATAACAAGATAGGAAGTACCGATGTGATTGACTAAACTTCATACACAGTGCAAATAAATTATTTTGGTATTTTTCCTCTTTCTGTGTACCACATCTCTACAGAAAGGTGCTTTATGAAAGTTAAAATGCTGTTCCCTATAGACGTGGCTTGAAGCCTAAAACTAAGGGAAAAGTATTCCATAAAAGAAATCACACAGCAGAGCTCACGTTAAGTTCCCTGAGCTGTGGGAAAGATTGGTTTAAAACATAATGAGGAGAGGGAGAGGTTGTACTGGCCAACCGGCTGCACTAATAATAGTTGGGACCTTGGGGTGCTCTATTCACCATTGTAACTCTTAGCCCATCCTTTTAGAACTAGAAGAACTTGGTCTATAACGTCTGGGCTCGTCACCGTTTTCATATGGGTTGGAGGTGGTGTTGGAGCCTTTGTACACAGTGCTGCAGCACGGCATCTTCTACAACAGGCTTGGGTTTATGTTCTCTCTGAACACTGGCATTTTCCAGGTTGCTCTTGAACTGCAAAGCAGAGAGAATAAGTATATTTAGGGCTGTAATAAATGAGAATTCATTATTATCAGACATCTACACGGTAAAGCTGTATCCCCCTTTGATTGTTTTTTTTCTGATAGGCATTTGGAGTAATTCAAGACTTAAAATTAATATGCAGAGAAGCATGAGCTAACTAGAAATCCATTCACTCATACTACTTTAAGCCCCCATTCCTTCCTAAAATGGCTGATTTATGATGTTAGAAGTTGACAGCATTCATTTGATTAAATTCCCAAAGTAAGCAAAGTAGAAATGCGTAAGCATGGGATTGCTGGTAAATGTGATTTATGCTTTATGTGTGATGTTCTATAAAAATGTCAGCAATTTTAATATATACACATCTGCATTAAATTTTTGCAGCTTCTCCAAAAGTGCTGCTATTTGGACCAAAAAATAGTCAATAATATATTTATATTATATGCGCGCACCCACATGAACATGCATTCTCTGTTTCTCTTTGTTGATTTGCTTAAATACAGTGTCTTGGAAATAGACCCTTTTATTCCAAGTTTCACAGGAGGAAGCATGTAATTATTAGATTTGGTGAGTTAGCATCTATTGACTTAGCTTGCTTCAAAGGCAGATTTATTTTAATTATTTCAGCTATTGCTGCCGCTTAGCTGAACCAGACTGTCTCTGGTATACAGCCCATCATCTGGGCTGCTTGCTGGGGGATGGTATTTAGAAGTAGCATGTTTAGGTCTATCTCGAGTACACTGTGGCTTTCAAACCGTAAAGATACGTCCATCAAAGCATAAAAATATGGTTGAGGAAAACAACTTAAGGAGATAGGGAGCCTAGGAGAGAGAGAGAGGAGTGGAAGAAGAACTGGGGAGATCTGGTGGGAAGGAGAAATGAGGGGATGACTCAAGTGGGAAAGAAAGAAGAGAAGGGTGAGGAGTGGAGAAGGAGAAGGCAGTTAGTCCTCACTCTGGGACCAGTGGTCTGGGGACAAAGGGGATCTGTGTGTTTGGGGAACGCCGACAAAGATCAGGGGTAGGAGGAGGGCTAAGCAGGGATGTTGGGAGGGCGGGGGGAATACAGAGGTGGTGGAGGGAATACCGGCTGCAGGCGTTTTCACCAGGCGCAGATCTGCAGGCGGGCGGGTGGAACGGAGCCTGTCCCACTGTCGCCCGCCGCGGCACCTCTGCCCTCGCGGCTGCTCGGCCACCTGCCGCAGCCCCGCTCGCCTGGCTGAGGGCAAGACCTTTTGTCCTGTTCTGCACACGTTCGCTGTAAAAAGCGGGAAGCACACAGAGCAGCTAGGGCCAGCTGGCACCTCTGGGTTTTCCTAGCAGGTCTGAGATGGATGGTGCCTACGCACGAGTGAAATGGGCGGTGTTCCTGGAGGGAGAAACCTACCTTACCATTGCCTTGGTGGAAGATGATGTCAAGAAAACTTAATTTTGTTCCAGAGTTTTTGTTAATTTACAATTTTAAAGAAGGATGAGGGTTTCTGGAAAATGGCGGGGGGGTAGTTGGTTTGCTTTGAAGCTAAAGAGCTTTTGCTGAGGTGCTTGTAATGGGTGGGTAAAACCACAGGGGGTTTTGTAATCCTCTAATTTAAAAAGCCCAGTATTTTTATTTAAGATAATTAAAAAAACAGTTCATATGACTGATCACCTTTATGAGACACAAAATCATAGGTATACAATAAAGCTATGGTTGATTAAAAATCAGGCAGAACCACACAGAAATCTGTGTTGACTATGTAAAGATGTTACATCTTTAGAGTATCTAAAGAGTTTTAAAGAGTTCCATCTACAGTTACGCATACTTAAGTTTTTGACAACACAGAAGAGTCAATAACTAATATCTTTTTTCTCTCTCTACTAATCTTCCTCCCACTCAGCAAGAAAATTCACTGCAAAGGCTTACACAAATGTCACATTATAAGACTTATTCTAGAATAATTTAACACACCTCTGGAGAATTATTCCTGACTCTTGCTTGGGTAGGTTGGGAATCTGGCTCCCTGTAGTGTTCAGCCTGTATCCTCAGATAAACCAAAAGTTTAGGTTCTGGTTGACACTGGCTGATTGACATTGCCTGCAGATAGCGTTTTGCCTAACAGAGTCCTCCCAGGTTGTGTATTTCTTTCCCGGAAACTGGAATTCTCAGCTAAGGCTCCGCTTCCGTAGCGATGCTGGCCAGCTGGCGACCCCATCATGCCGCTGGAAAGCCTGGGAGCTGCAAGTGACTGGAAATAAACAGCAAGGAAATAATGGCATAAACATTTCATGTATATCTTACTTTTTCTATTCTTCTGGCGGCATGCACGTGGCAACCGTCTTGCTCTCAGAATTACTGCAGATTGTTGTCTCAGCAGAGAAGCTCTAAGAGCCTGACTTCAGTGGATTGAAATGTCCTGTCCCCAGCTTCCCTCTGCCAGATGTTACCATCCCTGTAAGTGTCAGCAGAAAAGACTGTGCTCAGAATTTAAAAAACAGACAAAAAATGTTTCTCTGGTACAGAAATGCAAACCTGCTGAACCTTATGTAGCTTAAGACTTAGTATTTCTAATGGATTTGTAGGTCTTCCTTGCTGATGAAGATTTATCTACAGATCTTTCAGTGTCAGAGGAGGAGATTGCTCTTCTGAGGGCTGTTTGAGTCAACGAGATAGGTGATCCCCTCCCTGAAGAGCACGTCCTGCCATTGGCAGTATCTGCTACCGGGAGGCTGTTCTGGCAAGAAGAGGTGCCACTCACTGCATTCTTCTGGCTCTTCTTCCAAGCACGCCAGATGGAGATGAATATAGAAACACCAGGAGAACAGTCTCCACATGATGTTTAGCCAGTCAGGACTGAATTTCATCCGGAAAGATCCACATCCCGAGTCATGAACTCCTTTTCAAACAGAGCTGACGCCTTGTGTCTTCTGCAGCACACAATGTTTCATCTTTGAAAACACCAGAGGAGTTTTACTCTTAGATCTCCAGGGTTTATGGTTCTAGTGCATTAACATTTGTACCACAGGGAGTGCTAACAAGACTCAAGAATAGGAACTGAATAGCTAAGGATACAATGCTTCTAGTAGTCTGTCTTATTTCACAAGAACTGCCAAGTTTCTTCATCCAGCTGTGCTCAGCTTTTGCTTTTTTCTGTGCCCTTGGGGGCGAAAGAAAATAATGGCTTTACCTCAGATGTTAGTTGTGGTGGAGTTCAGAACAGACACTGGTACTCTGAACCCAGGCACTGTATCGGTT
This sequence comes from Sagittarius serpentarius, assembly GCA_034782735.1. Classification (NCBI taxonomy): domain Eukaryota; kingdom Metazoa; phylum Chordata; class Aves; order Accipitriformes; family Sagittariidae; genus Sagittarius; species Sagittarius serpentarius. Next base: position 83,267,810 of record JAVKLA010000074.1, read on the forward strand.
CATACATAATTTGCACTACATGTTACCAGTGCCCTGTCTGGGACGTCTGTGGATCCCAAGTGGCTGCACAAAGTAAGCTGTAGTTCGGCTCCTCCTAGCAAAGCAATAAAAGCTGGGCTAAGCTTGTTTATTCTTCTCCACAGCTTACAAATTCATAATTAAGCTTCCCGCTTTTATCACTAAACTCAAATAGGTGATAATTGCATGTACTGATCAAGACCTTGTTCATCGGTGAATCCTTAGTTAGGGTTCCGCTGTCCTGCACAGATGTTTTGGTGTGCTGAACATAGTATTTTTACATATCCACTCACCTCTCTGCACACTTGTCTTCCCTCACGTGTGCATCTGAGTGTTCTCTGTATGCGTGGGCATTTCCTAGGGAGACCAGCTGGGGCTGTGTGCAGGTAAAGCTGTGGTCTGAAAAGCAGACCTTATGTTTCTGGTGAAATACACTGGCTCTGCAAATTCTAAAGAACTGCAGGGGGAGTGCTTCCTTTTATAATCATCCTTTACCTCACTATCCTGTACTTATTAATTGATTCTGTGGAGGAGAAAAGGCCATTCAAATCCAGTCTGAAAATACTTACGTAAAATCCTGCAAGGCTTTCAGGGTAGTTCTGACCTGCGGAACCATCTCCCCCAGTTTTCCACTGGAAACGTTATGTCCCAGGCTAGCAGCATAAATACCTAGAGGAGCATGAATATGTAAAAATGACTGGAGATGTTTTATCTGTCAAAAGATACCTTGTAGTTTTGTTTTATTTTGTTTCTGAACTACTGGAAAATGCTCGTGGAGGGACCCCCAGTTACTGTTCTGCGTTTGGAAGTGGAGAGCTGGGCGGCACAGTCCTTGAACGAAATACTTTACTGCTCTGCCAAGAAGTGATCGGGCAGAAAGTCCTGACTTGTCTCAAAGCCATTCCCAAATGTTTACGAAGAGAAGGACGAGGACAGGGATTAGTCTGTGCAACAGCTTCTCAGCAAGGCGTGACGGAGGCAGTTTGGTTTAGCCAAGCGGCCCGTTCGAAATCGCCCCTTCTGAGCTGTCCATCTGCCACCTGTGCTCTCTTTCCTGGGAGCCACATCAAAGGTGTTTGGCTTTGCAGCCCGTTCTCGTATTTGCTCAGGCATGGACCTGTCCTTCAGCTTTGCTCCTACCCTTCCCAGCCCTTCCCGCAGTCCTTACTGGTGTTGGGCCGGCAGCATCACCCTGCCTCTCATTCCAGCTGCAGCCTTTGGATGTTGCGTTTTCCCAGTGCTGCTGCAGGCAGCAGGTTTTGTGACTGCCAAACACTCGGCTTTCTCACGACACCCTTGCAGCTACTCTATTTCTTTAAACTTACATAGCTTGTTCTTTTAGTAGGCTTGATCATGGGTAAAATATTTCCCGTGCTGCATACGTGCAGTCCAGAGTCAGCAGGGACACCACCTCCAGTGAACGAGGACTGAGCAGAAGTTAGCTGAGAGGTACAGTCTCAATTGATAAAGGCTAATGCTGCTGCAACAGATGCTGCTGCTTCCGCTGCCAGCAAAAAGCTACTGCTTTGATGTTGCACATTGTCAGGTCAAGGATCGAGTAGCCAACACAAGAGGCTTACAGGTTAGGAAAATTAATTCCAGTTTCAAGAGTCTTTGAGTCAGAGAAAGTGCTTAGTTATTAATGAGTCCTCCATGGCTCTGCAGCTCTGAAGAAGGATATTGGGAAAATATAAATATGGAATTAAATCCTGAATTACTTTAATTTCTATGGAGGCAATATTCTGAAACGAGAAGTGAAATACCCACTAAAGCACCTAACAAAGGAAGTCAAATTTCTCTCTGCCAAAATCTGTTTTTGTCTAAAAATTCAGTGATTTCCTTAGCAGCACAGAGGATGAGCAGCTTAGGAATGTTGGGCCAGACCCACACTGTATTTAATACAGGATTGCATTTTGAAATACTCCGGTTTGCAGAACAGTGGTGGTCTGTGAGACCATGAGTAATTATAGGCAAATAGCGCACATAAACATGAAACATAAAAAGGGTAGTTACACATAGGAGTATTTGGTGGTCTAGGAAGAAAATTGAGTTGACTGCTGTCTGTGAGGCCAAGAAGTTTGGGAGATGCTATAAAGAAGTGTAAACTTACAGAAATACATAGTAAGTCTAGATAAGGTTTTAAGTCAAGAGAAAACATCACAGGTTTCCCGTAATCTGTTTTTGGCAATTTTTTGTTTGCCAGGTTAAGTGTCTTAGCGCCCTGTATGGTTGATTAAGAAAGAAATGTCCATGAGTGTAATTCAGAGGTTGGGTGCATTGAACTGATTCCTCTTCAGAGCCTAAATTTGCTCCATTTGTTGTGAAGAGCTTGTTTTTTGCTGGGCTGACATCCTAGCCTGCTCTTGGCCCACCCCATCCCCATGGCCCTGCCTGGCCATCCTGGGCTGTGTCTATACACATGGCCTTCATTCTAAAAGAAAGATTATTTCTATTATTTGCTATTTTGCAGGCATACTTAGGAGAAAGACATCCCTGCTGTGAGGTACCCAAATACCAGACTACTGAGGACGCAAAAACAAGTCCGGAGGAAAGTAACTCTGTATTCTGGAGAGCTGATTTCAGTGAAGTGTTAGACCTGTGGCACAGTGGCAAGACCCTGAAAAACCGGAACTGTCTGGCATGTAAGTATGACCCATGCAAATTCCTCCTTTTTCAGGGTGAAACTTTTCAAAATAATTTCAGTTTTTATGTTTAGCACAATATTTAATCCCACTCTTTTCCTCTACTGTGGTTTGTGCACATTTTGAACCTGTGTAACCACTCAGACTCACATACATGCATCAGCTATGTGACTCATTCTTTAAACATTATTTAATCCACAAAGATGAATACTGATTTTGCGTAACATATCTCTGGCAGGGAGTGTTACTTGCAGAAGTTTTTGTGTGAATTAGAAGAATCTGGGATACCCTTTGTAGACTTGTTTCATGCTTCAGTGTTTGACTCACGACTCTATAATCTGGTATCATCTTCATGGCTTTATGTACCTCTCACCCGCCTACATCTCAGATTTCTTTTCCTCCTACTCACCCTTTTGCTCACTACACTCCTCCCAGTTCTCCTGTAACTAATCCCTTCATCTCAGTTTCTTCTTCTCTGTTTTGTTCATTCCCTCTTCTTCTTCCCTTGTCTCTGGTGCTTGGACTGTCTAGCTGGTAGGATGCTTGGCCAAGGGTCCGATGCGGACTTTACAACCAAGGATGAAGTGCCTTTCTGAGCTCCTTGAAAGACTTACACTGAGTACTTCCATGCGCATTTTGGTATACGGATTTTCTTAACTGTTACTCCTTATCCCACTGATAGAATTCTCTTGTAACATTAATCCTAAGTAGCAAGACATCTAGATGGCTTTTGTCAGCCTTATGGATATAATTACAGAATTGTGTCAGTAATAGTGGTTGTTATGACAGCTATCACCAGATAGCCCTGTGATACGTACTCCTAAAGTGCTTATTTCTCATGTGCAGAAAATGCTTGGAGTTGAGAAAACCTGCTGTTATGTGAGGTTGTTTAGAGATGGTAGCTCTTGGAAAAGGAGCTGGTGAGTCATCAGTGAGGTCCATCTCCAATTAAGGCTCCTAAAGTACAGTTCCTTTCTTGGAACAAAGAATTGGTGCAATTGCCTTCTGCGTATGGCACATAAAAAGCCTGTTTAGAGTATACCCCATGTCTGTATCTCACGTTTCTTCTGTGTTGAGAAACCACCCTGGAATTCAACTACTGAGCAAAAGTGTCAGAACACTGGTGTCAGAATACGATCCTTGTGAAGGGTGAAGCTAAAGTAAAACAATTTTCAGGCAGATACATCCGAACAAGCAATGTATCAAAACTGCTTGTACCTTATAGTCAAAATGTGGAAAAGCTCAATAAAATAACAAATAATTTGGATTTTTAAAATGTGTTCTATAATTCAATTCCAAATGTAATCTAATATTAAAAAGGGTGTGTAATCTTGTAGCAACATGCATACTATTAGTTTAAATATAGAATCAAATGTCTTTGTGGCAGGTCTTTATGAAAAGGATACTAAAAAAAAAAAAAAAGGTCTTTTTAATTAATTATTAGAAGGTTCTGAATCTGTTTTGAAGAGAGACCCTGCTTCTGACAAATCACATTCATCTCCAGTCTTTGGGGAAAGATACTTTTTCATAGTAGATTTGTGACCAGAGCAGCGTTGCTCACACAGGGATGTTTTAGCTGTTGCTGAGCGGTGCTTGCACAGCGTCACGGT
>JAVKLA010000074.1:83272398-83293113 GCA_034782735.1 Sagittarius serpentarius
TGTTAAACTGCCCTTATCTCGACCCATCAGTTTTTGCACTTTTACCCATCTGATTCTTCCCCATCCCGCTGGGGGGGGGGGCGAGCGAGAGGCTGGGGGGGCTGCGTTTCCCGCCGGGGTTAACCCACAACACATACCTCCCACTGCAGCACATACATAGTACTGTATGCTGGCCCAGCTCCACATTCATTCATACATATTTTTGCTGTAATCTCATTAACAGGCAGACATACAGACTGCATTTATGGCTAGTATTACAGATAATACACAAATGCATTTCCAGCTTGAGTTTAAGTTAGACAAACAGTGTGAGAAAAAAGACAGAAAATATTTCAGATCTATTTTACACATCATTGATTTCATGGTATGCATCCCAGTTTCCTCAGCCTGCAAATGAACTGTTTAGAAAGATAATTCAACTAACTTACAGATGACTGATTAATTTTCATACTGCAATCACACTAAGGAAAATTCTATCAAAATACTTGCAAGTTTCTTTTACATGCTAAAATATTATTGCTGCAGCGTTCATTGCTACAGTATTCCTGGGTTTTAAGATTCTTTGAGAAGTTGATTTAATAAACTGTGCTGTTGCAGTTTTCTTTGGTTGAATGCACAGAAATTCTTAAAAGCAATACGAAACTAAATGGAACCAAACAGCTCATTAAACACTAATATCTAAATGCCTCTGCTTGAGCTGATGGGATTTATGCCATACCCTGACAATCACTTTGTGGGACTGGAGCCTAATCTTCCATCCCTTTCAGAGTGATGCTGTTATTTTCTGTGCCCGAGGAGCTTCCAGGGTCTCCAGGCTAGCTTTTTGCAGCCAAACAGTAGAGAAGGCAGGTGACTTGGTCCTTACAAAACGGCTTCACTATAGCTAGGAGACAACTGAACCCTTTGATTTCACAAAAAAACCCAAACCAAACTACCAAACCAAACCAAAAAAACAACACAAGAATAATCGTGCTTCTTTTAATGTAGCATGTTTTATTCAAGAACAGGTATTTTCTGAAAGATTTTGTTTGGGGACATTACCTGGAGGAAACCACAAAAAGTCATTTTTTTTCCAAGTCTTCATAGCCCTGTATTCATATACTTGAAACCTTGTTTAGGAACAAGGAGTTTCCAGCCACTGTTGAGTTTGTCAGTGTTGTTGGTGCTTTTGCTGGAAGTGAGGTGAAGGATGTTGTCTTCCATGAGATTTCCTGGGCTGCTCCGAGCCTTAGCATCACTGGGAGGCAGGGCAGATAATGGCTTTGAGGGAAGAAACAACTATATGAGTCCTTTGTTTAAAAAAAGTAATCCTTTTCCTGTTTTCTTGGACTTCAGAAAAATTAGTTCCTGTTTACATCAGTGTGAAATCTGAGCAAAGTCCTCGGGCTTTCTCAGATCATTGACTTCTCTACAGGCAGCAGCTAAACGTACAAACCCAGGAACTACTGTAAGAGGTGTGCCTGTCGGTCTGTGATGGCCGAGACAGAAGACAGAGAAAAGGCTGGTTTCTCCATGACGTAGAAAACGAAACATTAGAAACTGTAGGGAACGCTAATGAAGATTTGCATTTCTATCTCAGGCTTTTCACCCGAAGACCTCCGTGTGCCGTGGAAACACTCCAGAGCCTCTGTTAGTATTGTCTTAATTTACATACACAAAAAGAAGGCACAGAAATGGTAAAGGCCATTGCCGCTGTTGAGAGAGGGAGATCAAGCCTCTCTCCTTATGACAGGAAAAAAGATGGCGAGGCTGAAATTTCTTGACATATCCCCTTGAAGTAGTTTGCCTGTTATTAATTGTATGTTTGTCACATTTTAAAGGGTCTAAAAGGTCATGTTTCAGGGATCACTGCTGCTCCTCCTGAAACTTCAGGCGTGATCAGGTGGGGCTGTGACTCTGCTGTGATAATACAAAAGGCTGTGGAAAAGATCCATTTTGATTGACCTGCCTTGATTTCTACTAGAAGCTAATGTCTGAGGTTGTCTGAATTTGAGGCAAGCAAGCAAATTCTCCTTTATAAAGATGACATTAAAAAAGTAGGGATAGCCCTAATAATGCATCTCATTATTAACAGAAGGTGACAGACACTAGGAGGAAGGTTGAATTATCTAATCAGCCTTTCCTAGCTTCAACTTCAGTGATTTTCCCCATCAATCTCTACATTTCCCACAGAAGAAGTACCAATATGTTCTACATTCCTTAGTAGACTGCCTGTGCTAACAAAGTGGGAAACAGCATTTCTAATGGGTTAATGTAATGGTCTTAAAATGGAGTGTGTGTGTGCACGTGCATGCAAGATTTCAGTTTGGTCAGAGGTAATCATAAACAGTTCATCAAAAGAGCGGATGGAAATGGCTGTAATATTTCTGATTACTGGATCCATAACAGCTACAACATAAGATGAAAAATCAGATAAGGGTACACAGGACTTGTAGAAAATCCCGTCAGATAAATCAAGATATACGTGACATCCTGAATATTTATGTTGACCTAACCTGGACTTTTCATAGAAATGGTGGAGTTCAGTATGAGTGAGAACAAAACCTAGTATGGCATGAGTGAACAATACAGTCAGTAGTATTTGTAAATGATAGTTGCTTTGCCCTTCAGGCAGTGATTAGATACAAATCCTTTTAGCAAGTCCCTGTTTCACCACGAGGCTGTTTGCCTCATGGCTGTTGACCAGGACTTTCCTTCTGTTGCCGTTCACAGCAGTTTGATTGCAGCTCCTCTCTGGCTTCATCATCGCGATGCAGATCATGTCACTTTCTTGGCAGAGCATATATAGTTGGCCTTTATGTGGAGTGTTGAATACGCGTGCACGTGCTCTGTAATTACCGAACACCGCTTTGTACTGCTTTGTATAAATGAGCTGGCATGCTGCTACAGGCCACTCCTATCGTAAGCACCCTTATTCTTTGAGTGTCCGTACGCACGGATCCCTTGCAACATGTCTTCATTTGGTGTTAGCAATAAACCTAACTACCTGGTAGTAAGTGGACGTTCTGCTATAAAAAAAGCTCTTAAAATCAAGAATTTCAGTGGTTGTAAATAGGTTGTAAAAGCCAGTTGACTTGATTTTGGTTAAGAAAAAAAAATCAGATACTAAAATATAGATATAAATCTCCTCAGTTATGTCAATAGGATCTCATGTAACAGTACATGAGTGATTGTATTCAGCTTTCATGTTGGTGTAGCTATAAAGTAGAATTTTTAAGCGTCCCTCTTCTTCGTGATTTGCTCTTAATGCTAGTTTATTTTAACAAAATGAAAGAAGTAAGAAAAAAAACCCCAGCTACATATGTATGTAATGCCTGGGAGGGTTTAGAAGGCTTGCTCAGCACTGTAGGTCTGGTCTCCTTTAAGAAGAATATAGGCTGGGTGTGATGGTGAGGAGCCGGGGTGTGCTGGCTGTTTCCCACTACTGTGTGGCATCTTTTCACCTCAGCGTAATGGGCCTTTTTGAAATGGAATAATCATTACTGATGGAGACAAGATAAAGGCATAAGGCAAAAGAGCAAAGGGTGTAGGATTAGCGTAGGTAACGTTGCCTGACACCTTAGTTTTGCGTTTATCACACAAGTGATTTAGAGTAGTGAAAATAAGATGCCAGAAGATCTGTGTGGGATGGAGGCAAATACGCTCTAAAGCGAAAGCAGGCCCTTCTAATACAGAGCAGTGGAGAGGTACGATCTGTGAGCCAACGGCGCAACAGGGAATCGCCACCCGCTCTCTGCTGCTGTAGCCAAGGCCAATCCAAAATACCCCAGGGAGTTCAAAGCAAGTGCAGTTTGCACACAAAAACATAACTGGAGGCCATATCAGGGAAAAGGTTACCAAAGGCAATGTATTTCTTAATAATTCAAAAGGTAAGAAAGAAAAGTTACTAACTCTTAGGATAACCTGTTCATGTTCTCTCACTTGCATCCAGCTTACCTTTTACTTAACAAGCAATGCCATGCGGATAGGTGTACACTAAACTCTCATTCTTCTTCACTCCCTTTTTGCTGTTTATAATTCCTGTAATCATATCCAATCCGAATTTTTAGCGGGACTGTTACACACCTCTCTGCTGTTTTGAAGAGTTTCTGTCCATGCTGACCAGTTAATACCATAATCATAGTTGCAGACTGGAAAGTAGTGAAAGTAGTAAGGTGGAAGATACTAGCATATGTGATATGCTGAGGATAATGATTCCTCCTAGAACAGTTTCTGTGATTTCAAAAAGTAATGCAGAACAGTGTACAAAAAAAAAAACCTGTAATAGGTGTGTGACCCTCTGATACTCATATACAGATGCTGTTCTACGGCAAACTCACTGTGAGTGTACCTATGCAAAGCAGTGACACCACGGGCCAAGCTAGCAACTGCTACAAACTACCATTGCTCTGTTGACTTTGGTGGAACTGTTAGTCTTCTGCTCTAGTTGTGTGTTTGTCCTAGGCCTGATGTATTGCAGGGAAACCCCTCTAGCACAGGCACCCTTACTGGTTAGACAAGCCTGAGGGACCCGGGTGTGCACCACAGCCTGCCTCCCTGCTCTGTGTCAAGACGAGACCCAAGCCTACACTGTTATTCGTGCTCCGGACCTGCGTTAGGAAGGATACCCAAGCCTGTGGGATGAAAAGTTGATGCAGTGCACGTTGGCCTGGTCCCTTGATCTGGGTGGTGGTGAGAACAAAAAACAGGAGTACGCTTGCTGTGCCATCTAGTTACCAAAGCCTGAAAGCCAAAGAATGAGCTAGCCTAGAGAAGAAGCTGTCCTGCTTCTAAAACCTCCCAGGAGTAGGAGAAGGACTTGTCCAACTTGGATAAACCTCTCCAAAGCTACGGTGCTGCCACTTTGCATTTAGAACGGGAGAAGCCATTCAGTACCCTATAGACACAGTAAGAGAAATAATTGTCATCTGCCACACAAACAACTGATGTTACGAAACCCAAAATACAGGGAGAGATCTCCACCCTAAAACAAGTGATACGCATGCCTGATTTGGAATTCAGATAGGACAGGTGGGGTGGTTTTGCAGATTACTGTTTGGGGCAGGAATGATAGAGGAGAGGCGATTTAGATAGGTTGTGCTCCTTCCCAGCTTGATCACAGTAATGTCTCCTTCAAGAAAGGTGGGGAGAGAGGGATTTTAGACAGTGCTTGCTGAAAGAGACCTGTGAACAGGGAAGCTGTATCTGGTGCCCAACGGTACGAGACTATGCATTTCTGAAAATAAGCAAATTAGCCTATCTTGACTTCTTCTTGTAAATGAAATAACCTACAATGCAACCTTTTACCATTGCTCAAGTTCAAATTGTGCAACTTTCCTCACCGATGATAATCCTGCAGAGAATGAGCAATATAGGAAACGATCTGGAAACTTCCGTGAGACCTAAATTCATGTGTCCCTCTTCCCATGAGCAGGGCTCCAGAACTCGAGCTGACCCTTCTCTTCCTGGCTTTCTCCTTCCAGCTGGCCAGAGCCCAAAGCTGGTTGCATTTGGCTATATAAACGTTGTTTTTTGTTGAATTCTCATCAGTGAAAGGCAACTTTCACTGCAGATAGCTTGTGTATATTGTCCCAAGTGTTGCACACCAGCTCCAGTGTAGCATGGGGGGAAAGAAAGCTACTGCTTAGCTTTTCTGCATCAGCAAAAATATTGCTCAGGGGCATTGAGGTAAGCTGGAATTGCTGAAGTCTTGCTATCTCTGTTAATAGGACATGAGATGCCTAAAATTGAGTGCTGGAGGTTAGTGAACATTGAAAACATTGGCTTGGGATTTTCGCTGTGGGTATGCCAGCCAAAAATATCATTGCAGTATCCTGGGCTTGGAATCCTACCCTCGGCAAACATATTTTGAGCTTATACAGACTGTACCACCATGCCCATGTGTCAGAGTGGCATTATGCCAGTTCCTAAGGTGGTACACCAGCTTTAATAGGACATATGTGCTAAGAAAAGACATATTTAGTAGGGCAGCCTTCCTAATGCTGCAAGTACCAAATCCTCAGCCTGAAGTCCCTTTTATAGCAAGCTGCAGGCCTGTTGACACAGGATTGTGTTTGTCAGTGCTCTTATTCCCAAATAGCCAACCTGTAATGGGCTAGGAGGGGATAAAAGAGGTTGTGCTATAGCAAAAAAAAAAAAGAGGACGGGGGACTAAAAAGGCAGGTGGCCTACAAAATCTATTAATAACACAAGGGACAACAGAACATGGCTGCACAAAATCATAGCCTTGAGGCACAGCCTGTTAAGGCATGACAATGGCAAATAATGACTTTTGGGCAAGATTTGTCACAGCAGCTGAATTACTGTCTCCCAATATAGAAGTTACGCATTTGCCATAAAATGCAGGAGACCAGCAGAGTTTTTAAATAAATACTGGCTTGAGCATGGTGTATTTTCAGTCTTTAACCGTGTGCTTTAACCTTGCCCCCAGGACTTGATCTAGATCCGTGCTGAACATAGTGTTTGCCATTGCTTGTGACTTGACTATTTAAATGGGCAAAGGCAGGCTTGCCATTTCTCAGTGGTTGATCATAACGAATGGGTCACCTGCCGCCGTGCTGCACTCTGATGAAAAACAAAAGGAAACTGATAAGAAAAAAGCCTGCTGTTACTATGAAACTTGAAGCTGAATTGTTAGCAGGTGTGTGGCAGTCATTCATAGAAATCCTTCATAGCCTCTTCTAAAGGTTTTGGCCAGTGCTGTGCACCTGCCGGTGTAGTTGGGCAGAAGTGATGCATATGGACAGTCACTAGCATGTCCTCTGTTCTCAAGTCCTTTGCTGCACAGGGGCTAGATGCATCTCCCTGCCTGCAGCAGATACTGGAAGAGTGGGGGGACTTACCTGGTGAGTTGCTTCTTTCACCTGTTTTCTAAATCAGGCTATGTATCCTTTGCAGCTAAAAATGTAGAAACTGGCTGTCTGTTTTAGGGGTAGAAAAGCCTTTCATGTGGAAATTCAAAAAGGGAGATAACTGAGCTTCAGGCTGACTACTAGAAGAGCAGCAGCATCAAACAACATCTTCTGATCTTTTTTCAGTCTTATAATGCACTCAGCATGGTAATTGAGTACACAATTGATTCCATTGTCCATATCTTACACTTAACCTAAAAATCGTACATGATACTGTACAGAGAAATAGAAGTGTTCCAGGATCTAAAACACGAATCCTTCCATCGGCTGCTGTGTATGGACAGACCGGGGAAGAGGAGCCTCTTCTTATTTTTAAGTCAAGACCCAAGCTAGCACTGCTTAGAACCAAAAATGCTGAAAGGGATTTTTTTAAAGGTCACTCTGAAGGTCACACAGTGACCCAACATACTCAAACAGGATACCTTTATAGATGCAGAAAGAGATCCATTGTAGGACTTTCCAACTGAAGAACTACACAAAACTAAGAAGGCTGATAGAAAAGGTGATTAAAAAGAAGAGTCAGAAGGGCAGACTGTAAGCAGGCAGGGTGGATGTTGCTTTAAAAAGCTGTATTAGTATTTAAGGGTATATTTCTGATTTGAAAGGACCTTTGAAAAGAGCAAAGAAGCCTGGATAAACAACAGACTTCCTTAAGTAAAAGGCTGTATCTCCCAAATTTTAGATTGTGCCCAATTGAGGAAAGGAGAGAAAAACATAGATTCGTTAAGTTAAATATAAAATCATAACAAGACAATCAAGAGAAGACTGTGAGGTATAAAAGCTGATACATGTTTCTCGAACACATCAGAAAGCAAGAAACCTTGCAGCATCACTTGGTGACCGACACGTAAAAGGAGTACTCCACGGTAAGGTCCTGGGAGTAAAGCTGGCCGAAATCTTTGCCTCGGTGCTCACTAGCGGGGAGCTCAAAGAGGTGCTCACGTTGGCAGCCTCCTCCACAGGGAGAGCTCGGCGGGAAAGCTCTCAGAGTGGTGGGCATCTGCAGAAGAGGCTCTGGAGCGAAGCCATTAGAGCAGGCAGCAGCAGACTTCTAGAGCTCAGTGGCTGCAGAGACCGAAGTAAGGATTTGCTGAAGTGCTGAGTGCGGCAACAAAGCGCTATGCACGGGGAGGAGTGGCGGGTGACAGTGGTCTCACCAGGTTTGAAAGGGCTCCAGGGGGGAGCCTGGGATCCACCCTCCAGCAGGGCCAGCTTTGTAGACAAATTGGCAAAAACGGTAACATCAGTAAACAGATGGGCAAATGTAAAATAGCAGGAAAGAGTCAACAGCGTTTGGAGTGGGAAGTTGCCTTCATGTGTCTGCTGCATCATTCTGAAAAAGTTACCGAGCGTGTGGACAGGAGCAATCTGCCTGACAGGGCTGGGTTTTCTGAAAACTTTCGAGGTGGTCGTAGGTGAAAAAGGAAGCTACTTCCACCGGCCAGTAATTGGTTATAGCAGAAGAGACAGGATGATCAGCTTTCGCAATGCGGAAAGATGACAAGCAGAGTTTCTTAGGGACCTGTGCTGCAACCTAGTATTACGTGTGCTCATAAATAAGATCATGAAGTGAAAAGTTTTACTGGTGATTGTTAAATTATTAGAGATAATGAAAAAAAAGCCAGCTGAGAACAGTTGCACAACAATTTCATGCTACTGAATGAGTGGGCAGTAGTACAGCAAGGTGACGTTTAATATGGATAAATGCAGAGCAACGCAGAGAGCCAGCCGCAATACAAAAATTCAGTGATACGTTCTGCCCTACTTGCTCAGGTTCTTAACGTTGCTGTAGGTAGGTTTATGGAAACACCAGCTAAATACTGTCTAGCTGTGAAACAAAACCAAACCAGCCTCCCCAAGCAGACTGGTTCAGAATAACTAGGAGGGAAATGGCAAACTAAAATGCTACAGTATAAATCCCTTTGTGCCCTCACCATGATTACATCCAGTCTTCAGCTCCCAAAATCCTAGAGACTAAAGCCTAGGAAAGATGTAACAAACTTAACAAAAGGTGTGACAGGGCCACAGAGATGAGCAAAGATTAGGAAAAGCTTGTGTGCTTGGAGGGACTGGATGTGCTACAGGTCTACAGCCTAGAAAGGAACGGAAAGAGGGGGTTATGAGCCAGTAAAAGCATGAGTCTCTGGAGAAGCTGAACAGCTAATAATTATTCCCTATTAACCATAATATAAGAAATAAAATTAAATAGTTAAAATTATAGAGAAGCAAACAGAAAGAGGTAATTTTTCACACAGTTATGTTAGAATTTATTGTTCCAGGATAATGCCAAAAATTTACATAGGTTCAAAAAGGATTTTGACCAGTTCAGAGGAGAAAAACATACCAAAGTCTGCAAAATACGAAGATACAGGCTATGGTTCAGGAAGCCTTTGAGCTGTGAGCTGCTGGAAGCTGGGAGGTTACGCAGTAGAAGTCTCACTGCATGCTTGTCTTCTTGTTTGCTACTGGCCGCTGGCAGAGACAAGATGCCAAACTAGACAAGCCTGAACATTAATTACACCAGTCTTATGGGTCTGGGGTTTTTTCTCCCCACATGGGGTGAACAGTACATAGAGGGTTAGTAAGGACAGCTCACGGTGGGGGTGGTGAGGCTGGGGGTAGGATGCTAAACAGGCAGTGTCCCTGCCCGGTGGCATGTGGTGTGGCACATGCCCTGGGTGGTGCAACAGGAGAGACGGCATTGCTGTGTAGATGCCACGGAGATTAGAGGCTATAGTCTTGAATGAGGCAGTGCTACCGTGAGTGTTGTGTGACTCATTTGAAACAACTGTATTTCTCCGTGAATCTGTTAGGAGTTTCTGTGTCTGAGCCTGTCACCAGATCTCACCTCTTGGTCTGCTGGATGCTCTCCCTCACCTACCACCTACCTACACTGGTGAGAGGCACATGGAGATTAGACTCATACCTTGCTGAGTGAGCCTAACAGGACATGTAAATTTGAGAAACTTTACTTTTCATCACTTTTCCATAAAGGTTTCAGGTTTCTTTTTTTTTTTTTCCTTCTCCCCAGGGATGTCTGCCTGGGGTTATCAGTACCACAGTCATCTGAGCGAAAACAAGATTTATAAACACAGACAGAACGTGAAATCCAAGTGAAAGAAACAGTTTGCATAACAAATCTCATGATACTTGCATTTCTCATAAACTAAGCAAGGTAAGACATTCTCAGCTTAATTACTGAGAAAGAAGAAAAGCCTCTGCACCATGACAGCAAAACTGTGTCTCTCATCAGCTTGGGGCCTTCTGCCAGCATGACACTGCTCTCTGGGGGTGTGTATCCTCTATTCACCCAACCTGTCAAGTTACCCCACTGACTGGAAAACTGACATACCGTGAAAGACAGTAAACTGTAAGGGTTTCCTGTATTGTCCAAAAAACAGGCCACTGACTACATCAAAGACCTTTAAGAATAATTAGCAGCCACTCTTCAAAGCCTTTGTGATACCACACCTCACAGATCAGGTCATACAATTCCATTAAGACTTTCTCAAATATCCCAAAACTGGTGGTATTTTTTTTTTCCTTCCTGCAAACTATGATAGAAACACAGACCTTCTCTCAGCTTCTTTAATGTTAATTTTGCTTATTGGCTCAAATTTACAAAGAAATAGAGAATTTTGAAATTTGTCATGAAAGTAAAAAACCTGCTACTTCTGAGAAATACTGTTTCAGGAAACATTACAGACATGCATTTTCAACCCACTCCTTTAGAAATAAATGCAAAGAACTGTTAGCACAATAACCAAAATTGGATGATATATTATATTCCTTGCTGTAAAAGGAAAGAACTATACGTGGTAGAGTGTCCCTAAATACAAAATTGGCTTCATGGACTTCAGTGTTTGTAAGTTCCGGTCCTAACTAGAAGCATTTAGATGTACCTAAAAATCATTCTTATAAACAAAACAAAAAAGCCCCCTTTGATGAGAATCAAGCAGATCATCTCACTTGTCCTGAATAATCCCACATTCCCTGTAAGCAAAGTAGATGATTGATATGGATTTTACAAAGTTTCTCTGGCCATTGAAAAAAGTAGTTAATTAACAAGAGAAGAGACAACTTGAAAAATGAATGCTTTGTTGAAATGAGCTAAAAGTGAAGGAAAAAAAGATAAAATGTTCCATATTAGGTGACCTATGGTAGATTTTATTTAATATTTATTTAAAAACTATATAATTTTCATAGCAGTCTCAGTATGCCCCAGTAGCATAAATATTCATTCAGAAGCAGAACAATTCTGTAAAGAAATGCCTGACAAAAATAATTGTCAGTGCTTATACTGATTTTCTCCTGGCAGTTTCTCAACAAAAACACATTTTTCCAGTAAATCTGGATGTTCTCTGCTTTGTTTTCCTTAAATCTGTGTTTAATCCATCCTCTTGTCACCCCTGATTAGGCTACTGATTACGTGAGTTCTCTTCAGCTATTAAGAGAAAAAACACAGGCCTGAGACAGAGGGGTCCTCAAGCGCATTAGCCCCACTCCAGGTCTGTGCATGACTCGGCAGTGCAGCGTGTTTGCAGTTGTACGTTGCAGCTAAGGTGATCTGGTGGCTCGCCGCCGCTGAAAATGTTGGTCCTTCTTTCTTTCCTTACAGTCATCCCTAGCTACATGCTTCTGCTGCATCTCCTTTGTTGACACTGGCACTCATCGACATTGTGCTGGATCTTGAGGCAAGAAAGAAAATGATTTGTCTTACTTCTGAAGTTGTTTTGATTATTTTGCATTACTGCCGACATCAGGTAGGAAGTTACGAAAGCAGATCTTTATGTATAATGTATCAGCACTTTCTGCCTGTGCCTGTTTGACATACATCCAAAATGTTCAAAACCACAGGGAAGTTACAACACGGTAAAAGCCTGTTAAAGGAGGGGCAAGCATCTTGCTCACGCCTGAAGTATTATATTGTTAAGGGAAACTGAGTAACGATTAACCTAGCCAAGAGTCAGGTCAGACCTTTCTACCATTGGATACAGTTAGAAAAATTCCAATGACTTCAGAGACGGTAAAGCCTAGCACAAAGGTAAGGTTAATCCACCCTTTGCATTTAGTGGATAATACTAATGAAACAGATTGACTTAAAAAGTGGCCAGTCTGAAGCCTCAGCTTGTGTTGTCTAAAGCTATTTCATGTTTTAACATTATCTGCTGAGGACATGCAGCTAAAGGAAATCTTAGCGTGGGATTTTTAAGTGGTTGACACACAGTGTTACCGTAATTAGAGGACACTGTCCAATCCCAACAACAGGAAGGTTTCTATCTTTTGAGGTGTTTACCTGGGTGTTTTTACCGCAGTGTACCACAAACCTTTTAAAAAGGCTATCTCGATACAGGCCAGGGGATTACTGTTTCATCCTCATAAAGTAATGAAACCAGAAAAGAACAGAATTGAGAAAATAACTTAGTAATAAAATATTAAAAGCTATTTATGTCTTGTGGGAGTTCGATTCAACTTGGTTTATAGCTTTGATGAGTTTTCTATGACATTTTCAATAATACATTACAAAATACTAACATGTTTTTAAATAGTTAATCTTTTACGTTCAGAACCAGTTTTCTGCGTTCAGAATCATATTCAGCCCCTAGACATTTTAATAATGCTTTAAGAAAGATATATACTGAAAACATAGATGCAATGTTGTCGTTCAAACACAAACCTGATAAAATATTAAAATTTCTTATGAGATTTTTCCAGAAAAAAGAGAAAAATTATCACTGTTGACAAGCTTTGCAGTGAGAAAAGCCTGTTTTTTGAGCAAAACATTGTTCAGTAACAACATTAAATGTTGAACTATGTTGAAGTGTGTCTGTAAACAGCCTGATGTAGATTTATTTTCTCCTGTGTAGAAATAATGAAATTCTGTTTTAAACTAAGGACTGAAAAGACAGTAGGATAAAATCTGTAACTTTCCATTATTACCTTCATGATTTGTTAAGCTCAGTGGAACTAGCGATACATTATGAATAGAACATGTTTAAAAATCCTCTCTGAAACCACTAAAGCGCAATAATCATTTAAAGGACAAAGGAATTACAAAAATCAACATGCAGCTAGTACCCCATCAAACGAAACGTAGTCTTGTCTGCGTGATTTTTAACCACAGTTGTCGTACACAACATCTAAAGACATTAAAGCCGCAGGAGAGAGAGAATGCAGTATGCCCTATTTTCACGCCAGACTATTTGCGTTTTGCATCTAACGAGGCTGGGTAGTCAATCAGTTCCGCAGTTGTCACTCAATACCTCAATCGTAACAACACTTGTTTAAAAATAGCCCGACTGGTCACGTAATTAACGAGGTGCCTTTCATGTTGGTGATGGCACTGTCGCCGGGGCACTCTGCACGGGGCTGTTTCGGTGACTCGAGGGAGAGCGGGAGCGGGAGCAGAGCACGCGGTGGGGCCACGGGCCGGGCAGAGGGGCGTCCCCTTGGCCCCGCGGGAGAGGTAGGACTGTCCTGCTGGCTCTGGGCCCACCGTGGCCTCCGTGGGCTGGTGGCCAGCATGGTGCGGTGCAGCCGGGACAGGCAGGGCGGGAAGAGTCCTCCAGAGCCAGCGGCCGGCTTCGGCCTCTGCTCTGCTGCGAACCCGGAGCCTCAGCCTGCCCGGGGCGGCAGCCGGGGCGGCCAGCCCTGCCTCGTCGGGGCTCCTGTCTCCCATTACTGGGAGCCGTTGTCCGTCCTGGCTGCGTGCTCTCCCCGCAAGGCAGTGAGAAGTGTTAACAAACAGCTGGCTGGAAAGAAAAGCTTTGGTGCCCTGTGCCGGTTCCTGATGTCCGCAGTTCCGCAACGGCCAGATGAGAAAGTGAAGACCTTGGTTGGGAAAAGCAGTAACTATTTCCTGCAGGAGAAGCGATTGGAGACTTCTTAACCCCAGAGCACTGACTCACTTGCTGGGGACTTCTGCGCTATCATTTCTTATTTCACCGCAGTTGTTTAGAAACTGTTGCTGTCAATTTACAGCTCCTAGTAAACAGAGTAGCATGTCATTTTGGATGGACTCTGGCAGCAGTTTGTTACCATAATGCTGTTTGGTAAGCCGGTGAAGCATCCGTCTGGTTTCCTAAAGAGCATTTTCTGCTTAGGTTGTGGCTCTATTAATCTGTTCAAGCCAATTCTCTAAAACCCAAACCATCTGTATTTGTGAAGATCATGGTTTATTGAGATTTTCTTTGTGTCTGCTGTCAGTGGATGATTAAAAGTACTAGGGATTTACAATGCAAAGTCCATATATTGGCATCTTACAGTGACCTTCTAAGTAGCATCTCCCACTATTTGAGTAACAGCTGTTACTCAAGTTAAGTCCAGCACGAAAACAAGTAACGGCTACAAATAATGGAAATATCTTTTGCAGTACATAATGGCTGCAAATAGTGGAAATAGCAAAGCTTTTGCAGTGTTTCAGCCTATTCACTAGGCTTTTGTTTTATGCGTATTTACTGAAGTTTTCTTGTTAAATACAGAGCAATGTTCAGTTTACGTTTTTGTATCAAGTGTGCATGGTATTTCTAGGAAAATGATAAAGCAGTCACTGAAGATCTGTCCCAACAAGCTTGTTGAGGGCCCCAGAGAGGACTTCTGTAGGACTTTTATTAATGTATTAAATTAGCTCCCTTGGCTAACGCTTCCCTTTTTCGCCCCCCCCCCCCCGCCCCGTTTCTCCTGCCTCTCTCCTGAAAGTAACACTTAGATTCTGTGGCATAACTTGGCAAGAAGGCATTACTTAATGGTTTTTATTATACCTACATGCACAGGTACCATTCAACTGCAGGGAGCTCCTCTGTGACAGACTCAGAGTCGCGCGGGTGAGACAGGAGACGCTGCAGACCGCTAGTGCAGCGCTTGTATCGGGTTGCCTGGGGCCTTGTCCAGTCACACTTGGAATATCTCTAAGGATGGACCCCAGCCTGTCTGGGCAACCTCTTCCAGGTTACCCGCCTGCATGGTGAAAACTTTTTTCCATATGTAATGGGAATTCCCCATGTTCCACCTTGCCCCTGTATCATCTCAGCCCCGCCGTGTGCCCCAGCCCCATATCGTCTCAGCAGCCTTGCTTCAGTACGTCAGCTGGAGAGCCCAGCGGGGGCTGTGCACAAACACACACATCACCTGCGAATCCAAGCCAGGATGCCTGGTTTTCCTTCCTTCCTTGGTGTTCTCATGAAAATGCTGAAAAGTGAGGGGTGGGCTGAGGCAGGGGAAGGTGGTATCACGCGCGCGCGTGAGGTCACGGCTGGGCTGAGCGTAGTGGCTCCATCCGGAGAGGAGCTGCTGTGTGACAGCTAACAGAAGGAGCAGGGCAGCCGAGAAAGGCGCGGAGACGAACTTTTTGTTGTTACTGTTATTTCCTACTCTAAGTAGCGTGCTGCAGTGTTTGTAACTTGCCAACACAGTGTCACACATACTCCGGAAGCGCGAGCCAGAGGAAATGAGCTCTGCACTCACGCTAGGGTTAGTAGCCTCCTGAAATTTGAAAATTTAAGCAGTTATTTTCATGACACTGATGGTGACATTAAGGATTTGCTCAGGTGCTAATGTACGTTTTCTAGGTGTACTGGCAGCACAAGACAACTGGCAGAGCTTGCAACTTCTTTCTAGTTCTTTTTATGTTGTTCATTATAGTGAACCTGATCGGATTACTAATAGGAGATGTGTTGTTTTAACTTCTTTTAACAGGCAATTCATACAGAATAGTTTGTGAAATATTTCCAAGTTAATGTAAAAAAATATAGGAGTTAATCTTAGGGGCCCTGACGTAGCAAAGAAATACAGCAAGTGTTTCATCTTAAGCACACGCTTAAATCCATTTCAGTTTAGCAAAGCACGTAAGTGTTTGGCTGAACTGTGGCCAAGCAGTTTTGGCAACCGCTTCGTTCTGAGGGCAAGGTTTTTTGTCAAGTGCATTTCCTTGGTGCCTGCTAATGTGACACAATCTAAATGACGAGAAATGAACGTTGTCCGGCCTACGCTGACTAGTAAGTGGTTTACACTCTGCCTCTTGTTTTTCTCTGCCCGAACTGTTGTTCCGGCACTAGATGGGTCGCTGTTTTACTTCTTAAGAAGCTGAGTTAAAATACTCCCTACTCCATACTCAAATTTCAACACGTTGAAGCAAAATGTGTTCTTAAGCTATGGCATTTAGTTTTTTAAAATTACAAAAATGGGGTCAGGTGAATCTAGGCTGCCTGTGAATGACGATTCCCTTCCCACCTGCAGCTGGACGCCTGTGACGTGGATGCCTTTACTGGGGCTCATTGCCTTGGGCTTTCTTACAGTCAATAGAGAGCAAGAGGCACTTCCATGGTAACATTCATTTGACTTTTTTCAGATGTCTGCTTCAGGATGATGAGATGAATTGCACTTCAAAAGCTCCTGATTCTCTCTGTTGGCGATAAAAGGATCCCAGAGTGACTGGGTCAGATGAATTTCATCCCTGTGCCCATAAAAATGGAACTTTAGAAACAAGCAGCAGTAAAATGTAGAGCTGAAGTGGTTGAAAAGTGAAATCTGCTTACTTCACTAAATCTGATACAACTATTTGAAAATTGCAGAATATGTCATGAACCTCCCATAAATAATTCACTTCAAGCGCAATGGGGCTGTAAGCTTTCTCACACTGGAGGAGTTCCTAGCTCATAGACTGTGATACCGGGTACCTTCGATTCATTGTGGGAAAAACAGAAAAATTACCTAGGAAGGGATAAGACCAGTATTAGTACAAAAGTGAGAGTACATTTCAATCTGAACTAAAAAGGAAACAAAAATATATACCCGATATAAACGAATGTTGATGGTGCAATGCAGAAAAAAAGAAAAGTATATTACAAAACTTATGTTCAGATTTTACAGAAAAAAGTAATTGAAAGGGACAGGGAGCAAGTGTGTTCCTTGGAAAATGAGCACTTCATTTCTGATCTCATTCCTCTTAACCTTTCACACTCATTCTGAGGAAGAGATTTAAAATATCTGCTTGAGATTTGGAAGAGGTCTAGTACATTGGGACAGAGTGAGTTCCATGAGTAGGGTTTTAAGAATACATTGAACCCAAAGTGGGAAGTTTTCCTGTTTAGTAGCTTATTGTTACCTTACTTTTCCTGTGATATACATTGGTACCTGGTAAAAACATAAAATGCTATTTACGTTTTGTCTGCTCAGCAGACCCTCTCTATCATGCAACAGTGGACTGCTGGATTGCAGGAAAGTACCCTGCTAATTGAAGCTAGTCCAGAAGCTGACAGATCTGATCCTTCCCACTAAGAGACATTTTTTTGCGAAACACGGTCGTATCACTTGGCATTGAGAAGCAGAAAAAAAAAAATCCCTGTTGTACTCGCAGGATGTTTGAGCATTTACACTGTAATACCAAGGGGAAAAAAGACACATTAACAATAACAATTTCCTGAGCAAATCTCCTCCAAAGAGAACGGACTGGAGGCTAAAAATGGGCACGTGCTCAGGTATTTTTATGACTTTTATTTGCCATATGAGACAATTAAAAGCCAATGGACTGTGGGTCCATGCAGGAAAGCAGATAGAGTGTCTTCCTTTTTTCTGCAGAGAAATATGCATTGGCATTATTCAGCTGTTCAGTGTGAGCAAAAGAATGGGTGGCAAGCGCATGCATACATTAAAGGGATGAAATTTTTTTATTAGTCTGTGTAGCCTGCCCAGAGCGCGTTGCTGCTGGAGGGTATTGCTGAGGAAGCGGTTAGAGAGATTTAGAAAAGGATTGGGCATTTGTACGAATAGGAGTAGCGTCTGCTGTCACCTGGATGAGGTTGAAGGAATTAGGAGGGATATCCCCCTTCAGCCTCAGGCCGTAAGCCCATCACCGGCCGGACTCGGGAAGGAACCCCCTCTCTGCCTTTCTGGCACAGCGCTCCGCATTTGGTTGGGGCCACTGCTGAAGGTTCGAAGGAATCGTCCATCTCCTGTTGCTGTCCAAGGCAAGATGCCTGTTCTGGTACAGGAACTCCTCCCATTACACCTTTCAGTATACACCTACCGGGGAGCGCTGCGTCCTCGTCGCTCCCGACTGCATCCTGTCTTATGCGGTTGTATGAAGCTTAATCTTTAATTGAGAATTGCCATCCATAATGTATATTTAATCTATTTTTTCTGTGAAAATTTTAAATAATTAATGGGCTTTTGTTATATAAAAGAGGCCAGTTATAAACCATCTGAGCTGCACCTACAGACTTTTGATGTCAGCATTCTCAAATGAATTGCATCTCTCCGGGGCCATCTATTATTCTAAATATAATTCTGAAGAGGAATTATGCATGTCATATTCACGAGCAAATAAACAAGTAACCTCCATGACGGATTTGCTACCAAAGCTTTACAATCCAATAGGCTTGATGTGTTAGTGGCAGAGAGCACTAATTTTCTGCCCTGTCCTCAGAGATCCTTCCATGCAGCTTACGTACATACATATTGTTCCCTTGGGGAGAACCTGTTGATGGGAGCGCTCTCTGATTTTACAGAAACAACAGTGTAGATGCTGTTAACGTGGCAGTAGAAAACCACTGCTGTGGTTTCAGAGGCCCAGAGGCGGCCTGGCGATGCACACGTCTAGAGCTCACCCTTTGTGATCGTGTGTTGCAGAAAGGATCCGGATTCAGAGATTTCCGTGTATCACCAGCTTTACAGTGTTTGGATTACTGTCCAATTACAGTCGTTGAATTACAGTCACCTATTTTCCTTTTCATTCTGTACTTCAGAAATATAAACGTTCATGATAGTCCATGCCAAGTTCCTAATAGTTTCCAGCTAATGGTCTCAGCTGCTGCTACTTGAAGATACAGGCGTGCAAAGGCCTGAGTTTATGAAACTGACTACAGAAAAAAATATTTTAAGGACTCCTGAAACCATACGATTTGAGATATCCAAGTATCGCCTGAATTTCCCAGAGCTAGCCCTTCGGATGATTAGGGCTCAGTTTACCTCTGCCTTGTGGGCAGATCCCCGGTGATGAGGCAGGCCTTGCATCGTGGCAAACTGGCACAGAAGACTACGGAAGAAGTGGCCTTCTGAGAAAAAGCCTGAAGTGACCTGTGCTCCTGCTCAGAGCTCTGAAGCTGTGATATGAAGAGTCAGAGCAAGCTGGAGGTAACTGAAGAAGAGCAAGACCCTTGGGGAGGGAACAAATGGGAGAATCCTGACTTGCCGTGGCATCCAGGGGATGAGCGGCGGTGGAGCTGCTTCTGTTAAGGCATCAAAGTAGGCGATTGAAAAGCATGGGGGAAAAAAAGCTAGATCCAGATTTGAGAATGATCTGCTGAGCTCGGGAGAAAGAGCAATAAAACCGAGTTTATCTTGACATGAGAACTGCCAAATGAGCCTGGTGCCCAGGTGCTCCTTCGGACCCGACCATTCGAGGGGACGCCTTGACAGGTCCTCCGAGGCAGGGGAAACAGAAGCAGTTTCAGAGTATGGTGCTGGGGAAGACCCGGTCTACACGTGCCAGTTATTAACTACATCATACGTAGTTTATGACCGGGAGACATTCATGTGAGTACAAAGGCTAATGCCTTCATAAGCTGTACTTTAACAGCTTGCCATTTTAGCTCTTGTGCACTGTTGTCTGGGCAGAGGTCAAATCCTTCCTTCCCCAGGAAGAGCTTTTGTAAAGGTTGGATGAAAAACTTTCTGGCTTACGGACTGCTTGTGGAATCTCTCCAGCAAAAGGGATCTCCTATTTCCCTTTCCCCTCGGCTCTGTGGAGCAGAAAACAGGTGTAAGATGGTATCTGAACATACGGAGGTTGGTATGCCTGTCAAGCAGTTACTTGAAAGCTCCTCTAGTGAAGGTTTTTTGTTAGTCGTCCATTTACCCTTTGCTGTAAAAACACTGTAAGGGGAAAATAGTTACCGGGCCATCACGATCGTGTTCCGTTCGTGATCGGCCACTTTGAGGGGCTGCTGTCCCCCGGTTATTTGCCATATTCCTCCTGCGGGACATCCCCCGTGCTTCGTGAGAGTTTGCTGGACAGGAGACCCAGGCGACAGGAGGCGAGCCGAGTCTCTGCGCTGCCACAGCCCGGCGCCTGATGTACTCTGGTAAACTGCCGTGGGTTTCCGTGGTCATTACTGAACCGGAGCGCGCAGGGAGCCCCGCCGAGTCTGGCCCTGCTCCGGGCCGGCGAAGCTGAAGCCAGCGAGGGCTGCTGCGTGCCTCCTTCTGAAGTGCCGGGGAGAGCCCTGTTTTGGGGTGTGGGGGCAGAAGGTTTTTTCCTTGTGGTGTTGGCTCCACGCGGCTTTATTAATGCACTGCGTACTTGAAAGCGAATGTAGCAGAAATCAGTTCTTGCTCTGTAAAAGCATAAATGGGTCTCGGAACAGCTTTCATGTGAACTACAGCTCATTCGCCTCTACTTAAGTACTATCATATTGCCAAAAGACAACAGATAGATAATAAACGGGAGATTAGCGGGAGGGCAAGGCTGGGGAGGGGATGAGAACCAATTAAGGAAGGAGCAGAAATCAAGTAAGGAAGTAATTTGGAACTGAAGCGTGACCTGATTTTGCCCAGAAGTAACCTCGCTCCAAATGCCCAGAATATTTCGTTTCCTTCCAAAAAAGCGATGAAAAAGCTACGGTCAGCAATCGTCCCCGCCCGAGAGAGCCGCGGGCAGCCTCTGCCGTTCTCCTGCCGGTCCCGCGGTGGCTGGCCTTCCTCCTACCCGGCCCCGCGGCGGCCAGCGCCGCCTGGCACCGGCCCCGGCCCCCGCCGGCTCGGCCCCGGGGTCGGGGCTGCGACACCGCCTGCGACACCCGGGGTGCCG
>JAVKLA010000074.1:83294955-83308792 GCA_034782735.1 Sagittarius serpentarius
CCTGTCTCGGTGAACGGGCTCTGCCCCGCGCTGCCGCTGTCCCCGGGGCGCGGCGGGGCGGGGTGGGGGCGGGGAGGAGCGGCCGGTCCGACCCGCCGGTCCCCCCGCCCCGTGTTGTGCCGGGGCGCTGGTGTCGACCACAGCCTGGTGCCTCATGCAGGTGGGGCTTGATAAACTCGGTAGGACCGGTGATAACTAATCGCCCTGTTCTGGCCTTATCGACTGATGCCTGCTGCAGAACCGTGTGCGGTGCTAACCAGTTACAGAGGCACGAGCAGAGCAGTCTGCTTCGTCTTACCTGAGCGTTGAAAACTGTAGTTAATGCCCTTCTCGTTTCGCTGCGGTGGTGAGGTTCTCCTTTTGCTTAGCAGGCAGGGCAATAAAGCATCAGAAAAGGGACAAGCTGTTCTGCGATCCAGCGTGTCAGCTGTTAGTAGCAGGCGCATTGCTTGCCTGCTTTTAGGGGAGTGAATAATAATGACGATGTTACGTCCAGTTTTAGGCGACTAAAGGTGCAAGGCTGCCCGTCAGTCTTTTTGTGGTATTGAAGAAACTGGCATAAAAGAACCTCCTGGCTGTAGAAGCTGCCAGACAATTTTATTACCTATTATATTTGAGTGGCACCAAATCTAGTTGACTGTACCGTCCACTCCTAATTGAAAAGGAGGTTCTTTGGCTGGAGTGGGTGTTCTTCTAATGGGGCGGTGGTTAGTTCTGCTTTTTTTGATTTATAAAGCTGAGAGCGCAGTCTGATTTAAAATGCTCCGTATGTGTGCGAAGGTAGGGGAGAAGAGAGCGCGTTGCAAGAGCCTTGGGCACCTGAGATAGCAAGCGCAAAACCGGAGGAGGATCTTTTCCACCCTGGTTTGTTTCCGTAGGCCTCCGTGTGAGGACGCGGCTAGCTGACGGCAGCCGGGGCCGCAGGAGCCCCCCGAGCAGCTCGCTCCGGCCGGCTCCCCTGTGCAGGAAGGCTTCCGTGTCGCCTGACCCTTCGGGTGTCCCGGGCCCGCTGCTGAGCGCTCTGGGGTGATCCTGCCTGCTCCCAGAGGGCTGGAGGGCCTGTACGGGCCAAAGGAACCGCTAGGCCAGCGGGGCTTGCTGTCCCAGCACGGGCACCCCAAAATGCTTGGCTGGTGGCGGTTGCACGCTTTCATGGATTTGGGTATGTTAGCAAGTGTGATCTGTGAGGAAAAGGGAAACCTGCGAGCCATCCTGCCGTGTCCCAAATAGGCGGCTGAGAACATAATACTGGAGTCTGGCTGCTGCCTTTTTCTGTTGTGTGCTGGTATCTTTTGTCCCTGCCTCCTTCCTCGACATATGCTGGTACTTGCACAGAATGTTAAAGAGAAATGAACACACGGAGAAATCCACCGGACGGAGAAGCGCAGCTGCTGGCTGTGCTACTCGGCACCCCGCTCCCCGTCTTGGCTCTGAGGTGGAAGGCATCTCGGGAGAGCAAGGGCGATTGCCGTAATGGTGCTCGCATCCCCTGCGGATACCAGGGACCTGGCCTGCTAAAGGGTGGGCATGGCTGTGCAGGTAAGGAGAGGTGCCTGTCGCTCACCTCCCGAGGTAAAACCAAGCTGTTTGAAAAAGACCTGCTTGGAAAAGCAAGCCGTTGGTCTCTCCGCGATGACCCACGGTGGTCCCATGTCGCAGACGCAGTGATGACTGCAGCCAGCCTACCTGTGAGGACCAATGGACCGGTTCTTTGTTTTCCGGATTGCTGTAGGTCGTGATGGTGATGGACAATTTGCGGAACAGAGCCGTGATCATCTAAGAAAAGGACAGGAGACCACAAATGGAAATAGGGTGGAAGAAAGAGGAGAAAGGGACAGGGTGAGGAGGGGCACGGAGAAGAGTGCAGGCGATATTGCACAGCCCGATGGGCCATAGTTTCAGTATGCCAACAGCCTGAACCGTTGTGTAGTCTGTGGTAAGCATACGGGCAAAGGAAAGCACTGAAGGAGGAGAACCTCCCTCGGGAAGGCAACTATAAGTCAGCTTCATTAAAGGTAAATCTAAAGAGCGGTTGAGAAAGGCAGGCATGTTTACAGTTTCATTGCATGCTGGCTTTTGTGGATAATGACTTCCCATTAGCGTTGGCTTGGGCTTGACTTGCCTTTTTGTTTTGAAGAGCAAAATCTCTTTGCTGGTCTTGAGGGGCCGTATCATGTATGCAGACGTATTTAGGCTATTAATTTTCCTTTGTTCCTACCTCATTTTGAAATACTGTTTGCAGTTGTGTTGTACACTGTTTTATGTAGGGTTTTAAGTAGGCCTTACGTAGGACTGCCAGTCCTAGCACATTTGCTGACTGGAAAAAGTAGTTATTTAAATGTAAGCTAGACTTGCTTAATGGCTTCTGATAAAAAATAGCAATCTCTCTTACAAATAACTAAGCATAGGCTTAACTTCTACATGCGCAGTAGATGTACGTGTTGGTAGGCCTACTTCACGTCTTAAATTAAGCATATGCTTAAGTGTTTGCAGAGTTTGTGCCCACATTAATCTCTGTAAATAGCTATAATTCTCAGTGGATACCTTCAGTGTGGACATCTGTTCTTATTTTGTTGAAATACTCTGATAGGCGTTAAGACACTCGGTAGTTTAGGGACTGACTGAGTCACAGATGACAAGACAACCGCTGCGTTTAGCCACTGTCAGGCTACGTTTTTCTTCAAATGTTGTTTTCATAAATCTGCCTCTTTGTGGATATGAACTATAAAAAGTTTTAGATGAATCTGTTAGTTAAAATTAGCTGTAAATCAAGTTCACTTCCTACAAATTTTTCACTGCGAGGGTGACTTTAGCACGGCGCAGGTTGCCCAGGGAGGCGGGGGAGTCTCCCTCCTTGGAGCTGCTCAGAAGCCATCGGGACCTGGTCCTGGGCAACCGGCTCTAGCTCGAGCGCGGGCGGTGGGCCAGATGACCTCCAGAGCTCCCTGCCAACCTCCGCCAGTCTGTGATCCTGTGAAATAATATTTACATGGGCTACTGGAAGCTTAGGTGCTCTCATGCAGTCTTTAAATACCAGTATGTTTAAAAACTTACCCCCCCTTAGTGGCTGGAAGTGTTTTTGTTCCTGCATAGAGCGCTCTTCCTTCTAACCGAAGCCGTGTATCCTTTGCACGCGCTTGGTTTGGGAGACTGCCGTTCGTTAAACGCTCCTGCTCTTGCCGGTGACGGGTCTTCAGTGCTGGCCTCGGGAGCGGAGAGAAAGGGAGCGAAACCAGAAGCGCCAGCCCAAGTGACGTTAAGCGATTTCCCCCAGCTTCTAGCGTTTGTTTGCTTAGCGAGTTCCTGAACCATTGAATGCATCAGGACCGTTGATTTTTAGGAATTACTGGATTAATCTCATAAACTTAATTTACTTCTTAGTCATCTTTATTTCCCCTCCCCCCGCCCCGGTAAGAAGAAAGGAAATAGTATGTCCCTCGGAGAAGTACACCTCACTCATTTCGGTTCGGCTTTCTTGAGAGTCATTGAGTTGAACGTGGCCCGAACAAAATGGAAGTTTCCACAAGTGTTCCCTTCCCCTTTCTCAGTGTGCTTGGGTGGAGGAACAACTTGCAGCTTCTTGTATCTCATTTGCTTGAGTAAGTAATGTGTCTTCAGAAA
Source organism: Sagittarius serpentarius (assembly GCA_034782735.1). NCBI lineage: Eukaryota > Metazoa > Chordata > Aves > Accipitriformes > Sagittariidae > Sagittarius > Sagittarius serpentarius. Next base: position 83,298,577 of record JAVKLA010000074.1, read on the forward strand.
AAGATCCTTGAAGAAAGAGGTTTTTTTATATATATTTTAAAATATAGGCAAAAAAGAGGTTCGTATGTGAAACTGCTCTCTCCAATTCCAGCATTCTTCTCTTTTCAAGTTCTATTCAACTTCCATGACTTGTGATTGAATAAACTGAAATTACGAGCTTCCTACTGAGGTGACATTTTGCCATGCATTAGAAATAGTCAAAAAGGAGCTTATGTTCGTGAGAATATCTTGATGCATGAGAGAGATAATTGCATATGCCTTAAAATAAATAGGTCTGAATATAGTCACTGCGGCTTAACCTCTTCTTCTTACCGTAGTTCTTCTGTACTGTACTGGGCAAGGCATTGTGTGTCCGAAATGAGTCCTGAAGGGTTTCAAGACCTCGGGAGCCTCTGTGGCACTCTGCTTTTAATGAGAGACACTTCCAGTAAATACAAGCAAAAACAGCTTTCAGGTGTGATGGAAATGGTGCCTGTGGATGGGGTGAATTTCTGTAAAGCGTAGGCTTATCTATACTTTATCTAACATCAGGGTAAAGAATAAAAATAAGATTGGCCACAATGATGTGATGGTGAAGTACAGCTCGGGCCATGAGGTGACAAGGAATATGGCTGCAGTACAATACACAAACTCTCTTTCTGTGCAGACTGTTTCAAAATGAGGCATGTGGGAAGTTGGCTTTTGTGTCCTGCATTGACGTGTTCCTGATGGATTTGTTGCTCTGGAATCGCCTCCCTTGAGGATGTCTCTTGCCCTGTACTTGAATGTCAAGTTAATGAAGTTCGTCTGTGTACGCTTCGGTGCCGTCCGTGAGATGGGGCTGCGAAGGCTTCAAAAGGAATATGTTATCACACTGCTTACTGATTAACTGGATTTATTACTGAGGAAAAAGGCTTCAATTTTTCCTCCCCTGCTTGACTCAGTGACGAAGCGGCGACATAGTGGAGTTCAGTGTTGGATTTCTCTAGTTTGCCTTTCAAGCAAACTGTGAATTTTTGAAATAAGCCTGATGGTGAGTTGTTGAGGCGAAGCATCTGTGTTCTGAATGGTTGTAATTAGATTTAAGGTGATGTTTCCTGATGCATTGCCTTGATGGTCAAACTGGCTCTTGCTGCTCAACTCTGCTTCTGCGCTGCAGTTGTAGGGCCAGAGGTTTCCTGAGCCCAGGCTTGTCCCCACAGGGCCCCTGCCAGGACCGGCGCCTGAGCAGGGGCTCTTGCGCTGCGTCCCCTCGTTGCGCTGGTTCCCAGCTCGGCTCCTGGAGCAGCGCTGGAGGACGGGGTGGGCGTTGGTGGCACTGGAACAGCGTTGGATGAATGAGCCCGGCACGGGGCATTGCCGCGGGTGACGTGCCGGAGAAGCAGTTCGTAGACAGCCGTGGTTCCTTGTCGAGCGCTGCCGAATGGCAGCTGTGAGGTGGGAAACGGGCAGAGCAGCGCGAGGGGGCCAGCCTGCCTCCGGGTGCGTCGTCCGGCTCCGCTCCCTCCAGCTCGGCCTGCTGCTGACGTGAAGCAGGAGGCTTTTGTGTAGGAAAAAACCCCTTTGAGTTCCTGAGAAGACAGACCCCTCGTGAAACGACGCTGTGAACGCAGACTCTTTAAAAAGAGAGGTCTGTTGTTTCTGCTCTGAATACTCTGGTTATATAAAAGCATAACTCTTCATCAGAGGGTGAGCAGGGGCCTCCCCTGGTCACAGCGGTGAGCCAGTGTCTTAGTAATAAGCAATTCAGAATAGTAACTTTTTTTATTGACTTGTTAAATGGAGGGGCCGGGGGAAATCTGAATTGGTTTTGTAGATTCTAAGTGCCTTGGCTTCCCAGGGATAGCACGTAAAACTTTAAATGATGATTAAAAAGTCCAGATAAGGAAGCCTTTCATAAATGAAAGGGCTTGCATATCTACTTGTTGTGGCATAATAGCAAAATTAATAAATAGGCTGTGGTTCTCGGTAGGTCAGTAGACTTTTATAAAAGCTTGCATTTTAAACCTGCTTTTAATGAATTATCAGCATATTTTGGCCACTGTTACTGACAGTAAGTAAATTCTAGTTTTAATGTAAAACTAGTGTAAAGTCATTTAAGGTGGTTTGTATGAAAATGTGGCTCGGAGGGAGTGAAGAAATTTTAGTTTTATATATATGCCCATTCAGAGGTGGCTCTGTCTCTCCTCCGCCCCCGCTCTCCTGTGAAGGTTGTTTCACGGCCTCGTGAGGGGTGGTGGTGCAGGTGGTTCGGCCACTGCTTTCACTGCTGCCCAAACACTGGTGTGGGGGAAGGGACGGTACCCATCTCCTTGGGTTTAGTATTTTCAACGTCCATGTTATGGGCTGGCCATTGGAGGGCACTGTGTAATGGTAAATGTAAACTCAAGGTTATCACCTGTTTCTGCACAGATACCATTTTCCTGGGAAGTCAACGAGGACGGTGAGCCCCACGCCTGTTGAGCAAAGCCTTCCTGCTGCCACGGCAGTCTTCTCGGTCGCGGGGGCACGGCTTTCTCTGGGAGTGATGTTTAATGAGCCTCTAATAGGTTTTTTGTGTGTGTTTTTTGTTTTGAAAATATAACCAGGCACGATGTGAGTGCCAAATGAGCTTACCTTTCAGAAGGGGATAAAGTTAACATCTTGGGATATTATGGGAGGAAAGAGTGCACCACTGCAGCTTCTAGGTTGGAGTTGCGTCTTCAGACAATGAGAGGGTCAATGGGTTATAATATTTATCCTTTCTGAACCAAATACAGCTCACTATGCAGGATGGAGTATCTCCACAGGTGCTGTAAGGTCCAGAGGCCACATCAGAGATTGTGGGGCTCGCTGCCATTATCTGTATTCATGTCGTACTCGTGGGGGATGCTGCGTGAAGCCGAAAGGAGGCAGCGGCCGTGGGGGCTGTGTGAGGCAGCTGTGAGCTTGTGTCGCAAGACCTGATGTAGCTGCAGCCTGTTTGGCAGCTAACTGATTTCAGCTGAATCAGGCTGAACTGACAGCCTCTTAGTCCTGGAGGATTATATGGGGGCAAGACCTCTTGCTTAATTAAACTCTGTGGCATATAAACTGGGACTTTTCTGAGCGAGCTGGAAACCTCTAGGCCTTTTAATAGCAGTGAGGGATAGATTATCTAACAGCTTCAGTCAATAAAAAGTTGTAGATGCAGTATCAGTGTGCAGAAGTAGCTTGATTTGGTTACAGTTTTGTGAATTTTGGTGTCAGTGAACAGAAAATGTCATTAACTTCCACAAATTTCTTCCATCTTTTGCTTTCGCTGCTACTTCCTCTTAAATGTTTGTTCTAATTGTGTTGAATAAGAGAATTCTACTGCATCAGTAAAAAGTGCTACTAGGCAGCCTTGTCCCCTTTTAGAAAGAAATGAAGTGTAATCTTGTAAACACTGTTATTTTCGGGAAGCTGGGTAAGAATGCAGTGGCAGGTTGGGTGACTTCTCCGACTTGTGCACCGGGAGAAAGGAATGTGGTTTTACTGCTGGCGTGCTCAGCTCAGCTCGAGACCCGAGCTGCCGCCATTTCATTATTAAAACCTGCCAGGGGTTTTACCTTCAGCCGGGACTAGAGCTGTAGCTTTCAGAAGTACTTAACCCGCTGTCATGCCAACTTTTTCCAGCACGGGGTTCTTAAACTGCCGAGTTCCTAACGCTGGAGTGCTCCCTTCCCCTGCTCCCTCCGTCTTTTCCTCTTCCCTCCCATAAAGAAGGAAGAAAAACAAAAGCTTAGGAAAGGGATTGTTTTCTGCAAAGAAGCGGCAATTAACTAGTAGTTCATTTTAAAATAAGAGATGTGGTTAAATTGCACAGGCCCAGAAGCTAACAGCAGTTAAAACAGAATTAAAAAACCAACCAACCAAACAAAAAAAACCCCACCACCAAAACAACCCAGAGCCCCAGTAAAACAAATCCAGAATCCTGATTCTTGAAATGTATTATGAAATGTCTGTCTCCCAGATGATGTCTTGATTGGGCAAGAAACTTAATGTGTGTATTTGTAATTGTTCATTTTTCCTCCCTCCATTCTTTTAACCTTAATTCCTGTGTACTGGCAGGATGTAGGTATTTGTCAGAATCCTGATTTCTAGGAATTGGGAACCTTGCCTGTCATCAAAAGAAATGCCTACAATATTGAGAACACTGGCAGGATATGAGGAATAACTCTGTGAATGTGTTGTGCTTTGCGATTAAGCTATAGTACCTTATTTTTGGCCCTAACTGCGTGGATTAGTGTTGTTTTATTGCTGTCGTGCCAACTCAATACAGGTTTTCTTTTTTTAGTGTAGTTTGTCTGCTGGGGAAGAGTAGAACTGTTTGGAACGGTGCGCAGTCATGCCATCCTCTCTTCCTTTGGCAGTTCCTGGTTTTGAATAATCCTGCCTTGAGGATGGAAGTATGTTCCTATAATCTGTGCTTTTCTATGTTTGTTTTTAATTGAAAGCAGTTCAAAGTCTTACTCTTTTTAACCATCTTTATGTAGATGATCGCACTGCGTTCATGGCAGGATTTTGGTGAGATGGGAGTGAGGACTAACTCTCAGTAGGAGGTGTCCTGGGATGACTTCCTCATCGACTGTCTGTCTGGTAGCTGGTGTGGTGGGGGAAAAACTCCGCTTCTGGCCTCTTCCCAGTGAGACTGGATGTGAGGTCTTGAGCACGCTGTTCCGTAAGCCTTGGTTGGTGTCCGTGTGCGCGTGAGGTGGTCATCGCAGCTCAAACGGTGCTCTGCTCCTCTGTTCCACCGCACCTACGGGGCGGGTTGTGCTTGTGTTTGTGTTTGAGGTCTTTGGAGGATGAAGCAGCATTTTATCTTCCAAGAACAAAGTGATCTGGAAGATAAACTAACAGCAAGGAAGAAGTTTTTTGGGGATATGTTGAAGGGAAGAGAGCCAAAGGACTTTTTTTGGTTTTGTGCCCTGCTTGCAGTCCTCTTCCTCTAGCTATTTATCCAGTTCCTCTGGAGAGAGAGAGAATATTAGGTCTCCTTCATGCCATGGAGTAACTTAGGTAAGCTATCAACAACTTTTGAAATAAGTCAACAAAAGTATTGAAGTTTTTAATCATTGAGAAATTAAAATAGAGACATTGCTTCATGTTCTTAGTACTTTGGGGGATTTGTTTTTGCTGAACGCCAACCAGGCTTCTTTTCTTCCTAGCTTTTGGTGTGTCTGTGAAATCTTGCTTCATTTCTTCAGCTAAATGAAAGCAGAGACATTTCGCTCAAACTTTTTTGTCTATTTGTTTGAACAAACTTAATAAATAACCATCTATTTAAAAAAAAAAAAATCTCTTGGCTGATTCTGTAAGTTTTTGCCACCCCTCCTTCTGGCCAGCTAGAAATAAGGTATTCTAGCCAGCATGTAATGGAAAATGTAGTCTTGCAGTCATCAGATCCTGAGTCTGCTGTGGCCAAAAAGAAATGAGTAATTAAAAAAAAAGTGAATGAAAATGACTGACTTTCTGTTATGAACAGATTGCCTCACTTTCTTGGTTTTGAATGCAGAGATACAAATTTGGCCTCTGAAAAGCCCTGGAGCCTGGAGTCCCTGGAAGCTAGGAGGTAATACCATTTTGATGTTGCCAGGTGTTCGCCTATATCTTACTCTCTTTAGTGTTTGCTTTTAGGCAGTATAGGAAGCCCGTTGCTGGCCCAGTTGTACCTTTGGCTGGTATATCTAATCTGTGAGTTAAAGGATGTCTTTTTTTTTTTTTTTTTTTGTGTCCTTCCAAATTTTCGTATTTTTAAACATACTTATGCGATACAGATATCTAGAATTTAAATCGCAAAGGGCCAGTAGATCTTCTGGCTCTGTAACAGCCAACTTTTGCTCCAAAAGCCAGAAAAGCTGCAGGCTGTTCTGGACTACCTCCCGGACCTGAGCAGTGGTGCAGTGGGACTTGCTGGGTGAACTAGGTCCGCTCTGGAGCGAGGTGAGCGGGCGGGTTCCCCGGGTGCTGCCACCCGGTTGTCCACGAAGCGGAGCTGGATCCATTTGGCAGTTTTATGTGGGGATCCCTGGAAAGGCGCTGTCATTGCCCAACTGCTCAGAAAGCCTCAAAGCTTTGAGGCGTGTGTTGCACCCCTTGCAAAGCTTTCGAAGCGCGGCCTTGTAGGGTCGCGGAGATCGGGGTCTCGGATCTCGCTGACGTTGTGTGCCTGGTAATTCGCGGAGTGTCGCTTGGATGTGCTAGTAAATAAAAAATTATTTTTAAAGCTTTTCACTCCCCACGCAGTGGTCAAATGGCAAAGCCTGAAGGTGTTAGAAAAGCTAATTCCTCGATGTGGCGGGGAGTTGGTGGAGGGGGGGTGACCGGGTGGTCCCAGCACGCTAGCTCTGTGCCAGGTGGAGGAAGATGAACTCTCCACAGGTGCGGAAGAGAAGTGTCGGGTTTTGCGGTGGGAAGGAGGAGGCCAGGCGGAGGCCGCTGGTGATGGAGACAGCCCAGGCATCTGGAAATGAAGCTAAATTGGCTGCTCCTGTAGGAGGTCCTTTGGCCCAACTTACTAAAACGAACCGAAATCTGGATTTGTGGGTTCGGTGTAAGGCGCTGGGCTGCACGCTGGGGCTGCCTCCTTACCCGGGTTCCCCGCCGCTGGGCAGGCGGGGGCAGGCGCGGCTGGGCGGGGTGCCGACCTTCGGCTAACGTTCTGCTCGCTGCCACCTGCGAGTCGTTACCCAGCCTTAGGGCAGTGCGGGCCCACCGCCTCCGCTTAGCAGAGGGAGGCGAGGTGGCTGCTGTGAGGGCACGGCTTCTCGAGCAGCTGAATTCGAACCTAGCGGGCCTGCACCGCTGAAAGGGAGGCCCTGCTTTCTCTTGCGCGTCGCGGGGCCTCCCGTGGGCCAGTACGCGTTGGTAATTTGCGGACAGCGGCCCACCTCTTTGCTGGGCGGTTGAATTGCAGTAGCTGCCGGAGAGGTGACGAGAGCCAGAGGTATGTGGCAGGAGCTGCTGGGGTGGTGGTGGGGGGTGTGTGCGAGGGAGGGAGGGAGGGAGGGAGGGCAGCACTGTTCGGTGGCCGTGAGCTGCCAGGTTGGCTGCTTGGATCTCATGGATCCAAAGCTTTGGCTAGAATCCTGACCCTGATGAAATCTGTGGTAAGTTTGTCTAAAGACAGCTCATCTGTAGCCTTCTGGAAGTGTTAAATGGACAAACTCCCTAGCAAACAAGGGGAGAAAATACAGGTTTCTTGAGTGTGCCTGTGGTGACGTTTGTGGTGACAGGAGTGGTGAGGGGGACACACGGTGTGTGGACAAAACCATGTGTCTGTGACTTCTGCTTATGCCGATTGAGCCTTATTAACAAAGCAACGGAATTGCTGCTTTTGAAAGAGCAAGCAGCAATGTACTTGCTTAACCTCTGCTCTTAGTAAGATCATGTTATATGTATTACAAAATATTGGCTTAGACATTGGTTATAACTAGTGAGCCAAAAGAACTTGGAAATACTCTGTTTTGGACAAGTCTTGCTTTAGTGAACTAAATGATAGCAGCAGATGGTATGGAATACGTAAATGGCTTATATGCAGTTTCGCTCTATAGCTGTGGTAATGTAGTTGTTTAAAGTCTTGGTATTACTGGGCTCTCCTCCCTGCCTCTGTAAAGGCTCCCCCCCCCCCCCCCTTTTAAAAAATGCAGTCTTAGTGCTGAAGTTAACGCACAAATAGATCAGTAGGAAGACACCTGAGGAGATGGTAAGCTTCCCTGGGCTTGCTGAGAAAGCTGATTCAGGAGGACAGGGAGTGGCAAGTTGAGAAGCTGAGCACCCTCGAAGGTGTGTGCCGCCGTGGGGGAGCTGCTTCGCTGCTTAGGTTACGTATCCTCAGGCATAACTCGTTATTGGTGCCTGTAGTGGCATTTGGTAAACTTTGAAACACTCAAAGTACTAAGTATCTAGAACTTTTGGGGTGGTTTTCTAAATCTTTATAATTTTTCGTATTGGAATGCCAAAAATTAAGTGTGGTGTTTGGTTTTTTTTTTTTTAGAAGTACACGAGTACTGTGCATTGTACCCAGTAAGGGATTTTACCCTTTTTAATGGCTACAGATATATTTAAGCCAGGCACAAACAGTCTAGGCATTGTGGAGGTACAGTACTTATGTAAACTTGTGGAAACTTTTGAATCTCATGTTACTGACTGAATAGCAGCATTTTCCTTATGCTTAGGAGATGTTCACCAGCTATGACAAAAATGGTTGCTCTTAAGATGCAGTTTGGTTTTTGTACATCAAAGGAGCTAAATTAACATCTCGTTGCAGCTTAAGTGGGGAGGATGGATGGCTTTGCTTTCCCCTTGCCCTTCCTTAGCTTCAGCTGTGATCCTTTGCTGCTGTTTGTGCTGGCACTCTGCTGATATCAAGGTAAAGAGATACAGTTTAGCCAAAAAGGATTAAAAATAAATCACAGTTTAGGACAGGTTAGCTTTCTGCTGTTCCAGTGAGTTTACTTTGCCTGCGTCCTGCGGTCGTCTCGGGTAAGCGGTGGAGGCGTGTGGTTGGATGGGCGGGAGAAGGACCTTTATTTTCATCCTTGCTGTCTATTTGTTTTGTTTCAGTTCCATCTGGTCAAGCCTTGTCCCTTAATATTTTATTCCTCATTTCCAGTGTCTGTAGAAAAAGGTGAACTCCTGGAGGTTGGGTAGGAAATAACAAACACAATGCTAAAAATTGACGTGCAAGTTCAGCCAGGATTGCGGGTGAATGATGCCTGCTCCCACAGCCTTGGCCCGAGGAGGCACTTCTCGTTTCCGTTTCTCGTGCGAGAGAGCTTTGCGGTTTCCTTTTCCCTTGCAGGGTAGGCCGGTCTCAACAATACTGTGACACACCTGTGTCCTGACAGTGTCCTTCACGGTGACTCAACGGTACTCCCTGTTTGAGCAGGGGCTTACTAGATGGCACGGTACGTAGGATGAGCCTTGTTTCCCGTCTTCTCTATTGGTGATACCTGCCTGCCTCTGAACCTCATGGCCTTACCCAGCAGGAAGGCTTTCTTCTACTGTATTGTCATCTCCTTGGCTAGGTCTTGTGCTAGTTCTCACCCACAGTTCTGGTACTAATCCTCTTCTAACAGCAGTGGTTGGTAAGAGGCTTGTAGGAGACAAGTCCAAGAGCATTCTCATTAAAAACTAGGTATTCCTAGGGTATTAGCAGCCTGAGAGTACCACAGGTGTTTCTCCTTCCTCGCAAGCTGCTTCTTGGTTGTGACCATAACCGGCTGTTCAACTAACAGTAGTCTTTGCTGTGCTGTGTCACTGTTGCTTCAATTAAGTCTTGATGAGTAAGAATTACAACATATACTTCGTGCAGCACTTTTTTTTCCGACTCATCAAAGAAATATGGTCCGTTAGCTTCGTGCGGTGCTACCTTTAGTAAGCCCAGAATGTTTTACCTGCCATGTATCTCTTTGTGCATCTGTTCCTCAGTTTGTGATACCATTCAGCACTGGGGCAGAGGGGTTGAGGAGTCGCTTTTGAAGCCCCAAGTGGACGGAGCCCTGAGCCAGCTGGTCTGAAGTCAGTGTTGACCCTGTGGGAGCAGGAGCTTTGACTAGAGATGTCCCTTCCCATCCAAATTATTTGACGATGCTGAGTCTCCAGGGCTGCTGAAATAGTGGAACAGATGTGTAGTTTCTCAGAGCATGGTTTTTCCACTTTTCAGAGCTTATTGTATTCTAGATTTGTGTTGCGTGCCTCGGTTTATCCTACTGAGGCGGCGGCGGTGGCTTTGGGCTGACTAACCAATTGATTAATTTTTTGAGCGCTTTTCTGACAGCGGTCGCCGTCAAAGGTGAGTTTATAAAGGCATCTCCTTTGCCCAGTGACCATTTGCTCAAGGAATCAGTGGAGGCTTTTGTTTGGTTTGCTGGGCTTCCTCGCCTGGCTGGCTGTGTACCCGCACAGGGGAGCTGGTGGAGCAGCAGCGGTGTGTCAGGACTGCAGGCAGTGCTGCATGGGTGCTTGCTAGTGCCACAGCAACTTCAGAGCTAGGCAGAAACAGAAATGGGCGTAACCTGGCCACCAGTAAGGCTGGGATAAAGGGTTGAAAACCAGACGTAAAGGTGGGGGCCAGTAGTGTTTCAAAACAGCCTTTAATAGAAATAATGGGCAGTTGACTTGAATGGATCTTTCTCTTTGTCTAAGGTAATACTACTTTTTTTTTTTTTTTTTTTTTTTAAGTAGTTGGGGTGTACTCTTATCTCCCATGCCTGAAATCCAGCACCTCTCC
>JAVKLA010000074.1:83308892-83379904 GCA_034782735.1 Sagittarius serpentarius
GTTGACTTGAATGTATCTTTCTCTTTGTCTAAGGTAATACCACTTTTTTTTTTTTTTTTTTTTTTCAATTCCCCCCCCTCCCGCCAAAGTGGATTATCCTGATCATGCTGACCTGTTGCCTCTTTTATCGAGAAGGCACCGTCTCACACTGGAGGATGTGATTGCCTTTGTACCTAATTCAGTTTAAGGCCGGGCTGCATCCACAGGGTGGTGGTGGCTGTGCTTTTCTGGAACGCCGGGAAGGGGTGAGGTGGGTGCAGCGAGGACTGTCCAGCAGACCTCCTTGTCCTGCAGGTGCTGGGCTTGCCAGGTCCAGCCGGGGCTGGGGGACGAGGTTAGAGCTGTGTTTTCCAGGGAAATCCTGCAGTTGTACCAGAGGCTGTGGGAAGTGAAGCCACGCAGTCAGGTTTTGGTTTTGTCTTACTAGTTTCTATTGTAGTTTAGAAGTCAAACGTAGAACAGACTACCACGAAGTGGTTACAGGCTAGGTGTGGATTACGTACGAGGGCATTTGTCACTATATGCCTGCGTGCTCTTAATGCAAGATCCTGGGAGAGCCCCTTTTGGAAGCTGTCAAAGCCACGGGTCCTTCATACCCATTAGTGAGCAGCCTCAAAGTCCTCAGAGTTAAGATGGTGAAGTTTGTAGCTCATGTGTTTTCAAGTCTCGGAGATCTTCCGATACCACGTGCCTACCTGTGTCACTTTCTTCCTTAGAATATTGTCCAAAATTTGGGGTGGTGCTAGTGCATATTTTAAAGCACTTCAGTGATGACTTCAGTCACTGTGTTTTGATTAACATTGTTATTAAAGAAATGCCTCTGACACTTGCTTGAATTGATATAGCAAAAATTTGTGGTGTTCTCTCATCCTGCTAACACTGTGAAAATTCACCTTTAATCTGTTGTGCTACTGTCATGGAGTCTGATTTTATTTTTAAGTCCGGTCAGTTCGGTTCTGAACTACTTGTAACTGCATTTGTGTTTGTTCATTTCACTCCAGTAAGAGAGAAGTAGATGTAATTGGGCGCAAGTAACCGTAACCTGTGCGAGTGTGTTCTGCACCATACAGTTACCAGCAAGCTGGCTCGACTGCCGTGTGCTGCTTGCCCACACTTGTCTGTGCCCTACAAGGGATGGAGCTTTTTGTTCCAAATTCCTAAAACTTGCACAAGAAGCATAAGCCATTAACCCGTGCAGCAAACCCCGTGTGAGAGGGAGTGTGAAGGTGGGTGGTGAAATGACTGTTGCAGCCTGTAACTGGAAAGGGACATCGTTAAGCACCGTGGCCACCTTTGGTTTTTTTGGCAGCCTAGTCTCTATACTTCACATGCCAGGACAGCAGCATTCGGAAAATGAAATCAGGGTCCTCAAAGAGGTGTAACTCTGCAAGCTGGAATACACATGCCGATAGTGTTTGATAATGCAGGAATGCGCTACAGAAGCACAGTGTGTCATTGCTAGCGTTGCTGTGGAAACTTAAATTTTAGTACTGGCTGGTTTCGGTGTATTTAACGCTCGGCATCCTGATGTTTATCGGAGAGGCCTGGAGTGGCGCGCCGGGGCCGGTGGACGTCGGGGCTGTCACGCCGCTGCCGCCCGGCACCGCGCCGGCACTGCTGGATGTCTGACCCGAGGTGGCTCCCGTCAGGAGGTCAAACGGTCTTCAGAGGTGTCCTGGGGCTGGCTTCGCTTTCCGAGGCGCCGCCTTCTAGCTTATTTCCCAGGGTTGTTGGGGATCCAGGGGCGGGCTGGGACCGCCGTGGGGACGCGCTGGCCCCCGAGGGCTGGGACCCTCTCCCTCGCCCTGTCCCTGTGGGCAGGTCGGGTCTGCGCCGGCGGGGAGGGCAGAGCTCGCGGGGAGCTCCTTCCCTCGCCCGAGCAGCCGCCCTGGCTGCCTTTGGTAAGGACAGATCGTGCGGGGAAGAGCCGATTGTGAGGAACACGTGTTGTGTGTTTTTTGTTACGTTCCCTGTGAGCGGGATATCTCTGAAAATCCAGGACCTCTGTGTGTTAAATGCCATCCACAGCTCTTACCTAGACTTCCTGAATTTCTCTTGCTCTGGCTCGTGTGTTTGCCTAGCAACAGCTTTTTTTCATTTTGAGACATTTTCTGTTTTTCTTCCTGCCAGATATCGTGATCTTGTTTCTGCTACCTGTGAAACCAGGCGGTTGCACTCTTCTGCTCCTTGTCACCGGGGATCGGTGTTAAATACAGAGTTACGAACCCCGGCCTGAAGAGTAAGCGTATCTGGTCTGTGCTGTTAAGGACTGGTGCACGAGGATGACTGCAGTTCTTGACCTTTGGATTTCATGTCCGATCTCTGGTTGCAATCTGTGCTTTTTATGTCGTCTTAGATAAAGGTGGTATTCATCATGCTTTTCAGAAGAGGTTTAAGCCCTTCTGCACTGTTAAACTGTCCATTAATGTCGTGTAAGTCCTTAGTCTTACGTAGCTTAGACTGAAACACACTTGTCATTTTACTGACGCTAAAGAGATTTTTCTTTTTGAACAATCAGGAGTCTTGCAGTCAAATGGAAAGACGTGGTTGTTGGTAAATGGAAGCAGAGAATGACCGACACTATGCCATCACAGTAAAAAAGGTTTTTCACAGAGAGGTTCCACCCCCTCCCCCCACCTAATATTCCATTAATGCTTTCAATACCTAGGTGCGTTAAAGGTAGGAGGTATATGAGAGCACAGGACAGGGGGTCTACTGATTTACTATTATCTTTTACAATTTTCTGACCTAACTTGTAGGTTTTAGGGAAGGCTGGATGAGGAAAGAATAGGATGGCTGTATCACTACTTGAGAGCTAAAAAATTTTGTGAGGAAATAGGACTTAACTGGTGGTGGATGCAGAAATATTTAGATATTCCCATCAGAAGACAGTGGCAAATGAAGTAGTAGGCTTTGCATGCCAGTGAAACAGTCTGTTGGGTTGGCCAGCGCTCTTAAAGAACATTGGATAAAAATTACACTTTTGCATTCAAGCGGTGACTTGGGAAAGACTACCTGTGAGATTCTTCCATTTATTTTGGCTGACTTACAGTTTAGTGGTAGTTGTTCTGGCTGTGCTGCTGCTGGGATGGAGTATGGTCTAGTTGGGAAATTACTGAGTTAAAAAGCTGCCATGCATCTTCCTCTGATATATAAAAATGAAACAAGACAAAGTTGTTCCAAAAGGTTGGAGGCTTAGTGATTAATGTTAATTTCTCACTCATTACTGCCTTGCATCTTTGGCAACCTACCTATTGTGCTGTGACTCTCCTTTCTGTTTTAGTCATCTTGCCATCCCTTGGCAGTGACTCGTTACATGGGAGGAACTTGTAATTTTCCTCTAGCTCTGTTTTCTCCAGCCTGCTCATTCTGTCATTCCCTATAGCATCACTCTGAGTTTGCCAGTTTGACTAGGTACTGAAGTTTTGTGTGTTTTGGTTTTTTTTGGTTTTTGTTTTTTTTTTCCTCCTTGTTATGAAAATGCTTAGGAAGAGAGAATGAATACTTCCGAATGATACCTGCTCACAGAGCTGTTATTTGGCAGTTTCTCTAGGCCAGTGATTTTCAGATTTCCCTGGTAGCGAAGCCTCCCTTTATGAAACGGGCTGTGATGTGTGCCACGCAAGCTACTGTCTTTTCCCTGCCCAGGGCTAGGACTGGTCCTGTTACCTCCGCAGCCTGTGTTGGAAAGCAAGCCCAGATTCAGCAGATCTTGGGTAGTCCTGGACACCAGGCTGATTCCTTGGGTTAGGGATGACTGCCGTGGACCTGCAAACCACTGCTGGAGGAGATGGCTGTGCTGTAGCTGCAGCCTCCTCCTTCCGCCTAGGTCCCTGCTGCAGTGCTGGATTGAGGGTTGCAGATTTTTGAAGAAGTGAAGCTCACCTATTCACAAAACACTTGTTTATTTTGTATTCAGCAAAACTTTCAAACCATTTTCTCCCCTTCTGTCTACAGTAAGAATGCATATACTACAGCGTCCTACCAAGAAGCAGAAGGATAAAGTTACGGCAGCATAGGGTGGCACCGAATGGATTAATCTAAGAGCAGCAAACCTAGTCAGGTCAATGAACCGGACTGACAGAAAATGAATCTTTTCTGTTGGGATAGTTTTCTGTCTGCTGACCAGACTTACTCTGTGCCCGTATGAGTGGTGGATCAGATGCAAGGAAGGTATTGAGAGTGCATGGTGGTGGAGGGGATGGGTGCCCTTTGGGGGTAATTGCAGTTAGGCTTAATCCGATATATACAGTTGGTCACTCAGAGTCCACTGTGTCTTTTTTTGTTTTTGATGTGTTAGAGCTTCCTTTTTTGCTTGTAAATTGTTGATCTCTGTGTAGGTTACCTTAGGGGTCTGCAAGTCTATTTGATCTCTTGGGAAAATTATGTTGTGCTTAAGTCGCTTTCATTTTAGAAGATGTTTCTTCACCAGTCCCTCTATATTGCTTTAGCAGACTCATCTTGGGGACTCTTCTGTGAGTGAACACACAGAGGAAAGTGCTGCGTCTTTTCTTGTTCTCAGTGTTCAAAGTTAATTTGTCTTTTGAAATGTTGCCTGCAAAACACAACTTCAGCTAAATTTCTTCATGGTGCTTTGTGGGGGTTTGATGAAAAAGCCAAAAGTCTGACAAAATGTTCGGGTACTTTCCTTAACTGAACTTTCTTGGCGATTGCTCGCGAGTTGTACATGTTGTTTATTGGAGATCTTGCATGCAGAGAGAACGTGTTTTTGAGCAGGTACTCGGCACTCACTAATGTTCCCTGCAGAACCTGGGAGGAGAGTAGAGCCCAGAAGACTTTGTAAACAGACTTTGACTTAATAGTGCAGATTGTGTATGCTGGGCTGGTTCTTCCCCCTCAGTCCTCTGTTTGAACCTGTGAGAATGCTATTGCTTTGGAGATGATTTTTGTTGTCTGGTGGCATTCAGCTGGGAATGGGAGGTTACCTGGATTGTGTAGCAGTTCTGGGAAACTTGGTGGTTTTTTTTTTTTCCTCTTTGCACCAAACTTCCTGCTTGCCAAATAAATCTCAGCACAGCCACCCTCATTCTTATTTTGTGGTTGGTGATTTAACACAGTTTGTCTGAAGTCTTAACGAACAAAATAGCTTATCCTGATATTAGGCACTAGCAATGCCTGAGTTTGGGGGTTCCTTTGGGCAGCAACTTAAAAGCTGCTTTTAGTTAGCTTTGAACACGTGTGGTGAGAGAGAGAGAAGAGGTAAAGGAGGGATGGTTTTGTTTTGTTTGCCTTGCGGCACTGCTAGTCCCTGTCAACTTCACTTGACTTGTTTTTTTGCTGACCGATTTAGCATTTTGCTTAGTTTCAGAAGTTCCTTACCAGCAGTTGCATTTTCTGGAGCTGTTACCTGATCTTCTGGGCAGATTTTGCTATGTTCAATATAAGCAACTGCAGTATGAAATTGTGGATAGGCCAAATAACATCACATATAATGCCTAAGGCTATATATTGTTTTGAAACTCCAACAAAAGCCGTAGCCTGTTAAAGGAGGCAGTTCTGTGCACAGTTGGATTTTGGTATCTCTGCAGCAGCTCCTAGCTGTTTTTTCTCCCTTTGCTTTGTGCAACCACAGTAATCATTTAGAAGGAAAATTGGACTTTCTGTAGATTGCCGTGTTATTTCTGAAAGGGGACACAACTTCATTTAAACCTGCCTGGAGGAGTCCGAGTTGTTCTTCAGACGACTTCTGTTAATTTGTATTATCCTGAGAGCTTTTCGCCGTTGTACTTCATTCACTGTAATATTCATTCATTGTCTTGGGGGGGGGGAAATCCCATCCTTGGTTCTCGATGTTCTTGACCGAGCTCTGTAAAAGTAAAAGACTTCACAGTGTTAGGAGCACATCCTTTACCAACAGCTCTGTGTGTTAGATCCCTGTGCTGCTTCACTGGTGGGCTTCTGCTGTTCTAGGGAGAGATGTTGTCTTATGCTTCCAGACTAGGCTCAAAATTAATTGAAAATGTCTAAAAATGATGATCTAAGATGTCAATAGTTGTGAAAATGGCTTATATTCATAATCACAGGCTGCTGAATAGATACAGCTAAGGAAACTAATATGAAACTCCCAATCTTGAAAACTTTATACTGATTGTGTAATTCTGGGACTGCAAACAGTTGTGGTGAAGAAATTGTTGCTTCTACCTGCTTGTTACTGACCCTGTATTGCATTGAGGTAGAAGCTGTTCAATTGCCGTGTAACTTGGCTAAGGAATTTTGCATTGCTGTGCCCTCTGCACCCTTCTTTTTCTGCTTCTTCCAAGAACACACATCTGTGCTTCTCGGGGATGAGGTCCTGCTCGGAGATGATGAATGAGTGACCTTATTGCAGATCTTCTGCAATACATTGATTCTGAATGTGGCTTTTGTTTGGTGCGTTGAGCCACATTTTGCATCCAGAATGCCTGGCAGAACACAAAGTCCGTCCTTTGTTTTGGATAATGAGTATTGAATATTTTAATGACTGTTTCTTAGTCTAGTCAGTGTCAAGTACCGTTTTGGGAACAAGTGACTGAGCTAACCTCTGAGCTCTGTCCAGCAATAATCCGTTTATTTATAGGATTTCACAAATTCTTAAGGATTTCCCTATAAGCAATTAATACAAATAAAAAAACCCCTACATCCAAACCCCAAAAAAACAAAACCTGAGCAAGCAACACATCAGACCCCCCCAGAACAAAAAACCCCCAACAAACACCCAAGCCTTCCACCCCCAATATATGTACAGAAATAACTTACATAAAACAAAAATGTTCAGTATTTCTGTGGGGTTTTTTTCCTTTTCTTTATATGACTTTCTTCTTTTACAGTGTGAAAAAGATGAGTATACTTCATTGAAAGAAAAAAAAATGCCTTGGGTACTGACAGCATTTCCGTGGTACAAATACAGCTACCAGTGCATTCTGGCTGGCTGCAAACTGAGTGCGTGGCTCACCAGTCTGTACACTGAAAATAAGACGTGCATCTAAATGCTGCTAACCCAGACTAGAGATTATATGGACAAATGAATGTTGACACAGCTCTGCAGTTGGGTAACTTAATCTTAAAAAGCACAGTAAATCATTTGTTAACTGTTCAACAAGCATTTTTCCGCCAAGCAGAAGGAATGTATTTTTTACCCAGTCCCATTGATTTGCTAGTGATGGACTTGCCAAAGTTGATTATTTGGACTGTGCTTAGTAACTCAGGTGTGCCTTTGCCATTTTTGAGCAGTGATCATAAGTCCTTAAACTAAAAGAAAGATAGTAAGTACTTTTCTTCCTCCTGAAAAGTATCATAAATGCATGTATGGATAGGGAATAACTTCTGTAGCTAAATTATGTAAATTTAGTCTCCTGCATTGGTCATGTTCTTGTTTATATACATACATATTTTTTTTTAAACCACACCTGTTTTTCACAATACCTTAAGTTTTGTCTAGGTCTTTGACTGTTCATAACGTATCCTCGTATGTCGGTAGACACGCTGGAGAAGGAAACCATTGATTTCCACTGTGGGATTTGCTCTCCTTCCAGCCAAGAGGGTCTGTGTTTGCTCACTGCTTAACTTCCCGAATCTAACCAGTCTAAGCCTGAATTAAACTGAACAGTTTTCTCATTCTTTTATGAGACCCCATAGTTTTCGACTGTAAGAGCTTGCTAGCCCTAGACTGTACATTTAAATGACAAATACTCTTTGCGAACAAAAGAAGTCAAATCTTTGTCAAAAGGCTGCTGTGTTTTTAAAGCGAGTAGGAAAGAAGGCGTTGGGGGAGAAAGAGGTGGAACACAGAGTGCAAGTATGTTGGAAACGGCAAGAATACAGCCAGGATACAAAAGCCTGAGCATTAGCTGTTTATGGTGAGAGTGGATCCCTTCCCCATCGGCTTGGCTTAGGCACTGGTTTGAGTAGATGGTTTTTCCTCCCCTGAGCTGGGCAGAGACTGTAACGGGGAGTGATTCATCCCCCAAACTAGAAATCCTTGGGGAGCGGATCTTATGGTCGGGTTTGCCTTAAGGGAAAAGAGGTACTGCTGAAGGATAGGACTTGATACTTTTTTTTTGGGGGGGGGATGGGGGGGTGGGGAACAACCTCGATCAAGATGAAGAAGAGAGGCCAAAGGAGCGAACAACTAGACTGACTGACAGCAGCACTCTTTGAAATGTTAATGTGTTTGAGAGAGTGTCTTCACCAGGGAAGACTGGAAGCTCCTACAGTAACATTAATTATTAACTGCAGTTGAGAGCTGCAAGATCTAATTTAATTTCTGGTTGGATAATAGGATGATTCATGCAACAAAACAATTTGTGTCAGAAAATGGAGTCTTTCTGTGAAAACTGACATTCCTGACTTCTGCTCTGCGCTCAAGCCTACTGCAGTTTGAGCTATTACGTAGTTAAAAAAGTAACAGCTAATGAACAGGTGAAAAGTACAGCCTGAATTCCCCTCAGACATCAGGCTTTCAGTGCCTCTGAAGGTCTGGGGTCTGTCTTTGGCCTCTGGCTCTGTATCTCTGTGTTGCACGCTGTCGGCTGGCTTGCCCCCCGGCGCCGGCAGACCGATGAGCCGTGCGCCTCTCCTGCATCTCGCTGCGTCACCGGGGAAAGCGAGGCACGAAGTGGGAAAGTAACCTGCCGGCATCACCTGGCTGTGCAGGGGCTAGAGCTGGGGTTGTAACACTGCTGTCCCGAATCTGTCGGGCGCTTGTCCCTCGGGGGGACAGAGAGATGCTGATCAGCGATCAAACTTAGCTGAGGGGCTCTGCGGCTTGCAGTGTTGGCATGCAGCAGCTCCTGGCGCCCCAAGAGGCCTTGCAGGGAGCGGAAACGTCTGTCCTGGTCCACCTTCCTCTCTGCATACATGCATTTAGTAGGAACTAGGAGCTGATGCTGCTGCGTACAATCTTGAAGCAATCTGTTACAACATCTGGCCTCGGACGCTGCGGGCTGTGCCGCAGGCTGTGCCGCAGACCCCCTGCAGGAGTTGCCACCACATTCAGTCGGTGGAGGGGACCGAGCCCTACCCTAGTGCTGGAAGGGACACCTGGAGACCCTGTGCTCCAGCCCCGGCTCGAAGCCGGGCAGCGTCAGAGCTGGCGGCATGGGGCTGTCTCCAGTCCAGTCTCGCCAGCCTCCTCTGGTGAGGGCTCCACAGCCTCTGGGCCCCGTCCCAGTCCTTAACCACCCGGTGATGCGGAAAACGTGCCCTTTTATTTAGCTGGGATTTCCCTTGTTTCAACTTGTGATGGTTACTTCTTGGTCTTTCGCTGCCGGCCTGCGGAGCGGGGCTGCCTCGTCCCTGCGGAGGGCTGTCCGGCCCTTGCCATTCTCTTCTCCAGGCTGAACACACCCACCTCCCTCAGCCTCTCCTGCTGCTTTTACCTCCAGCACCCTTTGCCTGTCAGGGCAGCCTCTGACAGGAGTAAATCCATTTCCCTGCCCCTGCTCCCCCCCCCCCCATCTTTCTAAAACAGTCACACCACTGGCTCACATCAAACGTTCAGCGGGCCATTAAGATAGGTGACATGTGGTTTCCGATATCCCAAAGTAATTTTAATGTAACCAGCTCTTCCCTCTGGCAAACGCTCATCTCTGCCGCGTGTCATCGCGCTGTGCAGCGCGTCACAGACCTGTGTTTGAAAGACCGGGACCGGCAGCTGCTGGCTGAGCGTGGAGAAGGGCTGCGTCCTTCACCCAAGTAAGGTACCCGAGACCCAGGCGCGCCATGCTTTATACAGACGCTGAGCCTCTTCAGTACCAGTCTTGACTGTTCTGCGTTGCCCACGCAAGACATTTCCAGCATATTTCTGGACAGATGTTCTGGTTGCTCTGACTCTTCTTCTGCCACAGCTGATGCTCTGGATTTCATGCAGTGTATGCAATTCCTGTTTGTGGTGTAAATGGCGTGTGATAGCTGGGTGCCTTCCCGATCTCCTGTATTGCAAATCAGACCTCTTTTTTGCAAATTTCTTATTCTTGTTACAGTTCTTGTAGCGTTTTATGAATGTTTTATTTGACTATGTTAGTCATGGGGCTCCTGCAGACTTTCTCTGCACCCTAAAAAAAGAATTATTTCCTTTCTATTTTGGTAAAATATACAGCAATTAAAAACATTTTCTTTCAGGCAATACACGTGTGTGTGTATATGAAAATACAGATGTTTTGCATTCACCTGATTTAGTATAATGTTTTCATTTAGCCAGGTAAATCTGGAGAACATCTGATATAGTCCAGTTGTAGAACACCAAAGAAATTGGTGAAGCTCTCTGAAATGCATGAATCCAGCTCCTGATCAAATTCTGGGATTATAGCCTATGTTTCATCCTTTTTACTTTTACAGTTTTATCAGGCTTGCTATGAACCAAGTTTCAAATAAGGTCCTTTCGTAGCAAATTAATACGCGGAGCACTGAAATTGTAGAATAAGGTTTAGCGCCAGCAATGTTTACTAATCTTTCTAAAATTGCTTTCAGATACGTATTTTGGATTTGTTAGCACTGCATATTGCTTTCTAACATCTTTGCTTATTTTTCCTCCACAGCTCAAAGCAGGATGAATAGGAATATGTCACATTATACCTAACAATTTACCATATTGTTAGTTAAGCAGTAATCTTCTATGGTACTGTTCTCTTAGTGTGCTTAAAGTTACCACTGCTGAATGCATTGGGATGAATTACAGTAAATGTAATAACCCAGCATTAATACTTCATGATTGGAAGGTGTGATTATCGACGTTACAATCATACTTGAGCTCTGGTTTGAACAGAAGAGAAAAATCCAACTATTTTTAAAAAAAACTTGGAAATTTCTTTGTTTTGCTCTTTCCCAAATTTTGTTCAGTTTTCAAGAGCATTTTCCCTCTTGATGCAAAGTGTGCGTGGAATCAGTCAAGCTCATGTATTAGCTCTGTGGTATTTTCCTTGTGCATCTCTACAGAATCTTTTGAAAACAAGAGTTTTAATTTATGCATTCCAGTGAACCAAGAATAAAGTGTCTTGCCCTCTGCCAAGACAGTGATAGGTCTTCAGAGCAACAGACCCTAAAAGTGACTAATATCTATGCACATTTTGAAAATGTTCCTGGTAACAGTATTTCTGAGACTGAAGTGCTATAGCAAGAAGCTTTCCTTTTTAGAGGTATTTAAGGTTTTAAGAGTCTCGCTGGCATGTTCTTGTCAGTGTAGTTTTCCTGCT
This sequence comes from Sagittarius serpentarius, assembly GCA_034782735.1. Lineage (NCBI taxonomy): Eukaryota > Metazoa > Chordata > Aves > Accipitriformes > Sagittariidae > Sagittarius > Sagittarius serpentarius. The sequence goes on from JAVKLA010000074.1 coordinate 83,320,082, forward strand.
GTCAAGGCTTTTCCAGCAAAGCCTGTTTAAGAAATTCCTTATCCTGTTCCTCACCTGCCCTCCAGGTCATTCTCCAGGTGAAACAGCCAGCGGTGCGACTTCGGTGTGTGGGTGTGTGCTGTGGAACGGATCGCTGAAGTTATCTGGGTTAGAAATAGGCCTCCAATCACAGTGTATTGTTGGGTTATGTTTTTATTGAATGTGTGTTCTGTCATTAAACAGTGCAGCCGCGATAAAGCTGACTGTTTATGGTCTGCAGTCATTAAATATCTAACAAGAATATAGATTGTGGTTACGTAAACATGCCTGTGTGATCAGTTGGCAACTAATTGGGCTACTGGAATGAATACAACTAAACCTCCCCCATTTGGTATGGGATCTTCTTTTGTATGTTTTGTATGCGTAATCAGCCTTTCAAAAATGGTTAAAAGTTCAGTAGGTATTTGAGATTTACATGTCTTTTAAAAAAAAAAAAAAATAATTCCAAGCTGATGACCAGCGCCATACTTGAGAATGTACATTTTCTATGCATACAACTGTAAGATACCAGGTTTTTTTAGTTATCTACAACAGCTTCCTAGGCTTTTCACTAAGGAGGTGTGAATATTAATCTGTGGCATGATAATGATCAACACTGACTTTTTTGATCACAGCTGTCAATGTCCTCAGAGTTTAAAGAAAGAAGATAACAGAATTTTCATAAAACTTGCTTTAAACAAATGAGGTCTAGAATATCCTATGTGCATAGGAAGCAGTTGCTTCTCTGAAACTAAATATCTTGATGTTTGGTCTATCAGAATACGTGTATGAAAATAGCATCTTTTGCAGAATGGCAGTGTCTCGTCCTTGGAGAGTGGTAAGCGGGGAGGGAGTCCTGGTGACTTCCCTCTTGACTGGTTTGCAGCAAACTGGTTGGGTCCTCACACACAGTGTGCAATTATCAGCCTGTCACTTGTGCAATGCTGGGAAAGTTGTTATCTAAGACTTGCTTTCAAGCTATCATATGAAATGATAGAAGCTTTAAAGCTGCCTTTTGAAATGTGTGAAATGGCAGGGATAGCCAGTATTTCAGAACATCATTAATCAAACTAATATTGCCACTGAATTTGGCGAGTGGGGTGTGTGTGCACTGGTTATATCAGGATTATATCGTCTTTACAGAAATGTAGGTGAGTGCAAGTTTCGTTCTACTGAACATCTTCCTTCTTTTCCAGAAAAGGAATAAGTGATCATCAGGAAGTAGATTTATTTCCTCTGTGAGGGAAGAGCATCTTTTAGAGGTACTCTTCTCGTACTGCCGTTCCACTATGAAAAACTCTGTATGTCTTGTCTTACGAGCTGTTGAAATACAGGATCATGATCTTCAGACCCAGTGAACGTAAAAAACCAACCAAACAAAAAAAAAAAACACAACAAAAAACAAACAAACAAACAAACCCCCCCCTGCCAAACCCAAATCCATACAAACCAAACCAAAACCCACCTCTAAGCGTCTAACAAAATTGTAAGACTTTTTGTAAGCACATCAATGATCTTCTTTTGACTGGTAAAATAACATTCCAGTTTCTGAGCTGGTATTTTGCTGTTCTCATGTTTGTCTTGCAAACAAATTGCACAAGTCTTAAGTCTGGTCAAATGCCAAAAATTAAAGTTTTGGTCATGGAAAACAAGATACCCGTGTGTAAACACAGAAGGGTGTGTAGTTCCTTGGATTTTTGTATATATAATGATTTATTCCTATATGCATAGGAAAATCCCACCTCTTAGAGCTGATTATTGTTGTGTATATACATGACTGCAAGGAGCAGTCATTGTCCGTGTGTATGCTGGCAAATTCAAGACCGTGCTGTTACACTGGGGCCCACGGGCACAGAAGGGTCTGTACGTGTGCTGTTCCACTCCCCGCTGTCCAAGGACCGGGCCGCACGCAGACCGTGCTGCCTCCTGAACCGTGCGCAGCCATTGTTTGCGAGTGTGCTCGTTGCCTGAGCCAAGGCTGTGCCAGGGACTGCTCCCGCAGGGTATCGGGGTGGACGGTGGAGCCCCGCTGCCTGGGAACGGCATCTGGTGCTGCTCAGTCTGCAGGTACAGACATGGCATTGTAACTTAAAGGCTTAACACCCGCTGTCGGATGGTTAGTGGATGAACGTGTGCCTGCCCTAACCTGGAAATAGGAATTGAAACAACAGTATTGAAATCACACTTGTTCTGGTTAACCTTAGGACCTGATGGCTTGTGATCATGCAGTGCTACTCGGGGCATCCCCCCGGGTTCTGCCCTGCTCTGCGAGCCGAGTGTTAGGATCCCTCTCTCTAGCTGTCCTTATTTAAAATAGTCCTAAAATGCACCAGCAGTTTCTGTTGTGGTACATCCCAAGACAGTCATTCCAGTGTGTAATAGCTAATTACAAAAGAGTCATGCTAAGAGGGTTTTTTTTTTCCTGCACATAAATGTAGTGATATTTGCAAAGGCTTTAACGGGCCTTATTCTTACTGCATGGTTTTCCCTGGATAGTTTGCAATCAATCAATCGTGCCATGTTCACCCATGCGGTGAACTTCAGTGTGGTTTTGATTCTCAGAACAATAGCAGTAGTAGTGATGTGATGATATTGTGAATATTCAAATTCAGTTTAAGCAATTAACAGTAGAGCTACCGGGAAGTATTTTGGACCTGGTGCCATTCTGGGTGATGCTGAAAGCTTTTGCAAAGCACAAGGCGTAACAGAGCCACAGCTACAGCTAACCAGGTAAGCGTTCCTAGCGGTAGCAAGAGCTGTCCTTTTCAGAACAGCTTTCGACTGCGTGCAAGTATAAGTTGCCCTTCGTCCAGCAGGCCAGCATATGTCTCCTTGGAGCCTTACACATGTCGTTGCCTACAAATAAAACCTGAGCTTAATATTTTCCTACCTGCCTGATTCTTAGCCACAGTTGTTTTAAACCTGTTCTACCTGCCTGATTCGCGACCGCAATTGTTTTGAAGCTGTTTTTCTGGGAATTCCGTTTTTATCTGTTTCAAAGTCATCTCTAACTTGTCCTTTGTAGTAGTATTATTTAAACTTGAAAACACTGCCTTTCCCTTTGTGTCCCAGTCTAATTTGCTGTTTGTCAGCAAACTTTGAGATGGAGGTGATACAAGCTGGGGGGAGAGGTTGATATGCCAGAGGGTTGTGCTGCCATTCAGAGGGACCTGGACAAGCTGGAGAAACGGGCTAGCAGGAATCTTGTGAAGTTCAGCAAATTGACATGCATGCCCTGCCCCTGAGCAGGAATAAAACCCCACGCTCCAGGAGAAGATGGGGCCTGACCAGCTGGAAAGCAGCTCTGTGGAGAAGGTCCTTTGCGTCCAGGTGGACAACACCCCGCGTACAAGCCAGCGATGCGCCCTTGCGGCAAAGGCAGCCAGCGGCCTCCTGGGCTGGGTGAGGCGGAGCGTTGCCGGCGGAGGCGGTGCAGCCTCCGTCCCTGGAGGTGTGCGGAACCCACTGGGCACGGTCCTGGACAGCACGCTCCAGCTGCCCTGGCCGCGAGCAGTGGGGTTGGACGAGATCATCTCCGGAGGTCAATCCAACCTCATCTCCTCTCTGATTCTCTTCGAGGTCATATGTACTGCTTCCTCGTTGAGGCTTTCTGATAAACTGGTGGATTTTTATGAGAACTGGTAGTCTTAAAATACAGAGTTATACCTGGGTTTGTGTGGCATTTTGCATAGGGAAAAGTTAAGAGGATTGTATTAAGCATCATTCATAATTTTTTACTGTAAAAAAGTTTGAATTGTAAGGGCCTGGTGGATTTCATCATATGAAAAAACACCATGTCAAGACGGTTAGTGTTTTTAAAAAAAAAACAAAACCCCAAAAATTTAGCTGTATCAGAGGTTGGCTTAGTGGAAGGTAAAAACCTAATTGTCATGCTGGAAAAGATGCTTTGAAAACTAGTCTGTTGTCCTGTGTCGTCTTACTGCAGGCTCTTAATGGGGAATTTAGGCCATTCTTCATTATTGGGCAAAATTGTTAGACATTCACTGGGGAGTTGGATTTTTTTGTGTTTCTCTTTTGACTAATAAGTTTTGAAGTACTACTGTCTTCTGCGGGCTGGAAAGTAATAGATCTGTCCGGATGTTGACCCAAGGATAATGAATATCTGAAATTAAACCAGCTGGCCTTGTTTCAGTCTCTGGTTGGCAAAGCTTTTACAAGTGTCAGGGCCAGTAGTGTAGTGTAATCATCCTACATGTAAAAACATCATTCCTTTGTTTTATGGTGGTTCATACTTGAAGGGCTGTGTTTGCTTGCCAGAAAGTTAGATATTTGTTTAAATAAAAGCTTGAGGTTTTAATGAATTAGCTGAATTTCTGTATCTCCTCAGGGAAGGACAAGAAGTTACTGTCAGATTTTCCTTTATGAATTTTCTGTTCAAACTTGAAGTAGTTTTCAGTTTGGATGCGGATGATCTTGGTGCCGATCTTTGCAAGATCAGGGTTGGGTGTTTTGTGTGGGGTAGGTTCCCCCCCCCCCCCCCCTTTTAAAACTAAGTCCATATAGGAGAGTCACTTTCAGGTCACAGACTTCTGCAAATGTACCAGTAACTCCTAGTCAAATCTTTGTATTTTTAATAGCAACATGTAACAAATGCTTTTCCTGTTTCTTTGCTACTACCAAAGATTAAATACTTCTCTTGACTTCTCTAGGGAAAAGCAGATTGAGGTTTCCTTTAGAAGGAGAATTTCCTATACCATAGATCTATGATGTACACAGATGATTCAGCAAACCTACCCTCCTTTCTCATACTATGCTGTTTTTTTCTTTCCGTTGAGATACTTGCCACAAAATGGTGCTAAATTAAGCAGATAGGAGTGATTGTTGTGCTTCTTACGGCAAACTTGTTGCTATTGCAAGCTTCTCAGGGGTAGTCCTTCACCTAGTATGACCGACTGGAGTAGGTATTTAGACCCGCGTCTCGCTGTTTAGATGGAAGAGCCAAGGAGATGGAAATCCAAGTAACCATCAAGTCTGAGCCCAGAATGGGAGCCAGCGAAGGGAAACCAGTGAGCTGTCGCAGCCCCTTTGGTAGAGGTCACGTCTCTGCCCCAGCCACCCCTCTGAGTGCTCATGAGCTTGAAGCTGTCCAAGGGAGTGAGTCTCATGAAACTAACTTGACTTATTTTGGTCCTCATGGTCTCTGCTGTCAGCTGGAGGGGGGAGATGGTTACCTCTGGCAGTGTTAAAGAACGGGGGGACAGCTGTTGGATAAGAATTTTTTTTCTTCACTGGCACAGCTGGATCTAGAAGACGTCTGTGCACAGCCTGCATGAGAGACTACTGAAGAGTTTAATGAATTAGGTTGTATGGAAAGCAACGTGTCGGTTAGATGAATTCCTTTAGTGAGGGACATAAATAGGTTTAAATGTTAAATAAGGAGAACAAAGTCCTGTGCAGTACAGCAAGTCCATTAATTTAAAGTTCTTTTGCATTCTCTTAGGTATCTCTAAAGACCACCGGTGACCTGGTTCAACATGCGTGCTAAAATTGCTCAAGTGTATCTAGCTGCATGGAGTTCAACTGATTTTTATTAAACCAGATTGCGATTCATGTGGAACACTTTTTTATTTTTTAAACATGCAGTAAAAAAATCTTGTAAGCAGATTTTCATCAGGTCAGTACTGTGATCTGAGCCTGTTTCTTAATAGTGTGCTTTCAACATTGGACAGGGAGTTTTGAGTCCTGGTTCCTAACCCTGTCACTGATACGCGTGTACCTTTGATTTCCATACGCTACTCCTGATTAGTGTGTTTTTAATTTGCTCGCTTCAGTTTTGTGTGCTGTTTTGTCCATGTGCAACAGCAGCATTGTGGTACTGTCCCTCTAAGACAAACTTGTGCCTTTCTCAAATTTTGCCTACTGTTCCCCCCTCCCCTCAACTGTGTCAGTCTAGCCAAGGAAAACATGAATATGGTGCCTCTTTGTAGAGGTCCGAAGTTCTAGAAGTGGGACTTGAATTGTTATTGTGAAACACTTAATATTTTTCTGTTGTCTGAGATTAAGATTCCCACAGTTCTCCAAACTCTGCAGTTCTTTTAAGGCTTACTAGTGTTTGCTTAATCTGTTGATGTGATGGTTGTGGTGTGCGTTGATAATATATTCAGTAAAACATAATTCAGTAGGTTTTTTAGCATTGTGGGGTAATCAGAGCCTTTTAAGCATCGTCTGACATGGCCTGTGGCTAGACTTGAGGAACTTGACTTCACACGACCATCCTGTGAACTTAAACCCCTCGTCTTTTCCTCCAGCCCTTCAGACTCGCCTGCAGAAAGACTGTGCTCCCAAAGCTGCCGCCGCCGCCTCCTCCAGCTCCCGCACGGGGAGCTGCCAAATACACGCTTGTTCTAGTGTTAAAAAGAGCTGGTCCCCCTCAGCTCGGGGTATCGTCACATGAAGATGAGAAGTCAGGTTTTGCTCAGCAGCAGAGTTCTGGTTTCCTCAGAACCTGGGTTTGTGTGGGGTTTTGCTGCGGTGCTGCGTGGGAAGTCCTCGCCTCGGCCTGGAGGCATGCTCTGGAGGATGGGGAGTGCTAGCGGTCTGTGAGCCGACTGACTCCGCGTAGCCAGGAGGGGTCTGTCTTATCCAAATTACATGGTATTCTTTCCTCCAAAAGCTTCTAGGTTTAGTTGCTCTGATCTTGAGATCTGCTTTAGACAAAATAATGTTGGGTTGGTTGGTTGGTTTGGTTTTTTTAATATGTTGCATCATGTAGTGAGGGTTGAGAACTCTGCAGGGAAGAAAAGGCACAATTTGTTTTAGTCTCAGACTTTGTGAGGGGGAATGTGATCAGCACTGGAAGGGAGGAAGATCTGAGCCAGGTTCCCAGTTGCTTGTGGTGAAGCTACCTGAAATGAGATTTTAATTTCTGTGTTTGAGCCAGATAAGTAGGTGGTCGTAACCTAAGTGACCTTTATTCTAAGTTTCGTTTCCTGTGCTGAACTTTGGAGACAGTGGAGATGTGGTTCATACCCTTAGTGTATGTTTCTGTTTTCATTGCAGAACTGAGATTTTATCAAAAACTGTTTGCAAAATTGCCACTGGTAAATTTCAAGATTATTAAGATATCGCAAGCGTTATACTGAGAGTTTCCATGTGTTGTTGTTATGGCCTTCAGAAGATCACTATGATGTCCCTAGAGGTTGAGCTGTTCACTTCGGATGCCTCTCTTCTCCCCGTGTCTCCAGAAACAAAAACCAGCTTCCTCCTGTTCCGGCTGCCGGTGCAGTTGGGAGATAACGAGGGTCGCGGTATTGGGTATGTTGACTGACTTCCTTGCTGGGCTCGTGGCCTTTCTTCCAAACTGCGGCTGCTTTTGTGGCGTTTTGTAGTTTTTCCTTCAAATGTACGCGGAGGTTTTAATTTGGAAGCAGAGCGTTTCTGGGGCCGTGGTGTTGGGCGGCCGGAGTTTGCTGGGCCGGAGCCTGCGGTTGCCTGCGGGCAGGGACCGGGGTGGGGTCGGGCAGTGGCAGGAGAGGGGTGAGCGCTTGGTCTCGCTTTGGCAGTGCGGGAGCGTGAGTTTTCCTCGGCTTGCTCGGTGCACAGGCGGCTGGCTTTGCCCCGGGGGTGATGGCGGCAGGCCGCCGGATCGGGCATCCCGCCCCGGCTCCCTCTCTTGGGTTGCCCTCACGTTCTTTGATGCTGGGTAGGTGGCTGTATGTCAGAACAGAGGATAATCCGACCTGGTAACATTCTGCGCAAGATGTTGATGTGGAATAGCTTCCTAGGATATGGTTTTTTTCCTGCTCAGCCATAGTGTGGGTTGGTTTAATCCACCAACAAATCAAAGTAAGAATCAGCATGCCTCTTCTGCAGTCCAAGTTGTCTTCCGCATTTTCCGTGGCTTAAAAGATTCAGAAGTACCTTAACGTTGTTAGGCTTGCTATAGAAAACATTTTTGCCCTTTTTTTAAGTAGATGACAAATGGTCTGTTTCGTTTTGAAACTGCAAATGGTAGTTGATTTCTCACAATAATGGGGGGAATTAAAGAGCAGTTTGTTTGGGTGACTATGTTTTTATTATGTCCTGCACACCAGGGACTCCGTGTGTGTTTTTTCAGTCAGGATAACAAAAGTGCCAACAGTTAAAACATTGGGTTAAAGATTTGTTGTCTTTTCCATTCTGATGTGTTTTGCAACCAAAACATTGAGTTAAAGACCTGTTGTCTTTTCTATTTTGTTATGTTTTGCAAACTTTCAGGTATAATAAAAACAGAGATGAGGTGCTCAGTGGATGAAACCGGATTCACAGAGTCTCTGCGTGCAGGTAACTTTCCAGCGTGATCTGGTTTCTCTCCTTCCAGTCAGTGGAAATTTACCTCGCTGACGCCTATCTTGGTTTGAAATCAAAAATGTCTCTACACAGAGAGAAGGAAAAAAAAAACCAACAAACCAAAACCAAACCAAACCAACACTCCCCCGCCGCGGTTCAGTTTTCTTCAGGTGAAATCCTAGATTGCTGTCCTTTCACCTTGTTGCCTTGGTGATGGACATTTATTGCCTCCGTCAGCGAGACTTCCGCGTTGGCCGGCTGAGGCTGAGCCTGCCAGGGCCCCTCTGAGCCGCGGCGGTGTCTCCCGGCGGGCTCCCGGAGACGCGGCCTGCTGTTGACGTGGCGGTCTTGTGCCGAAGCGGCCGGGCAACGTTCGGTAAGCTCCGCTTTCGGTGCCGGTGTGAAGATCACGGTGTGACTGACGTCTGGGTGCGTGCTGCAGCTGCTCGGGCGATGGCCTGGGTCGGGTGTCCCCGATGCAGGTGTGACGATGGCTGGCTGGGGTTTTGTGCAACTCGGAAAATACGAAAGGAAGTTAGTCCATCTTTGCGGGATTTGACTTACAGATGGGTTTATATACCTTTTTATAAGGTAGTTGTGGAAGAATGTGTTAAATACTTAATTTTTCTCTGGTCTTCATGGCACCTGTCCAAATACTGGTTCGCATTGATCCAAACGTTGTGCCTTTCACACTTGTCTGTTCATTTAAAAAAGCCAGCCTTCTAATTTTATACCCATATTGATTGTTATTTCAGTGCTGTTCTCTTAATGCGTACTCTAAATGTATCATGGGATTTTCTGCTCTATAGGAAGTTGACATCTACAGCTTCCCTTCTTATACCGGACTGTGGATTGCTGTGGCTTTTATGTGTATTTGGAACACACAGATGTGTATTCCAAAACTTGTTCAGGTTGGTTTTTATAGCACATCCATTTTGGTTTAGCTGGTGTGGACTAAGGTACCTCTTCTGGGTTATTCTTTGGAGGGGCAAAGCCGCGGGGGTGGCGTTACATCCTTGCCGGTGGGGAAGAAGCACATGGCTCAGGGTGCTGTGTTTTTGCCCACATTCTTTCACTGTTGTTGCCGTAACTCTGCCTTAAACTTCCCGGCTCCAGGGTATTTTGTTAATCCAAGGGCAGGAGGACTTTTTAATAAGTTTTCTTTATATGAATGCTTTAATAGATGTTAGAAATGACTGCTTTTCAGAGCACCTGGAGAAAGTGAATGTGTTGGTCACTTAAAAATGAATTAAAAAATGTGAATCGTACACATAAATATACATACAGAAGTCTCCTAAATCTGTAAATGCATCTGTGATCCCTTATCTGTTTTCTGACGTGAATCGGGGTTTGTTCATTGTCGGTGAAGTCTGGTGTTTGCTGCATGATTTGCTTTCGGTTTCGTAGCTTGGTTCCACCTAAATCAGCCAAGTCTTCTAAAATGGCAATGTGAATTACGGATGAGAAAACAATTTGTGTAAAGGTTATCCTTCAGCAAAGAAGAAAACTATGTAACCTCTGACATTTTTCAGGGAGGCAAGAATACATAAACTTCATGTTAATCATTGGACAAAGCAGAAGTAAGTATGAATGTGATTAGTGGTGGAACTCAACATTAATACCTAACCAAGCACTTCGTGGCACCTCTGCTGCAGTGGGTGAGGTAGGCTAAGGTTAGAGGGGCGAGGGACAGAGAGAGTATAGGCATAAATAACTTTGACAGGTGAGGCTTTGTAAATGTTAGCATATTATTGCTAACAGCCAGCCAACAACGGCCATCCCGATGTGCAGGCACAGCTTTGGATTTCTAGCAGCAGCGTTGCAAAATTTTTTAGTCGAAGTACTCTGAACAACATAGTTTTAAATTCCAAGACATGTTCTGCATTGTAGTTGAAAAATCCCATGGAGGGAGGAATGAATGCAGTTTCGGCGTCAGATCCCGGGCTGTGCTGGAGCTGGTGTCAGTGCTGCGGAGGAGCACGCCCTGTCCCCTGGAAGCAGGAGCTGCTGTGTTGCTCAACTGCAGCTCTTGAATGGACTAGGGAGTGGCAGCACCTGGCATTTTAAGGAGACCCTTCCAGGCTTAGTATGCTACAGGCAGGGTTTTAAAATGATAGAAAAATTCCTCTGTGGGGTGAGCTTAACTTCTTTTTCAAACAGTGCTTTTCAAAAAGCAGCTTAGGATACATGCTTTTCAAAACAAGCGCCATTCGGTGGAATACAAAAATTGGTTGAGGTAGATGTCCTCCTCCTGTAGTTCGCCATTTGTCAGTGGCTAATACTAGTTGTTTCAGACAGCACAGGAATTGCACAGAAGGTGGATACAGTTTAATATTACCACCAGATGAGTGTTTGGTTTTGATAGGTATTTTCAACTCTGAGCAGAACCAGAAGAGTGCCTTTTATATATCCACTTGGCAAGATTGTGAAAAGTGATTTAAAGACGGGTACAGCAGATAAGTTGCTGCTATTAACCACTGTCAGTGTCATAGCACTTAAATCATCTAAGCGCCAGCTCTCTGTGACTACTAAATATAAAATGAAGAGGAAGGAATCCAGGTCAAAAGCTCCTATCCACGGTATTGGGGAAGTGGGGAGAGGAAAACAGATCTTGTTGATTTCAAATATTCCTGTATTCCCTTTTGCATTTTAGTGCGGATGCCATTGGAAATGGTATGACCATGCAACCAGTGTAGCGGTTGCTTCCTGTTGACATGGAGCGAAGCTGTGAAAACATGCAGCGTTGAATGGTGACCTTGGAACACCAAGTGTTAACTCATTTTGGATAGGTTAGGGTGGGCCAGTGGGGACTGCGGACCATGAACTGTTTCTAGAGCGCTCTTGTGGACCACTGCCTCTTCCTTAGAGTGTGCTGGGGATGGCAACTCGAGCAGCATGTGGCTTCTAAATAGCTGAAGTCCTCCGGCAAGGACAGTGTTTCTGTCAGGCGGTCTCAGCGCTTTCCTAGCCTTGTCTTCCCTCCTGATCCCTGTGATGTTGCAAGAAGGGAAAATTTGGCTGCTGTTGGAAAGATGGGGTGGGGTGTTGAGCAAGTGAGGGTAGGCACTGGCTTCTTGAGTGCATGGCGGGGAGGGAGTATCCCAAGATTGCGCCCCTGAGCCTGACCACCTTGGTGGGTGGTAAGCGATTGCCTCTTTCACTTTTTACGGACTCAAAGGCATGTTGGATACAGTTGCCAGAAAATGGAAGTTTTGTGTTGGGAAAACTGCTCTGTGGGAATGCATTAGATGATTGATTACTCATGAAAGTCTGTCTTTCAAGATATTCAACTGCTAATAAATAATGCTCTCCTGGATTTGAGTGTATCAGGTTGTTGTCTAGATGATTTAAGGTTGTCTTTCTGCTCACCGGCATGTCAGTTCATGTGCTACTTAAAGCTATTTATCTCTAAAGAACTCATGATTACAGTTGTCTCGTGGCATCTGCTTCATTTTTAAGACATGCACAGGCTAATTAACCAAGTGCCGTTTTTAAGTCCAACAAAAAAAAAAATCACCTTGCTCTGGTCAGGGACCTATCCAGCATCCCTTTCCACTTTGTTATCTGATGCTTGAGGAAGAGTATGTATGGTGGTTCAGCTGCGGTGGTGTTGAAGGCGGCCCTCCTTTCTCACTTCTGATGGCTGGTTTGGTCAGTCTCCGGTCAGCGCACTGAGCGAGCGTGAAAGCGTGCATATGGATCCCTCACTAGGGAGCTTTGCTTCAGTGGTTTGCATGTCTAAGTTCTCTGATCCAAGTCCCCGCAGAGCTGTGCTTCTGAATGTCTGTTTTCTGATCAGCCTTGTTAACCTGCTCTGCATGGTCTTGTTCATTTACTCATTTTGCAAATCAGGACTCCAATCATATGTCCCTCCACGTATCCTTCAGCCTCACTGCAGACCCTGCCTCTCCCATGCATGGGATCCCAACAAGAACCATAGCTCCGCAACGTATCACTTCTTAATCCTCCAAATTTGTTTCCTTATCCCATCCTCTCCTTGTGTCTTGGGTTTTCCTGCCTACTAAATACAGTCAGCTCAGTCTCTGCAGGATATATCAGATTGGGTGCTGGTGAGCGCACACGTAGGTACTTGCAGGTGGCACTGGACTTGGCTGTGCTGGATGACTGACTCAGGTCTTAGGCTTTTTGGTGGCATCAATCACCCAGTGTAGAGCGTGAGCAGTGAGCCCAAGGCTTGCTTACAAGAGGTGTTAGCTTTACTGGCAAGTGGTTTTGGTTTATAGTTAGCTAATTATGGAGTGATGGTTAAGTCTTTGGCTATTTTTATTATTTAATCTGGAGGGTGTGCCCAGGTGACACAGAATTTAGTGAAGACACTCTCCGTGCTTATACATAAGGACTTCCTCATCCTGGAGATCTAGGTATTTGGAGTAAAAATAAAAGGCAAGTCAGCATTTTCTACGCTCAGATGAGTATTAATGAGCGTTGTAGACTGAAACCTTAAATTTCTGGCCTTGGTGCCGCATGCACCTTTGCACAGCAGTGCTGGCTTTCAAGCAACTGCCTCCATTCTACCCTTCATCTCTGGCTGTCTGTTTCTTCCTCCCCTTATCTTCACTTTTGTTGGTGTGCCGTTTGTGGGCTCCACTGGCTCGAGGTGTTGACCTAGGTTCAGAAAAACCTTGGTGGGAATGGAATAAACTGGAGGGGAGAGCTGCTTAAGTTGGCACTTTCCACTGAAGCGTATGTGTAAACATGTCCTTAATCTCAACAAGCGCAAGTGCTGCTTAACTAAAGATTAGTTCAGGCTCGAAGCTGCAAAGGGATCGCTTTATTTGGCGTTTGGATCCTGGGTCTTCTCGCTCAGAATTTTCCCATGTTTAGTCATCTTGTCTTGGCTACTCCCTGTCGTTGTGCCCTGGGTTTACACGAAAAAAGAATGAAAATCCTAATTTTGTTTTCTTGTACAGTCTTTCCAGAGAAGGATGGGTGGAAACCTGTGTCAGGTAATTGATGCTCTGTTTCAAGTCTCTTGCTGTGCCTAGCCAAGTAATCCTTTATCTGATTTTTTTTTTTTTTTTGGATGGAAAATGAGGTGAGATTACCTCTCTGTTGCTGTGAAAATTTAACTCCTTCCTTTACCTAGACACAGCATAACTTGGAGATAAATGAAGAAATTGGGACACAAGGAACAAGCATTAGAATATGAAACACTTCCCTCCCCCCTGCCCTTCGGTCTTGCTGTTCCCCCCCCCGGCAGCATTCCCAGCTAAGGAAGTGGAGAGCAGAGGGATAAAAATCTGAGGTGTCAGCCAGGACCCAGCCCGGGAAGCGGGGAGCTGCTGCTGGTTCCCACTGCTGCCCGTGGTGATGCTTGAGCAAGCTTCCTTTGGGAACCCTTCATCTATATCCTTTGACGTTTTGTGTAGTCACAGGAGCTGGAATGTTCTTTTGTTGTGCTTTTTATGCGTATCTCTGTACATGAACGCACCTGTGTTGTTACGCTGCTTTTGTGAATGCTTTTAGACAAAATGATACAGATAAGAAAAGTTTGGTGCATTACCGGGGAATTACTTTACAGACAAGCTGTCTGCACAGGTACTCGTAGGGTTCACAGTACTATATATGTGTCATCTTCTGCAGCAGAATTTTCCTTCATCCAAAATTCACCTTGCTCCTTGTATACTTTTTTTTGTAATTCAGTTAATGTGCAGAAATAAGATGCCACTCTAGCAAAACTGATGTTGGACTTTGTGGGAGGAAATCTGAGTAGCACTGATAATACAGTAACTGTCAGAAATCCCTCTTTCCATCCCTCTCTACTTCGTATTACAACTTCTTGTCCTCCAGTTCTCCTTCAGTAAAGTCAGAATAGTTTGCATTTCTGACTTCTTTTCTTCTATGCTGTCTTCTCTTAATGAAGGAATTTTCTTGATTGTAATTTGCAACTTCATTGCCTTTTGTCTATTAAAACCTCTCTAGAAGACCAGGCATGTTGTATTGACATGAACAGATTTAAAAATGCTAACGTATGAAAAAAAAAAATACAATATCCACTAACATTAAGTCCATTGAGTTGTTCTTTTCGCATACTGTTTTATTCACCTCTCTGGTAAGCTTTAGGCTCTTTTGGGAAGGAATCCTGTTTTCTTAATGACAAACTACTTTGGACGGTGTTAAGTGCTGCTGGAAAAAATACCAACAAACAGATTTTCAGGAAAGGATTTAAATCCTCAAGCTTTTGTTTCAATGCAACACAGTTACTACAGCGGGATGTGTGTCAGGATGAAACTCGCCCTGCAGACAGGTTCAATGAGACTTTTGTTTTTTGTTCTCTGCAGTCATCTGTTTCTGACTCCTTCCAGAGGAATGGTGTTAGACTGGACAGGTACGGCTTTGCTTCTGGGGTGTTTCTAACCTTCCTGATGATCTCAAAAATATCAGAGACAGCTAACAAATCTGTGTCTTGCTTTTAGCTATCTAAAGCAAATAGACTAGGTGTAGTATGGTTGTGCCAGGATAAACCTGTAGGAAAATGTTACTGTTTGCTGAACAAGCTGCAGGGAATGGAGTCTCAAATTACGGTAATTGAATCTTGTATCTTGCAGTTCTGGAAGGCTTATCAGAGGAGAAAAATGTGTAACTGATACGGGTGACTGCAGAACCTGTTTCTGTAGAATCCTTTCCAGATTTAATTTCGGTGGCCTCTTTGTATAGCAAAAATAAACTGGTCAAACAGGGTGAAAAAGAATACAGCAAAAAATGCTGTTTATACCGATGTTCCTCAGGAGCTTCATGTAATGAAGTGATAAACTGAGCATCAGGTTGATGTCCTCCTAGTAATATGCATCTTCAGAAATTGCCATGTGTCATTGAAAGTTGTTTTTCAGCTTTATGTACACCAAGGGGGTGAGACCTATTTTAAAAAAATGTAATTTTAAGGATTTATTTTTAACCTTGTTTTGTTTTTTTTTTTTTTAAACCACAGACATCTCTCTGACCAAGAGGTATTAGCATTATTGGACACAAATGTTATGAATATTTTCCCTTGTGTTTGAAGAGACAGCTTTAGAGTCTAAGCAAAATGAATTTCTGTGGAGTATGGATCATTTAGGATTTGAAATGGCCCTGTTCAGCAAATTGTTTTCTACTTTTATTACTATTATTGTCACATTATTATTATTATTATTATTATTTATTATTATTATTATTATTATTACTATGGTGTTATTACTGTTAGCTACTCTTACTGTGCTTTCATTTAACTCTCAACAGCTCTGGCTGGTGTTGGATGCTCTCCATGTTTGGATTCAGGCTATTCTTTCGCAGATAAAGTGTGTACCTCCTTCCCAGAGGTTTTTCTTTTCAAAATCCTACCTAGGAAAGGCTCCTGCTATCTGAAGGCTGAGAGGTCATTCGCAGCTTAATCGCTTGCGAACTGTTGATTTTCAAAGTGAATTACAGCATAAACATTAAACCCGTTTTCTTTTTTATTTACAGGAGGAGTCTCGTATCCTCAGGGTAAAGGTGGTTTCTGGCATCGATCTAGCGAAAAAAGACATCTTTGGAGCCAGGTAGGTATTCTGCGTTGACTGTTTTATGCGTTTAAACAGAATAAACTTAGCAGAGCAAGGATGCTTTATAATTGATTGGTCATAAACGTGATGAGGGATCCTACTACTTGATTACAACCAATGCAGATTATGGACTGTGTGTTGGCAAGAAAGCCATTAATCACAGCAGCAGCTTCATGTCCTCTGCCACTGCAGGAAGCCATTCCCCAGTTCGCCGTCTGCCTTAGCTCTGCAAGCGTGTGAGGAGCAGCTCAAACTTTGGTAGTATTTGGCAATACTTAAAATGACTCCCAGCTCTCTCCCCGTATGCACCACATAATGCAAGAAAGACCAAAAGCCAGCAGTACCCTTCGTCTTATTTTGAGGAAGCTCTACTTTCCCTGCTGGCTTTCAGTACCAGTCTCTCAGGTGCCAGGCGTTGAAGTCTGACTTCGTAGACGGACTGTGAATTGTCTTGGTGTTGGGCATATCCAGGTGCCACTGCCGCAGTTCCTAAGGCTGGTACCTTTTAGAGAAAGAGGCAATAAAAGCATTTTCTCCTGTTTGGCCTATGCCACGAGAAGGCTAGCGGTAAGTACTAACGTTGAAAAGAGTTCAGAGTGAACTTGCTGACGTCGTGCTTTTCTGTTAGGCTATGGTAGGTCCAGGTTGAGCCTTGAACCACCGAGAGTTTTAAACTGGGGACTTGAGAAGGAAAAGAGGGGTTTTTGGAGTGCATAAGGCAATTCATACAATTGCTTCCCTGTTCATCTGTGTATCACAACACGGGGCGAACAGACCACAGTTTGCGCTGGTCTTTGGCCAAAATAACAGTTGTCAAACAAGAAAAATGGTTTTAAATGGTCTAATGGAAAGATATAGATACAGTCATTTTGTATGTTCTCAAGCCTTTTGGTTTGAAAGAATTAGTCACAGGTGTAGGAATAGCTTTTCCCCAAGCCTAGGCTTGCTGTGCAATGACTTAAAGAATCAAATCAGGTAGCAGTTGGGGGAGAAGCTGGTTCTGAAGCCAGAGTGAACCGGAAAGCATTAATATTTTTTTTTCCTGAAGGTTAATTCCAGTTTGACGTTCTTGCTATCTCAAGCCTAAGTGTGAGGAAATTCTTTACTGCAAACGCTCCAGTCTACTTAGACGTTTTTTATCAGTTTGAGATTAGTAGTATCCAATTTCGCTTTTATTGAAATTACGAATTTCTTAATGTATAAATGAGCCTCCCTGTGGATTTTCCTGTATTTCTTTAATGATGCTTACAAATTGTTCATTAGTTTGCATATCTAGCTTGAAACTACATGAAAGCAGCAATTAAAAGTTTAATCAACTTCAATTTTTTTTGTGACGTTTGCAACAAACGTTCCTTTGGTAGCTGTGTGCAGAACATGGTAAGACAAAGCTTTTTTATTTTCTTTCCCCAAATTTGCTACTTTGAAGAACAGCTTTTGATACTGACCGTGAGCAACAAAGGAAGCAGCTCCTATGTAGATGTAGTCGGACACATAGTGCTTGCTGAGGAGATCCAAGGTAGTACTGTTAATAGTGTCGCCGGGTTGCGCTATAGGAGTACTACTGCTTGCTCACAACATTAGCATCTACCTCACAGACTCCTGCAGCTGGCGTTGAGATGCTGCAGTACCAAAATAAAAGACAGGAGGAGCAAATTCTAGAGAAGAGATGGGACTAAGGCACAGAGAAAACAAGATTCCTATTGCAAATACTAACCCTAAGATTGCCATATTTATGTGCTAACTTTGCTTTTTCTAGATCTTGTTTAATTTGGCCTTTTCATACGATTACAGATTTTTGGGTTACTTGATATATTTAATTGGCTGGATTTTGTTTCTGCATTATTTCCAGAGCTTTAAATTTTACCACTTCTTTTGAAAAAAGCAAAGCTAGTGGTTGGAATATTGAATCTGCTCATTAAGAGGAACTTTATTTAAATATTGAAGTGCTGTGGGAAATTCACAGAAGTAATCTGAAAGAAGCGGGAACCTTTTTAGTGTTCATTTGATTCTCTGAAGCAACTTTACAGCTGAATCCCCGGCATTGTAGTATCTCCTTTGGCCATACTTCTCATAGAACTTCCGTAAATATTTAAGATGTCGTGTTCAAAAGAACTCCTAAGATTTACTTAGGAATTGATAAATTGTAGAAATATCTTTTATCTTTCAAAATGCATAAAATTAAAACCGAGTGAAATTTGAACTGAGTTCTGTTGATGTGGCCCTTAAATATTTAGTAAATTGGTCTCAAGTCAGTAGGATTTCCATAAAACTGGAGAGTTAAAAACATATTCCCAACTTATGTTTTTAACTTTGTTTCAAACAGTTCTTTAGTAGAAGTCGAGACTAACATCATCGTATGTTGTAAACTTAGTGAAATGCTTGTATTGCTGCGTTGGCAAGCTTCCAGAAAGTTTTCTTTTTTGTCTAAAGTGCCAATTTAATTTTTATGTTTGTTTTAGGGGGGCTTGCGTACCTTGCTGAGATATTAACATTTCATGCTGCTTGAATCTTAAGTATGATTTAAGTTGATCCAGATAGTATCATTCTAACATAGCTGTCGAGTGTGTGTTGTGTAGTAACTATCCTATCCCATTAACAGCTCTGTTAAGGATCAGCATGGAGGAGATGATTAAATTCTCATTTGGGGCAGTGGAGGAGAAACGTGTAATGTTTGACCTAAGCGAGAGGATAAGGAAAATTTACGGGCATTAGAACTGTACATGTAGCTTTTTTTGTTATGTAGTGTATGTTCAGGATCCCTAAAAAATAGCAATAACTAATCTTGTCTGTGTGTGTTTTCTTCTCTTGGTGTGGATGTAGACCCTGACACTCTGCTGTTTCCCTCTCCCATAAATAATTTCCATGAGATCATGAATCTCTTTCAAGTTGATTTTTGTTATGGTGTCACTTTTAGCACACAGCCACAGGCTAATATCTGATGTGAAAGTAAATCACTTGCATCTGTAAAGGCAGCGGGTGCTGGCTGCTGGGTGGCGCGTGGTGACCGAGAGCGTTGTCAGCAGACGCGGCAAAGGATGAAACAACCAAGTGGGCGGTGCTGAGGGTCTTCTTGGTAGGTGCAGAACACCCCTTGGTGCACCCTGTAGCGTGGCTGGGGGAAGGAGGAACGGCTGAGTTCTGCACTTTCGCTCCTGAACGTCGTCCTCCGTACTTGTGACAGAAGGTGTCTCTCGCAGCCGCTGGTCTCCTCTTAAATCTTCCTGCTTCCCTCATTCCCGTTATCTGCACTAGTTGGAGGCTGCTGGCCCCAAAACTCCTTCCTGCCCTTGGGAGGCGACTACCCGGGTGTCCTCCCGGAGCCTCCCAGCCCCACGGGAAGGCGGGCCAGAGTCTGCGGTCGCGCGGGCGGCAGGGTCGGGCTGAATTTCCCTGGGCGCCAGTGCTGCTTGCCAGGCTGCAAGGGCGATGGTCTCTCACCGTCTGCCCGGGGGCTGCCGGCGGAGCAGCCGCAGCCCAGCGCTGCGCTGCGGCGTCTTGTCGGGCGGCTGTCCCCCCTGCACGGAAGGTGCCGGGACAGCGGGGAAGTGCCGCTGGGGCTGTGGGTGTGTGTCAGCCAGGACGACACAAGGAGGGCACAGGAGTGAAGCTCTGAGGCAGCTCTGCGCAGTGAGTGGGCTCTGTCTTTGGCAGTGTGTGGATTAATAGGCCTTGCTTTGAAAAATAAACATTTATGACCAACGGAAAACACCTTGCGATTCATCCTGGTGTAGATTTGGACAGGGTTGACTTACAGGGTTGCATTGTGTTTGCTACTGTCACAGCAAAGAGAAAAGAAGTTGTCAGCACCCAAAGACAGAACAGCACAGTCTGAGGATTTTAACACGCTCGTGGCATCCCGCATGCTATGAAACATTAGGATTTCTGCATGTTTTACCTACCCGGCATCTCTGGATTATGGACAGATACAGGATTTTTTTTGTCCCTCTTCAGAAATTAAATCAAGTGTTGAGGACAAATTCCTGATCTTTGTAATGTACTTTTTGGGAGCAAGAAGGTCACGTGACTGCCAAATATCTTAGATAGCTACACACTTTAGAATGAGTTAATCTAAAGCCGTTTGAAAACATGTTAAAATGGCGAAGTTACGCCCTCAGCAGCTGATGTGCCGCTTCATGGTAGAGTCATGCAGGGCTTAAATGCTGGGGCAGAATAGTAAGTTACCATGTAACTAGGAAAGATTAACTACAAGGCGTACATTGTGTTTTGCATCTCGGAGGGTTTCCCTTACCGTTTTTAATCAATGTTACCATTGTAAAACACTGCCCGTAGGCTTGTGGAGTCTGAGAGCCGTTTCTCGCCTGATTAAATCCAAGGACAGTCTCTTGCCAGTGCAGAGCACTGGAGAAACTAGTATTTTTCTTCTGAAGACTGAAACAATAAAGAAAACTCAGTGCTTTTGATTTTGCTTTTTTGAAGTTCTTTTTGGCTTATGAAATCATTTTGATAGTAACTAATGATATATAAGAGTTCAGAAATATATAAAATTATGATTACAGTGACATAAAGCATACTGGAATGTAGAACGAAATAGCAGCTATGAGCAACCCGAGGTGATGGTTAAACATGATGAATTTCATCTACATAGTTCTAGTTGAGGTGGTTTTTAGTGGCTAGTCGGTATAGGTATAAGTGGTTTTTTAATAACCTGTTCTACATTTTGCCCTGTAAAATTACAAGTCATTGATATGTACTGATGGCTAAAAGATATTGCTAACTGGGATTTTGTGAATTTAGTATTAAGTTTTGCGTGCTTAACTCTGAAATACACATTACAATCTTGTTGCTGTCTAGTGCATTGGCACGTATTATATACCACTGGACATATACTGTGTTATATTATATACGCTATTACTTCTACATTTATTTCCTTTTAATTTCCCCTCAACTTCTTAAATGTATCGTCTTAATGAATTCAGCTAGTATTTGTATTCTTCTATGTAATTAAGTAATGCAAATTATAATGTAATTAGTCTTGGTTATGCGACATACTGAACAGTTATTATTTATTACAATTTTGGTTTTATTCCCATGTTAGGAATGATGCTATGAGCATCGTCATGGCTGAGGCCGCACTGTGCGAGTCACTGCATGCAAATGCCGTCACTGCCTAGAGAACCTTGGAATACAAAATGAAATTTCCTCTCCTGAGTATCTTTACAAGTTACTGAAATCTAAGTAGAAGTACTTCTGTAGTGACTTAGTCTATTTGCTGAGCACAGTCTGCCTCAGTGGACACGTTTATATCTTTCCCTGAAGGTACGTCCAGTGTGGACTTGGATTTTTTGATTGGTTTTTCTCCACTTTTAAAAAATAAGTAAAATACAGCACTTCTGAAGGTAGCACTGGGCTGGCTGTTGGGTTATTTGGTACAGTGGTGACACTCTTTATAAAGACAGTTCCTGCATATACGCACAAATGCACTCACAAGTAATAAAGGTGAGTGCATACGTATGAACGAGAAGAAAATGTCTCTTGGTTAGTATTGGTTGTGTGAAATAAGACACTATGGTGTGGATGTTCTTGCTCGGCTAACGGTTTTGGAAAGAAAGGAAGGATTGCGTGTATCCTGTAAGTGGGTATATCTGATGGAATTTCTTAGTTGCTGCTTTTGCCTTCTAAATCATGAAGTAGGTGGAAATTGTGGCTGGCTGGAAGCTGAAAAAGGTAAAGTGCTTTTCAGTTGAAATTACGGATGTTTTTCATTAACAGGAAGCTACTCTTCTGATGAAGTGATAGCTTATTATGGGTTGCCTCTGGTTTATTGCTTTTACCTGCTCTTTTGTGAAAAGCCTGCAGCCTGAAAGGCGCAGCCAAGATGCAAGCCTTTTTTCTGTCCTGATTTCCTGTGTCTGTTTAACAAACATTTGTATAAAAAATAATCTATGCATGTTTCTTTTCCAAGTTAAGTAAAGGTGGCCTGTCCACCTATGTCAAGGCCAGTAATTAATGTCCAATTTGGAAAAATAAATGACACATTCAATTTAAAAAAGTTAATGTCCAAATTAGAAAGAAGCAGATGGCATGTCCAATTAAAAAAATTAACGTCCAATTAAAAATAGATGACACGTCATGAATCCGAGTCCCGTACGTCCTACATACTTTCATTTATATTCAAAAAAGATCCTTCTAATTAATTAGCCCAGGGGACTAGCACTAACTAACTAATCATCGTGAAGCAGTTAGTTTTACCCTTGATGACGTAAGATAAAAAAGATAAAGACTTTCTCATAAAGTTCATTAATCAGTACAATTACAATCACTACTACAATCTTACTACTACAGTCACACATTAAGATCTTACAGTAGTTTGCCTTTGACTCACAAATATTTCCTGTGTCTAAGATCAGTGATTTAGCGGTAGCGGTGTTAGTGCTATAGGTCATGCAGGCTCCAGGCTTCTGGTGGTATTTTAAATCATATTGTGTACTCCTGTTCAGAACAAGGCTACTCAAAATGTGGCTGAATTCTTTAATTCGTGTGTATGGTGTTACTGTGGAGTGGCAATGGAAGGAGAGCACACGTGACTGTGAATAGGCCTTGCAGATGACAAAGACAGCAGATGTTTACCTTTTAGCTATTCTTCTAAGTCCACTGTCACTGTTTCTAGTCCTATTTGAGTTATGGTAAGTCCCGTTTTAACCAATGGCGATACTCTGGTGACAGCTATACCCCTGGACCTATCCCCCCTAGTGAGTGTGCTGCCTTGGAACGTGGTTTTAAAAACAGCCTGTTCTCCTTCTCGTACTGATACCTCCTTTGTCAAGCGCAGGCAGACGAACTGAAGTGAGTTGCTCTCAAAAATTAACCGAAGAGTTTTTTAAAATAATCTGCCTCATAATGAACTACCTCTTCAGTGCTTCACAAGTGCTATCTGAGCGAGCAGGAACGCTCACTCTGCTGGCTGTTCAATGGGCAGCTCAACAAGGAAGGGGCTTTATCCATAACTTCTGTTTTCTTTAAAATTATTTACTGTATGTAAAAATAAACAAAACTCAAACTCTTAAATTATTTTTTTGTGGTGGCCTAACAAAATGGATTTTGACAGCAGCCATCAGTCAAAAATCTTACCCAGTAAAGTGTTACATTAGCTAGATTCATAGAAGTAATTTTTTGAGAAATGTTTCAGTAGTGCAAAATGGTATCTATTGCCGTGTGAAAATACTGCATATATCCTGTCTGGGGGAGTTCCTGGAGGTGGAACAAAGCTAGAGAATTCTGCATGGCAAACCTCTCAAATGACCAGATTCAACAAAGCCACTTGGCTAGATGGCAGTTGCTCAAGTAGGATCGAGTTCATACTGTGTTTCTTTTTCCTTTTTCTAGTTGAGGGGGGGGGGGGGGGGAAGTATAGAAAAACACTTTGCTGGTTAAAGCCTTTAACAAAATCAAAATTAAAACAAATACCAACCTTCCAATACATGATTGAAATGCCAATGACCATTGAAACCGTTTTATTCTTACCCAGAGAGTAGTATGCTTGCTGTCTGCCTCTGCTTTGTGCACACCATAGCTATTTAATTTTCTCATTTGCCATGTACTTGCTATGTTTTGAGAGCGCACCAGGCAATTCAAGTTGAATTTCACTAGGAAATCTTGATGCGTTGTGGTACTTCAACAAAAATAAGAGTCAAGTAAGACTTTATTCTTACGAACTTGAATTGAGTGCTGTAGTAAGCGTTGGGATGAAACCATGATGAGTTCCTATCACCGCTGGCTTTACTTTTTTTTTAAAATGATGAATGAGTCAACACATGGCTGTTAGTTACAGTATTGCATTGGAGGGGGGAAGTTTGCTGGCAGTATATTCTAAATGACAGCTCAATTTGCAATGAAAAAATGGGAAGTTTTGCTAGTGTAGTAGAACTGAACATGCTATTTACAGAGTGGGGGAGAAGGGAAAGAAACCAATTGAGAGCTTCATTAAATCTAAACCAAGCTGTACTTTGGAAGGCAAAGGATAAAAAAAAAAGTTCAGAGGCTGACAGTAAAATACTAGATGGTGAGGATGTCCTGAAGAAGCGGTATCTTTGATAAGGTGGCATCTGCACTACTTCAGCTAGCACATGCAGCTTGTGCTTTACCTGTTAAATGAGTATGCTTAAGTAAAAACTACAAGGCAGTCAGAGGAGCCTTGGGCAGATGTGGAGATGAGTTCATTCAGTGTTGTGTCTAAAGCAGATGTGTGTGCCTGCCTGGAGAGGAGGAGAAATGGACCACATGTAGGCAGAGGTGGGTTTTTTCTGAAAGTAGCTGTCAGTGGTAGTACATCCTCAGTATGCGCAATAGGTACAACCTCAGTAATCGCAAGAGCCAGAGCTGTCTGCTTCCTTCTCACTCCTACCGTTCAGTAAGTCCCCTTGTACTTTCTTGTCTTGTGAAGCTTCGCCTGAGAGAACTGCAAGATGTATGCTCAAATAAAGGTGGTATCGGGTAGTCCTGGGGCAGACAGACCCTTCACTGTTGTTCAGCAGTTTTCCTCAAGACATTATCGGAGTGGTGAAGGAAGGTAAGGATGCTGCATCTGTGTATTTGTGAGTAACAAAAAGCCCAAGTTCCCGTCTGTCTGCTCCAGCGGCGCGTTTCATCCCTGCACCGTAGTTTGACCTTACCCTGTCGCTTTACCTGCAGCTGTTTGTAGAGTGACTGGGTTTACACCCTGGTCTCACTGGCGTGACAGAAGCGGGGACAGCGACCCACAGCCCGATCAGAGGAGCAGTGGGTGTCGGCAGAGCGAACCAGGAGCTCTAGGCTCTCAGGTAATCTCAGACTACCGTTACAGAAAATGTTTCGGGCTCTGCTTCAAGAAAGCACTTGAAGGGACAGCGAAACAAAGACTTGTCCAAAATGTGTGACTAGCAGTTAGTAGAGGGGGATGTTACTGGAAGGGGTTAAAGCCTGCTCACAAGAAATACACTGGCTAATAGATATTTATGAAACCTTAATATTTCACAGGTGAGGGAAATAAGGGAGTATTAGGCTGCCAAGTGTGGGCATAAGGTGTATCGGTATCCTCACGAAGTCGGTGCAGTGGCTTTAATTTAACGTGCAGCGACTCCCCACGCGGGCTGCTGTCCGGTCGGGTTCACTTCTGGTAGCTGGCAGCAGAGGGCACCAGAGAATTTCCTCAGCTTTTACCACGCACTGGTACTTTGATGGCTTTCCAGGAAATTAGGCTTTCATGTTTTTCACCAAAATCAGCAGGGTTTTCTCCATTTACACGTATTATGTTCTTCAGGAAGCACTGGGTATATGTTTCAGTAGCTGTAAATGGAGAAATACTGCTTATTCGAGTATGTGGTCTTGCTAATGAGTAAGAGGACTCAGTAGTAATTCCTGAAGTTTACAATGTCATAGTGAAAAATAATTTTCATCAGATAATTGCTCAGTAGAAAAGTTTCTGTGTACAGATACAAAAATTCAAAATGTTTCTTGTTGTTTGAAAAAGGAAGTGCCTGTATTCAGCCACTCGATTTTTTTTTTCCACCTGCCTGCTATCTACTATGATCTGCTAGTTCACCTGCGTCTGATACCCTTAAAAAAAAAAAGGGGCATGTGGACAAAATCTTCTAAGGAAGAGCTTTTGGTCTTAAAAATTTGAGGCAGAGCTTCTGTCTTTGCTTCCTCTTCTGATCACATTGAATCATGAAGCAGAATGGATTGAAATGATGAGCAGCTTCTACTTTTTATATATTTTAATTTTTCCTCCTAAACTTAGTGATGTCTCGTATCTTATAGTTGAAACGTGGTCCATATCTGACAGTTTCCCAGGATGCATGGTATATTTATTTCTGCTTCATTTGAACTAATCAGCAGTCCCAGCATAACTGTATTGTTTCTTCTCATTGCTGCTCCGCTCAACAGTGTGAGCCTATAACTATGTTTTCATCTGGTAGTTGTGGAAAGCATACAACAGCCATAGGTGAGTATTTTATTACAAAAGTCCAGCTGGTTTGCCCCTTGTTTGCAAGTGCGATGCTAAAACAGCTGTCTGTCAGACTTGGAGAAGCTTTTCTCTGTGGAGTTTTTCATGTGTGTGAGGTATTTCTTTCTGTCCTAAATTTTCAGGGCTGGGATTGTGCATATACATTTGAAGATGTCCAGCACTTTAGATTTCAAATGGCTCTTATTCTATTTGCAATCTTTGTTTAATGAGAATTAGTGCTTGTGTTGTGTTGGTGTCTCTTTCTCTTAAACTTCTGCAGATCTCTGAAATGGGTTGAATGTGTTTTACCTCTCTGTCAGCTTTTCACTGAAGTGCCAGTGAAACTTCACTCCTGTAAATTCAGGATAACCTATTGCAATTCAATACTTATTTCCTTTTTGAAAGGAAAAGATTTCCTGTTTTTTGAAGAAGTAGGAAAACCGATTTTTATTAAAGAAATTATATGAGGGCAGGTGTTTCATTTTTAAAAACGCCCACTTGTCTCATAATCATATGCTACTAAAGCATCTTGTGAGGGAAAACCTTGCATCTTACATTGCAAAATAAAGTTGGTGCTCAATCATTAACTTGTAAAGCTTTTCTTAAGCCTTTCCATTAAGCACTGCAGCTTGCTGAAGTCAACTGTTGTTGATAACAGCACACGTATCCTTAAAGTGCTCAGTACCTCTCCCTGCGCGATTCAGAACATTGAGAACAGAACTAGTAAGGTGAAATGCTGTGTGAATGCAAAGGATCCACAGCTCTTGACACCGGGACAGCGGGATGGTTGGGGATTCCCTCCTTCCTTGCTGCTCTCCTTGATCCTGCTAACTGACCTTTCTGGGCATTTTGCTCTGAAGCATGGCTGACCAGCTGAGGGCTCTCTTGACTTTTTATTTCCCAGCCTGTCCTTTTCCAAGGTAGTCCTCCCTGAGGTATGAAGGAGGCCCTAAGAATCAGAGAGCTGGATGAAGTTTCACAGGAAGGCAGTGAGGAGGCCACAAGACTAGGGTCATGGCTAGGAAGTGGTATTGCTGCTGAATAGCTTGGTTTTTTGCGTATGGAGCTATGAATTCAGTGTATTCTTACCAGCTGGTGAAACACAAGAATCTGTTTCTGGGCATGTCAGTTTGCTGGATTTTTCCCTTTTCCCGTATTCATTTTCCCATCTGGAATTACAAATTCAGCCACGTCTGTGCTGATAACCTGTGAGTCTAAATGTTGGTGCGGGTCGTGCCTCTCGTTAATATACATGCCATGATTTTGGTTTGAACCTCTCATGGATGTCTAGCCTTTAGCTCAAACTTACCTAAAACTTTTGATCTCTCCTTTGGACTTGAGCCCTGTGCTGCCTCACGTTTCTCTGTTCGCAGCAGCATCGCTGCCTGCATTGCATTTCCAGTCTGTGAAGTTTGCAAATTTCTTCAGCGCAAATTAGTAAGTTGGAGCCCTCCTTTCCTCTCACCATCACATATCTCAGTTACTTCCTTACTTGCATGTCCTGTTTTTCTTGCTTGGGTTGGTATACATTGATTCGTTTGTTGCAGAATGACCAATTTCCCTGACTTGCTGCTTTGACCATGTCACCCTACTTTCTTTGAAACTACTGCTCTCAATCGTCTGAGGTTGTTAGCTACTGTCAGTGAGTGCTTTGTGAGGTCTGGTGCTCTCAATAATCCATTACATTTTTAAACAAGGTTTTGCTTACTGTACTTCAACTGCATCGATCATCATGAGACTCTAGTTTGGCAGTGAAGCTTGCATATGCCTAGCTAACAGCCAAAGGGACCGGTGCCGATATACATCCCATCATGCTGCTTGGTTTCCTTGTATTCTCACATCTGTTTCTGTTGTACCTTGTCTCGTGCTTGGGTTGTTACCTCTTAGGGTCGTGGACCATCTTTCTGTTTTGTATTTGTCCAGTACATGGAGTTTTTGCGCATTTGAAGACACCGCAGTGGTTTTTTTGCTTTTACAGGAGTTGCAATTGAACCAATAATTTATGTAAGTGAAAAACAAAACCAGTTAGAGGTTTGAGTGTCTCCTTGAGTGACAATAAGGTGTGGTAACTTGTCATGAATTGTCAGATGCTAATCCAAGTGCTGGGAGCCATGGGTGGTCTGTGGCAGGTGTGAGGGAGCCCAGGGTGGTTGTTTGGGCCATGCTGGTGCCCGCCAGCACGGGCAGCGCTGGCACGGATGTGCCCAGGAGGGGACAGCTGGGGCAGCAGCAGACCCAAATGGGGAAGGAAGGTGGTGTGAGGGCCCTGGTGCCACCCCAGGCTGTACTCTTTTCCTGCAGCTTTACCTTTTGTCCCAGCTCCTTACTTGGCCCCTCTTGCAGTTGCCCAAATCTTCACCTAGTTTGTAAAAATAAACACGTGATTTTTCTCTGTTTCTGTCTCGGAAGACTCCTGGGCCTGCACCTGTGGTCTCGGGGTGCACAAGCCAGCCTTTAGCTTGCCCTCTTTGTACGGAGGGGGATTGGGGCTGTTGAGGGTAGAGCTTGCCGGTACGCAGATCTGCAGGCGTACTGGACGTGAACGTAGCTGCCCTCTTTTGCAAAGGCAAGAGCTCTGCTGAGGAACAGGTTCACTGCTCCAGGGGCCTGACAGGGGACCAGACTTAATGCTGGGTCCACAAAGTGCTGTTCTGAATCAGTTTATGGACCCAGACTTCTATTAGCCCAAGAACCATGCTCCGTTTCATAATGTCAGTGAGCCTGCACGGTTGTTGCCTGTGTGACTGTGCAGCTGCCACTCTGTCTTCCTTTAAAGCCTGGTTTGTTCCCCTGCCCCGGGCAATCATGTGTTATTACTCCATAAATACTGTTCCACTACTGGGGGGAGGAAAGTGATGCGCACTCTCAGCTCAAAGCTTTATTTTAGACACATTGCCAAGAAATAGTCAGTCTTTCTGTGTTCTTAGGGCTTTGCTATGAAATCATTGTCGGGTGAGTTAAGGACAGGGCGGCATCCGTAACTTTCAGTTCCCTTTTTTAGTAGACTTATTAGAACCGCAAAGAGTGTGCAAGTGTGTGCCTGCATGTAGCCCTTGTGACTGGGTATAACAGTCATACCTAAGGAGGTGGTGAGGCAAAATTATCAGAAAAAAATCCACTTGTTTCCTTTTTTCTTTTTCCTACCCTAGCAAAAGTAAAGCTGTCCTTGGTTTGACGTTGATTACATTTCTATGAAATGGCAGTTCTCAGTTTACTGTTTTCTGGGCTGTAGAAAACCAAGATGCTGGTGCTCTTTTTCTGAGAAGTAAATGAAATAATGTTCTTGAACTGTTTTATGAACCGAAGGTAAATTAGAAGGTATTTCAACAATACCTATCAGGAAATGAAGTGCTAAATTTTCAGCTGTGTAGTAAAAGACCCTGGGTGTGGGTGACCGCGATTTGGCTCTCCTTTTCTATTCTTTACTCTTCCAATCAGCATGAAGAGGATTGCAATTTTGGACTCCTTTTGTAAGGAGCTTTGAAGAAGATATATGGAAGTGCTGCTCTAGAACTATTATTTTGTGAATAAATACATAATACTCTAATTGAAAATGAATGTGAATAAGTTGATGCAGAAATAGATCAATAATATAATGAAATTAAACAAAACATTTTTTTAAAGCCTGTGAAGGTATTAAAGTGTTGCACTATTGTTTACAGATTGGCAGAAGATGGAACTGTTGTTCTGGTAATATTTAGTATCTTTTATCTGTACTTGTATACTTCATCTTAGACATGAGCACAGATTTAATGCATAACTTCCAGCATATCTGGATTTTAAGAATTTTCTTAAAATTTTAAAAGCTTCAGATTTCATTTAAAAATCTGTTTCCCCTAACTTCTATTTTGACATAGAAACCCAAGACCAAGGTCGGTTTTCAGGAGCTGACTCTAGTTTGATAGTACAGAGGAATCCTGTAGTTAATGGCTTCATCATTGAATAGGGTCCCTGAAAATAGGGCTGTGTTTCTCTTAAAATTAATGTTTCTAACAGTGCTATGAGATGTTTCTCAACTCTGAGGTGCAAAATTGAGTGTTCTGACGTGAGAGCCCACTAAACCTTTCTGTTCAGTCTTACTACAGAACCACAAAACAGGTGAGGTTGGAGGAGTCTCTGGCAGACTTTAGTCCAACCTCTGCTCAAGCAGCATCAGCCAGAAAAGGTGATGCAGGACTGTGTACAGTTTGGGGTTGAGTATCGACACAGGCCTGAGACTCCACAGCCTCTGGGCAGTCTGTTCCAGTGTTTGACCACCCTCACAGTAAAAAAGAGATTTCTTGTGTTCAGATGGAATTGCACGTGTTTCAGTTTGTGCGTGTTGCCTCTTGTCCCGTCTCAGGGCACCACTCAGAAGAGTCTGGCTCCCTCATCGTCGTCCCTTCCCATCAGGTATTTTTACACACATGGATAAGGTCCCCCTGACCCTTCTCTTCTCCAGGTGAACAGTCTCAGAGCTCTCTCTGTTCTTGTATGAGAGAGTCCCTTAATCATCTTTGTGGCCCTTTGTTGGACTTTCTCCAGCATGTCAATGTCTCTCTTGCACTGAGGAGCCCAGCACTGACACAGCACTCTAGATGTGGCCTCACCAGGGCTGAGCAGAGAAGAAGGATCACCTCTCTCCTCCTGCTGGCAATGCTCTGACTAATGCAGCCCAGGATACCAGTAGCCTTCGTCGTGGCAAGGGCCTATTGCTGGCTCGTGGTCAGTTTGGTGTCCACCAGGACTCCCAGGTCCTCTTCCTTATGACTTCATTGAGCAGATGGAAGTATTTCTATAGTGACTGTAAGTTTGATTGTGTTACAGCTGGCCTTAGAGTGACAGAGCTTCATTCTCCCTTTTTCTTCCTCCTGCTTGGATGTTCACTTGTACCTTTTGTTGGTGCAATTAAAATGCTGCTGAGTTACTTACTTCTCTACCCAGTGCCCATTATTAACACAGCAAACTGTGTGACTTTTAACATGCTGTGTTGCATGTGAATTGTTTTACAAATTTGTACAGGTTTTATAAATATCTACAGAGAGCAGAAGTAAAATGAAGAATGGGGCTTATTCAGAAGTCCTGTATTTGAGATAATGTCGACCTACGTGACCAGAGTTGGAAAACGAACCATTTTAAAAGATGACTTCTTAATATTAGTGGTTAATTGTATGTCTGAGGAGATGTGTAAGTATTTACTGAGTGGCACACCGTAGACTGATGGGAAATCACTCGTCTTAGCCCTGCCACTGTCTCCCCTGGTACCTTTTTTGCCAGGAGCGGTTTGATAAGATGGAAAGCGTGATGGTCAATCTTATCAAAAACCTCATTGCCACAATGAGTAATAGCACACAAGAACCTCTTCTCAATAGTTTCTGATTAGTGTTCTTGAAGCTGTTCTCTTAGGTAATTCATGTCTGCAGGCTCCCTTACTTGAAAGCAGCTGCCTCCTCTTTTACATATGTAGCTGCAGAGCTTTGACAGGCAACCATTAACCCCTGTACACACAAGCTTTTCTTAAATCCATCTTAGTAAACACATCCTTATGACAAATAACCATCTTTGTAACTGAGAACTTAATCTTAGGCAGTGACTCATGGCAAATTTCCTGTCATCTCTAAAATAAGGAAGAATTTTTGTGGCTTAATTTTTTTTTTCCTCCTGTTCTGACATACAAAAAGTTGCTATTGAGTGTGTTTCTGTTACTAAAAGCGGTATTTCTGTTACTGAAGGTGCCTTGTACATTCAGGATTTCACTTAGTTCATCCTGTAACTGCCTTCCTGATGCAGCTGTGGAGACTGGGTATTTTGAGTGCCGTTAGTATGATACCAGCTGAAGAGGTTTACCTTTCCTGGCCTTACTTCTGCTCCCCTGGTGAAGGTTATTACTCTTGTGGACCTGCCAGCCAAACTGCCTGTGCATGACTGCCACTGGACCTGTTGCAGTCGGAGGGCTTGCTTTGCTGAAGCCTGCCCGCTTCTTTCAGGGTAGCTCAGGCCGCTTGTTCGGGCAGGAGCGGGCTCGGGACCAGGGACAGGAGTGGACCGCTAAGTGGGGCAGGTGGGGAGGTGTTGGGGCATAGCTGCTCCCAGCCGGTCTGTGGTGGATACCAACTGGGACAGGCTGTGGGTGGGATCTCTTCAGCCTCAGCTGGATGAAGACATTTGGCGAAAGCCATGCCTTTCCTTAACATCCTAGAGCATGGTCCTCTTGGCTCCTCTAATGGCAGGAGTTCACTTAACCCTGTAAATTCTATATGTGTTTTTTGGATGTGATTGCAGTGAGGGTGAATACTTTGTACCTAAAATCCTGTTGTGAGATGGGGAGGAAATGGATTTTTATATCTGTGGCCTTGTGTCTGTAAGTGCTGTCTTCAGGAGGTGACCCTGAAGGGCCTGCTCCAGTCCCCCGTAATCTGCTGGTTCGGAGCAAGGTGGTGGTGGGAAGTGAAAATGCGCCTCCACCTCGCAGCTTTCCACCTCGGAAACAAGCAAAGACTCTGCCCGCTCTTCCTTTGCTCCCCGTGGGTCCCCAGCATGCCAGCCCGTGCCAGCTCCTGCACCGACTTCTTCTTGGGCTGCCGCCGGCGTCAGTTTAGTTCACTAACCCAGCAGAAAGCGGTCTACCTTCTTTTTGGGTGGCAAATGGGGGGAAGACCTTTTTTTTTTTTTTTTTTTTTTGTTTTAATTTAGTGAGTCAGTTGATGGTGTTGTCTCACAAGTGTCAGAGCTGGTGCAAACTATAGTTTATATCTGTATGGCTTGGCGTACAGAAACAGCTTACATCTGTCTGCAAAGGTGACATTAATGTAGTCATAAAATGCTGTGGAATACTAAGTGCTCTCCAAAACCTGGATTTTAAGTGTGTTGGCGCGTTGGGTGTCCGTGTCCAGGTGCTGCCAGCAGTGCTGTGGGGACCTCTGTGAGGGGAGCCTGGGGCTGCCCCGAGCCGGACAGGGCCGGTTCCAGCCAGTTCCGGCCAGTTCTGCAGCCGCCCCAGCGCAGGGCACAGCTGAGCCCATCGGCAACGCCGGAAGCACCTCTGGAAAAGCGTATTTAAGAAAGGGCAAAAACACTGGACAGGCAGAGGAGTGAGGGAAAAAGTGAGAGAAACACCCCTGCGGACATGAAGGTCGGAGAAGCGGCACAGAAAAGCACTGTGTGGGGTTTTTGTTTTCGCCCCCCCCCGCCCCCCTCCAGTGTCTTGGATAGCTAATTTTAAAACGTGAAAGAATGCCAGCCCTCGGTTTCCATGGGTGTTGAGGGGACCAGATTAATGCTTGTGAAATAGTCCAATACCCTGGAAATTGGAGCCTGAGAAAAGTCTGTGAGGAAATTAATCATTCAGTCTTCAGAACAAGGCTAAACACTGAATAAAATAGAGGGAGAAGAAATAAAAAACGTGGGCACGTGTTGCATGCAAAGGTGCAGAAGTTGCAGCTGTGGGAGGCAAAAGCATGTGTGACGGTACATTTGCAGATTCATGGTGCCTGCGCGTGGAGGTTGCATGGGCAATTTGGCCCCTTTTTCACTGTTTTGTGAATAATAACATATTTAATACAGTTTTTGACGCATTTTTATTATAAAAGTCAGAGTTGTGGTTAAAACAGAAGGTCTCAGGAGCTCTGGTTTGCCAGAAGCGGTTGCCTGATTGCATAGTGTTCATGTTGTGTAACAGTTTTGGCCTTCTAACTACTAATGACTTAAAGGCTTTGTGGCCTTTAATAGTGCACGTGCCGTTTAGATGTTTATGTGGCTGATGTGAATGGGGTCGGCCAGCACCCGCAACGGATGTGGCTGCGGCTGCGTGTCATTGCCTTACTTCTAGGATGTCGGTGGCTGCTACTCATTGGAAAAAAGAGGCCAGTTGCCTTCTATGAGGTGTTTGCATAACTTGCATTTTTCATTCAATTGTTGACACAGTAATCTCTGGGGAATTTAATTCATTAAACCCAAACCATGTTGCCAAGTTCCCCTCCTGTTGTAGAGGTCAGTGTTTCGAGCCTCTTAATGGTAGTGCTTTTGTGCAGAACTTACCTTCTGTACATGGGATAAATAGCAAGAAACTTTTCCTTCTGCTGCTTTCCTTAAAATTTAAACATAGAAATGTCATTTATTTTGTGAATTTTTAGTTTGTCTCAATCTATGTCCCCTGTGGCTGTTGAAAGTCAAGATTTAAAAGATGTTATTATGTGTTGTACCATGTAAATAATTAATTCTTCATTCTTTGCTGTATTCTTCTGTCATTTGTCCTAATATTCAGCATGCTACACTTGATCATCCCTAACGTACTAGCCGTTTGTCTCCTATTGATTGTCTTGCATGTTTTATCTGATTTCACGTGCTAATGATTCAGCTTACACCATGCTCTTGTAGAATAATATTGTATTTTGTTTAACACTGAGGAATAGTGCGTCCAGTCTGATTAACAGTTTCGGCACTGTTCTGTCTTTTCATTGAGACTGTCCTACCCAGAGGACCATGCTGTGGAAGGAAAAGAATTGCTTTTTGTTGTTTTCTTAACTGAAAATATATTTGATACCTCAGCTGGGAGTGGGTTGAAGGGGAGAGTGACGGATCAGTCTAAGGACAGAGGATCTGTGAGAGCACTGTTCATTGATGTGTAAATTCACTGGTGTTAAGGCTGGCTGATCGGTACTGGAAGTGTCCCCATAAATGAGACAGCAGGAGGACTCATGGTGGCATGATGTGGATGACAAAGCACGGGCATGAGTAGCTGCTCTGATAGACCTGACACAGCCCCAAAGAGCTGAAGATACTGAGGTGAGGGTGGAAGTTACTGAATGGTGGTTTAGTTCCTTTATTTTAACTACATTTTGCATTTGACTTGATTCTGTGCAAACTTGCTGTGGCTGGTTATGACATGACATCACTCTCTTAAGTTGGTACTGCTAAAATATACATTTCTGGTTAGAAATTTTCATTCAATTCTGACACAATCAGTAAATGGTTGTGTTTTTTTTCTGAAATAACTGAGATCCAGTCTTTAGTTAGTTGAAACAGAGGTAACAAACACCACTGGCTTTAGTGATATGTTTGCTTTCATCAGCTGGCACTTCTTCAGTTTATTTTGTTAACACTGTGAATAACACAATGTGAAATACGGTTGCTTCTTTTGCAGGGTATTTGCTGTTGCACTTGGATGGTGTATGTGCTTTCAGAGAGACAAATTTAAGACTTGAGTGTTCTAACCTGTTCCAGTGGAAGTTACACAGTCAGATGACCTTTTTACACAGGCAGATAGTGATAGGACGAGGGGGAATGGTTTTAAACTAAAAGAGGGGAGATTTAGGTCAGACGTTAGGAGGAACTTCTTTACTCAGAGGGCGGTGAGGCCCTGGCACAGGCTGCCCAGCGCGGCTGCGGATGCTCCAGCCCTGGAGGTGTTCAAGGCCTGGCTGGATGAGGCCCTGGGCAGCCGGATCTAGTGGGTGGCCCACGGCAGGGGGGTTGGACTAGATGATCTTTTAAAGTCCCTTCCAACCCAAGCCATTCTATGATTCTCTAAGTTAGTTATTTGGGATCTGACATGTAAATTTCTAATGACAAATTATATTAGGTGAGGAGGTCTTCACTTGTTTCATGTCACTTTATAATCTGTAAGGTCTACAATTTTGCAAAGGCATATATTTATGTAAGAGAGATTATCATACTTCTCTCTTTTTGGAAGTCAGTAGAACTTTCAGTTTCTGTTTCGCTTAAGGTAGGTGTTTATAGCGATCTCGGCTGTCCTGGAAAGTGCTAGTGAGGACATGGTCTCAAGCACAGCATGTTGGTTGTCCCTTAGGTCTGTTCTAGCAATGTGGATTATGGTAGCTGAGCTGCCTGTAAATCTCTGGAGTTTGTGATTACAGATGCTTTTAGGAAGGAAGCTGGGAATGTCTCTGTCCAGTAGTAACCATACGACAACACTTTGCACTTGGAGCTTCTATAGGATATGTGGCAATCCATATTGCTTTTACTTTTCTGGTCTGGTTACTGTTTCCCATTCCCACTAACACATGGTGTGCTTTGGGGCATTTGCAAAATGGCTTTCTTCAGTAGCAAACTTCATGTTGTTTCCATCTCCACAAAAGATGTTCTTTCTGAAAGACACAAATGAGGCCGGCCAACAGAAGCTGTGTGCTGCACTGAAATCAGACTGGTAGAAGTAGCATCCCAGGAATAAGTGATTTTCAGTGTTAACGTTTTCTTCTTTCTTGTTTCTTGGTGCTCTTTAACCTATGATATTGTTTCCCAGACTGTAGGGTGGGTTTGAATGGTGCTGAAAAAGAGGAGGGAATCGCTGTGAAACCTGTTTGCTTTTGGTAAAGACTTCATATGGGAAGGGGATGAAATAGCCAGAAAAATAACCTTCCTCCCTGCCTGTGAGGGTATTATTTTCTTTCCTAGTGGCATATTGCAGAATAAGGATTACTGAATATAGATAAAAGATAGCCAGCTCCTTATTTTGCACTGAAAACCTCATATTTAGCACTGTCCTGAGTTAACTTTCCTTTTAAATCTAAATTAAGCTAATTCAACCTATATTAGCAAGAAAATAATGGGCTTCTCTGAGTTTCAGTTTTACCTTGGTAACTAAAGGTTAACATCAGACTTCAGGCAAGAGGATTCCAAAGTTTTTGATGTAATGAACTGATTAGTCTTATTATGCACATGATCAACTTGGTCCCTTTTGAACCTGGCTAATTCCCTAACCACAGCGAATTCCACAGACTAATTATACGTTTCCTTTGCTTTCTGCCTTTTACTTTCGTCAGGTATCATTCTGTTCCTGTCTCAGGATTTGTGTGTCTGCCTGCAGCAGCTGAGGACACAGGAGGTTCCTGTGACCTGTGGCTGGTGGATGGGCTAACAGCCTCAGTGGTGAGCCAAGCTCTCTGAGGAAGAGATGACAATTTACACCTGCTAAATCAGTACTGCCAGAGTCTTGCTCATACCACAGTCTTTCTTTTGCTGAGCGGAAAACCTGGCAAAAATAGCTAACAGTTGTCTTCAGTTTGGTCCTGTGAAATGGCTCACCTTGTCCCATCTGACACAAAAGGGGGTGGCAGCAGCGGGCCTCTTTGGGGCAGAAGGGCAAGACCAAAGCACTTCTGTCTGAAAGCCTCACCTGGCTTGCACATTGCGTGGTGAGGACAAGTCCCATCGTCCTCTGCCTTAGCTGCTCATTCCACCTTCCACCAACTCTTCCACCATCCAGCACAAGTATTTGTGAGGCTTTGCGGTGAACTGGATGAAGGACCTAGTCTGGGTTTGACAGCCTGGCCTGAAGGAAGGAAGGCTTCACCCAAGTTTAACCCAAGTTCATTTCCCTGTCTGTTTCATCTCTGCTGTGTGAGGTGAGTGTTTGTTGACAGGAGAGGGGCTAGTACAGGGACAGGAGCAAGTAGGGGGGTGAGCCAGCTTCTGGCAGCAGTGCTCAATTAGGTTGTTTAAAGTGTCTTTGAAACTGTGGCCTCTTGTTCTTTTGTGACAAGCTGGATAAGCCTGTTCCTGAACGCAGCCAGCGGGTGTGGTATTCACTGGTAGGGATGCTGCTTGTGTTGAAGTCTTCTGTTCCAAAAGTCAGATGTCATTGAATTTTCTTCTTCTTCACTCCGCCCTGCCACCCCTCACTGGGTTTTAGAACTTAAGATATTTTGGGAGTGTGAAACAGCATAGGAAGAATTCAGATCTAGGGGCTGATGCATGCAGATTCTCTGTTAGAGCGTTCATTTACCTTTGCCTTACAATCACAAAAAATGGCCTCAAGGAAAATGAAAAAATACCTGTGTTTACACTTCCATCTTTTTTAGAAGATCAAAAGATACTTTTTTTTTTTTTTTTTTGAGATGTTTAGAAAACTGAGCTTTTCTTTATGCTCTGGAGTTTTTCAATACAGGAAAAATGCAAAAGGAATCCGGTCTTGTTACTCTTTATTAGAATATAGCATCTTAAAGGAACAGC
The DNA here is from genome assembly GCA_034782735.1 of Sagittarius serpentarius. NCBI lineage: Eukaryota > Metazoa > Chordata > Aves > Accipitriformes > Sagittariidae > Sagittarius > Sagittarius serpentarius. Next base: position 83,357,819 of record JAVKLA010000074.1, read on the forward strand.
CTAGGAAGGTGGAGACACTGTAGGTGGAGTTTGATATATAATTTTTAACTCCCTTTTTCACCCACAGGCACTTCTGTGCAGCTGTCTATGATGTGAGTCATTATCTCTAGCAGCTCTTTGAATAAAGCCTTGCTAAATTTCTTGTAGTGCCAGATGAGGTGTTAGCCTTTCTTTGGAAAATAAAAAACTAGAAGGAAAATGTGAGGCCTGTAAAATGGCTCTGGGATTTAGTTTGGAGAGGTGAGATTTTTAAGATGCTCAGACAATGGATTGCAAGTTTGGCTTTTCAGTGAAGGATAAGGTAAGGTTTTCTCTTCTACTTGAAAGCAGATGTTCCTTTATTCTAGTGCAGTTAGTCACTTCATGCTTTGCTTTAGTCACAGTACATGAGACTTGTATGACAGAGCAAAAATCTTCTCTTTCAGAAAACCTCATAATAGATTTTATATGGTACAGACAGGAAGATGAACCCCAGAAGGCTCATACTAAAATAAAAAACAGTGAGCAAATGCAGACAATATGCTCTGAAGCATTCCTTGTAGTTAATTTCTGTATGTTTTCATTGTACTTCTCCCTTCTTACAGTGCCTGGAATGGGGAAATTCACCAGGGAAGATGGTTATTAGGATAAAAATGATAGTGACTCTAAGAGATATTCTGCCTTACAACATTGTTTTTACTACTCTTCCTAAAACTTTGTTAGAAGTATCTCAGTATTATTCTAACCTTATTTAATGATGTGTATTTTGGGCTTTGTTGCCATCATCTCTTTGCATCTAAAAATCGCCAAGCAAAACACTGGGATTTTTTAAAAATTATTGATCACTTTTTAAGCTCTACTAAGTGCATGCACACACAGACTTGTCTCTAAGTATGTTTAAATGAGTCTGTAAAACATTTTCAGGTCCAAGGAGCTTCCTCTTGCCATGTATAATCTACTTCAGCCTTGATGTCAATTGCTGTTAATGGGGCTCCCATAATTTTGTGGAGACTCATTGAGATGAATATTTTTGAAGACTGTGTATTTTACTGATCTGAATTTGTAAATTATGGTTCTGAAGGTATATTTGCTGTAAAAGCACATCTGTAATAGTACATACAGACCACAGTCTGCAAATTTACTCGAGTGTCCAGTTGGAGTAAAGTAGTTCGTACAAAGTGCTAAGCTGCCATGGGGAGAGCTAATTCAGACACCTTTACACATCTACTTCTGTAACTGTAGAACAAGTGTATCTCTAGGCACTTGTACCAGATGATGTGCATGGTTGTTCACACTAAAAAGTTTTATATGGCAGAGGTTTTGAAATACTGAGTGCTTTCTTGAGAAAACTGTTTCAGACAATACCTCCATGCCAGTTTAAAAGAGCAGGTCTGGAGAAACATGCAGCGGCCTTCAGCCACATCCTAGCTTGTGTGTCTCACAGTTTGGGAGATGCTGCTTATCGGGCGCAAATCTCAGCATGACAGGAAGCCTAGAGTTTGCTTTGTCTTGAGTAACTGGGAGGATTTTTTGTGCATCTTAACAAATTGTGCTAGTGCTGGCATTTTCTAACCTTTACAATATCCTGGTGAGAATAAATATTACCTGCTTTAAGACTAGGATAGCATAAATATGTTATTTAAAAAAAAAAAAGTAAATCTGACAAGTGATTTCTGGCAGGTTTAATTGCACTGGTGTCCCTTTCCCCCTACCTGTACATTTTACTTCTCTTGTATTTAATCTATCGTGCCTGGAAATTGGCAGGCTGGTGTGCTTCTGTTGTTCCAGTTAAGGAGTGGATAAGCGCTGGCAAACTAACGCGGAGCTGCCTCGAATTTCAGTGCGATAGTGTAAGACAGTAGAAATTTTGAACGTGTTCTGCTTATTCTCCTTCCTTCAAATTTTGCAGAGGTTAAGTTAAAAAGACTGGAATTCTGTCTATCCTGGTCTGGCTCAGTTACAGTTAGTGACTGGCGAAAGCCCCAGCCGTTGCAGTGACTTCTCTCTGCAACAGCTGAGGGGCTGACTTAGGGCTGCAGGTAGGTAGGGTGATGCTTGCTTCCTCCTTTCTGCAAAGGGATGTGAGTGAGTCTTTTTACAAGTCTGAGTCCAAAACTAAACAGCAGAAACAGATCAGTCATCTGCATATAGACTGTTGGAACTGGACACGGAGTCACAGCTGTGCAGTAGGACAGAATAGATTAGTTCCAGTTGGACGGGACCTACAACGAACACCTAGTCCCACTGCCTGACCCCTTCAGGGCTGACCAGAAGTTGAAGCGTGTTGTTAAGGGCACTGTCCAAACGCCTCTTGAGCACTGACGGGCTCGGGGCATCGACCACCTCTCTAGGAAGCCTCTTCCAGGGTCTGACCGTCCCCCGGTAAAGAAATGCTTCCCCGTGTCCAGTCTGAGCCTGCCCTGGCGCAGCTCTGAGCCGTTCCCAGGCGTCCTGTCCCTGGCTGCCAGGGAGAAGAGCTCAGCACCTCCCTCTCCACGTCCCCTCCTCGGGAAGCTGCAGAGAGCCATGAGGTCGCTCCTCAGCCGCCTCCTCTCCGGACGAGACAAGCCCAGAGACCTCAGCCTTCCCAGTTCCGTGGGAAGAAGATGACCTGAGGTCTACAAATGTACTTGACATAAATCTGAAGTTGGTAATTTTGGGGAATGTTAAAACATCAACTTTATATTACTCAGGAATAGAGGGAGGCATGTGCCTTAAGGGGCTCAAGAAGGATTTTATTATATCCCCACCACCACTGGGCACTAACAAGAGTGCAGGTAGGTTTGATGGGGTGTGAGTGGGTGGGAAAGGTGTTGGATGAAAACTGACCAATAGCCAAGACCATGGTAAGAATTGAATTGGGATGTTGCGTCAAGAAAAAGCCTTCTCTGCCTTCATGTTTGAGGGTGTTAGTATTTCTCTAGACAGAATTACATGAGCTGTTGATGAGTTCCTTTCATGTATGTGGAGCAGAGACGGGAAAGGGGTAACACAAAGGGAACGTGCCTGCATTTCTTACAGAAGCAAAATTATCTCGTGCAACACTTGTTTCCTTTGAAACAATAAGGCTATTTTGAAATATGAAGTTTGTCTTCATGTGACAAGTTTGGCATGCACATGCTTGCGTAACAACTGACACTAAATTTTATACTTAGGGAGGCAGTTTCAGCTTTTAAAATAAAAATAGAGCAGTGTAGGGCTTAATAGTTTCATTATTCTTTCACATGTGACTGTGCTCTCCACCATCTTCTTCTGTAGCTTAAAATAAATAAATAATGCATTGGGTCACTGGCAAAAGATGTTTTGAGACTTGCTTTCAAAGCTGCTTCAGGAATACATAGCAAACACAATTCCAGACTCAAGTGAACAAATAGGAAACTGTTCATGGGCCACAGTTTCACAGTACTCTGAAATAACATGGTTGTTAAAGGATGCTGATCTGTTTGGGGGGTTTTTTGTGTGTGGGGGGGGTTGTCGTCTGCCCCCGGCGGTGGGGGGGGGGCCGGCGGCCCCCGCCGGGGCCCCGCCCCCCCCCCCCCCCAGTTTTTAGGTCACTGGTGGTTTCTGTTGTTCTCCACAAGAAGAAGAGCTGGAAGCTTACCTTTTAAAGCTGAGGTTCAAATGAAAGATGGTAATTCTATATCCACAGTTGCTTGAGTGTTAAGAAAATACCAGATATTGAGAGTTGGCAAAGCAATGGCAAATGGACAGTTCTGAATGTCTGAGGGATTTCAGAAGGTCAGAAAAAGGATTTAAGACGTCAGACTTTTTTTATGGCTGTTGCTCTGCCAAACTTTCTTTGCACTAACTTGTGATTATGATTAACATAACTTTTCTTACTAACATCATTTTCTTAGGATTCCAGTTTATTCTCCAGAGAACTCTTACCAGCTTCAAAGTTCTGCTAATCTGAGCAGGCATTGACATTCTCTTTGGGTTTAGGCTGATCACATCGGGATAGATGAGATTATTGTTTTTAATCATTGGGGCATTTTGTAAAGAGGAGTATTATAGATAGGTGTTCAAGAAATCAGCTCCCGTTCATCTTCAGTTGCTAGTATGATAATGATTGGGCTCGTTTATCTTTACAAAAACCTGACTTTAAAACCCTGCTTAGTCCTTTGAATGCCTAATAATGCATAGGGAATAGATCCACTGGCTTCTGATATTAGTGGGTGATGACATTGTCAAGTGTAAGAAATTCAAAGCATTAAAACCTGTAACCTTTCAGGCTGTGAGTATAGGTGTGCCGATCTCCTTCACTGTCTGGAGTTGGTCGTCGTCCCCCCCAATTATGTTGCATTTTATTATGAATGCACCTGAGGTTGGCTTTTTTGGTGTATATTCTGCAGCACTATCTGGAAAGAAGGAGCCCTGTAGTGGGTAAAAGAAACTTCTACATACCTCACCCTCCTCCCTGCTAAATTTCACTATAAAAATAGCTTCTCTTTCATCAAGAAACACCTTCACAGATAAAGAGGGTATAATGACATTGCTCTTTGTTCTGCTAAAATGTAGGTTTATTATGCCCTACCATTACAATTGGGTCGTCTCTTTAGTGGACAGCCTCTTGGTCACAGTGACCTTGCTTGCATTGTGTGGCTTTCTCTGTCAATCTGTCATCTCTCTTTGTTGGTGTCCCTGGTGTTGTACTCCTGTTTGAAAGCTGGCCAGTGTAAAATCGGGTACTGGAGCGGCTTTAAGAAACTGCCATCTGTACTGTCCCCAGGCTCTAGACTTACATGTCATTTTCTATATCCATTTTCTGTTATTACTGTAATTCTAGTAGAACACCTAAGTTTTCACTTGAATATTAACTACATTAACAGCTTTCTAGAAGTCCATGAATTTGTCATGTTGTAGGTTTCATTAAGATTGCATTTTAACACTGGCACTGGTGTAAAAATTCATACAGATCAAGTTTTCTACCTGTAGTTTTCTACTTTATTATTTTGCTGCATTTCTTCATTTAATTTTTTACCCTTTTCCCAAAACAGTACTTCTTCTCAAAGCTACCTCTACAGTGAGTTTTCCAAGCAAATTGCAGAACTGTTAAATGTGTCAGATACATGATATCATCTCCATGAACTAAAGGGCTTAATTCTGCTTATCCAGTGTCTTAAACCCTGCTCTTAAACTTACCTAGCATTCAGTTTTAAAACCTGATGCAAATTGGCAGTGATTCAATTCAGAGACTGACGCTCCCAAGGAACTGTGGAATGAGTTGCTTTATTTTCAACTTATTTTTAGTGCATGATGAAATATTCATACATCACTTGTAATTGTGGTTACCAGGAGTGCCGTATGTGTTGGGTGTTTTTTATAATGCTTTCTTCAAGAATGAATCTGTCTGCATTATAAAAGTCAAGAAAACAATACTTCATTGTAATCCACTGCTTCCCCTTGTTTTAATCTATCAAATTTGGGGTGAAAATATGTGGCAAGTACAACTTCAAACTGAACTGAGTCTGCTTTCTGTGCTCAAAAGTTCCCTCTAACCTAGTTGGTTTGTTGTTTTTTCTGAGTACTCTCAGCAGGTGTCTCATTCTGGTGTCTTCTGTGATCTGGATCATCAGGATTTGCTTGCTTTAACACTTCCACAAATACTGCTGTTAGACAGGAATCTGCTATTTCCTCTTGTCTTTGTGTGTGTTTCATTCCCGTTTGCTGATAATTTTTGCAGTGATTTTTTTTTTACCAGACCAGATGCTATATTTTTGTTCTTCTCCGAATTTTCCTCAATTTTACTGATCTTCATGTTGTTGTATAATAAGTCTTCCATGTCAATACCAGTTTTACCTTGCAAAGACACTACGTTCATCTAGAATACTTGCTTTTAGATGGGACTTCAGGGTGCAGTTAGCCATTGTAAAGCTCCTTCAGTGCTTCTACTACTACTTTGATGTTTAATGTCTGTTCTCTGGGATACCTTTTATATATTTTGTTTTGCTATTGTAGTTATATTCTTAATTGTGGGTCTGCTCCTTTCATTCTTTTCCCATTCTTTGATTTCTTCACCACTTTAGTCAATGTTTTTACTATGTCTGTTCTCCAAGAAATCTCAGCTAGTCTGTCTTACTTTACTTGGTAGCTTGTTTAGTTTTTCCTAGCAGATGTATCGACCTCAGGAACTTCTGTTGAGTTACAGAGCGGATGACAGATATGTATGGGATGACATTTCTTAATAATCCGAAGTTAGAGACCAGGGTAATTCTGCAGGTATTAACCTATATCTCAATGTTAGGCACACATTATTTTAACTTAATAAGACAGGGCTGTATTTATTCATGGTATTTGAGGAAACCTATTGGTACTACATGATGTCTAGTATACTTGGCAGCTGTAGAGATTAGAAACAAGAGACTGTGCATTTTACTAGTAGTAACAGTTGGTTAGGTTTTGCTTGACACCCTGTTGCATTCCATTTAGTTGCATATGTGTCTTTGTGACCAAGTGCTACGGATGCTGAGAAGCACAGAGAGAAGAAGTTTACTAAAGGTCATGCAAGAACTCTGAGGTAACGCAGGCTTGAAGTATGAGTTAGAAAATCCTGTCTCGGTGCCCTCGTAACTGGGCTAATTACTGATTTGGCCAGTGCGATTTTTTTCTGTATCCCTGTTTTTGTTAGCCATTAGGTGCTGTCAGGTGGCCGTGGGTTAAGCATCAGCTGTATTGGAGCTGATCCAGAAGCCATGGTTGTAGTGTTGGGGCACTGGAAGCTCTGTGGCAGTTGATGCGTTGGCTGCAGCGAGGAGGTGGGCAGGCCTTCTCTGAGGCTGTTGGCGTGCTGTTCGTGATGATTCGCTTGAAGGGGTTGCTAGTGTCAGCTCTCTGTCCTGTCTGCCTTGCAGCAGTTGTTGCCCTGGGTTGGTGACCGCTGAGCAGCTTGTGGTGCACCAGCAGAACTGCTGTGTTTTGCAGCCGGGTGTATCAGGTGAGCCAAACTGCTGGTTCCACCTGAACATGTAAAGAAGTAAACTTAACTCTTTGGGAGCTGAGGTGGGAGCAGCTTAGGCAGCACTGCTGCAGGAGCAAGCCATGCTTTGGGAGGAGTTACGTGTTTGGTGACCCCACCTTAATTCCCTGCAGAAGATCTCAACAGACTGAGCCTGGAGGTGGGGGCTGCAGTGCAGGTGAGCTTCCGAAGCAGCTGGGTGCCTGCGCCTGTGCACTCCGACAGGCAGGAGCTGCTGTCGCTGCCAGCAGCAGCGTACGCGGCAGTGGTGCGAGAGCAAGGCCTGGTCTGGAGATGCCAGCGTGCGCCGAGCGCACGTGGTGTGCGCTACTGCGTGGTGAACGCTCTGCTAGTTCTGGTCAATGTTTCCTTACCGAGTAGCAGAAGCACCTGCTTCACAAGTATAGATCATCTTAGAAAAGATCAATCTGGGGATTTACTGTACTAAGGATTCATTATGCAACAAAAGCTTGTGGTGGGTGTTTTGTGGGTTGTTTGGGGTTTTATTTTTTTAGGGTGTTTGTATTCTTAAATGGGAGGCTTCTTTTAATGTTCATTAAGAATTTGAGTCAGTTCTGACTTTGGTTGAACATATTCTAATGCACGAAGAGATTTTCAAATTACAAATTACTGGCAGGGAGTAGATTTAAGATGTTTATGCATCAAAACGTGGAACAGTTAAAGGTAGTGGAATGAATACTTTCATACTTTCCTATTTTAACTGAATACAGTAAGTGCATCATAGTAATGATTTTGTTATATAACAAATGCAGAATTATTTAGAAACTTAACAAGCTACATTGTTGAGTATTTTTTCCACAAGAATAGAAAAGTATTGTTTGCTAAATGTTTAAAATACTATGCATTTTACCTGAATTTAATTTTTAAAAATGTAATTGGGTGAGTCAGGATGAAAAGGCAGATTATAATACAAATTACTTTTGATAGTCTTCTCTCATTTTCTGCAATCCCTTTGGGAAGATTAGTGTTGAATCTTACGAGGCTGTCTTAATGTGCTTGCTCTGCTAACAGAGCTGTAATTCTGCATTCGCTTCAGACAAGTGAGGCTGCTTTTTCTGTGGATGTACAAACCCATGTATTTCATCTGGAGCTACTGAATTAGTGGCGCTTAAAAATTAGATGGTTTATTTAGTTGTTGCAATCTGAGCCTGATTCGAAGTAACAAGTTTCTTAAAAGCTTTAAGTTTTATTTATAGACTTCCAAACAGAAGAAGTTTAATATTAGTCAGATATATTCTAGTCACTAAGATTTTATGTAACTGCAATGTAAAGAATTGCCTAATTATATTTATGACTGTTGGAAACTCTTGTCATGTAACTTGAGAAATTTGTTGAAGAATGATTACAATGTTGCATGGTTGGCTTGCTGAAACATGCAGCGCGGAGGAGCCAAATGTAATCCAAAGTTTTTGGAAACTGGAAGAAGAGGCGGGGGTTGAAGAGGGAAGGGGGAGAGGGTAATGTGCTGGATTAAGGAATAAGTTGCAGTATCTTTACTCAGACTATTCAACAATGGGGTTTTGTCTGATTTACTAATTTTTTAAGAAACTTAGCCAATTTCTTGACCACACTTACAATTATAAATATTGGGGGTTTTCAGGTGTTTTGACTATTCTGTATAAAACAATCTGAATTAATGAGCTGCGTACAATGTGATTTGAAACTTTACATTTGGAATGAGAAAGCTGTTAATTTCAACTTCTGTTGAAATCCACTGGGTACAGAAATCTTTCAACAGTGGTGGTAGCGATGGTGGTAGGGACTAAGTATGAAGTTGTTTGGATGTGTGCTTTTAAAAACTGACTCTGGGATCAATGAGTGCTAATATTTTTGCTAGAATATTATCATAGGGCCATAGGAAAATTCAGTCTGGACGGGATGTTAGAAGGTCTCTAGTGCAACCTTGTTCTCGAAGCAGGGTCAGCTGTGTGGTTGCACCGGGTCGCAGCAATACTTGACCCTTACAAAGTGTGAATGATCACCTGTAACCCATCCACATGCAATCCCCCAACATTCTGATCTCTTTCTCAGTCTCTCTCTCATGCAGCCCCTGTTGCGGTGTGGGTTAGAAGTAACCCTTGGCCCTTTGGAGCATGTGGATTTCAGGGCCTAAAACACCTCTTGTTGGAGATGTAGCTTCTGTAGCTTTACGTGCACCCGGGCTGTCGCCCGTAATCTGCTAATGGCACATGTGCACGCACAAGTACACGTACACAGCCGGGACGGTCAGTCTGCTATCTGGTACCCAGGGTGTCCAATGGGGAGGATACCCTCCCCATCCGAGACAGAGGTGGCGATGCCAGTGGGGCAGCTTCTGGCAGTGTCAAACCACGTTCTGGCTGCTGGTTTCTTCTCTCCTTTCTGTCTGCACTGTTTAAAAAATACTGTGCTTCCATTACACTTGTTTTCAAGTTGACTTCTCTTTTTTTTAAGAAGTCTTTTCATAATCTACTGGTTATCATTTAATCCAGCTCATAGTCATCTTCCTCCCTAGCATTACCGGGTTTTGGTTGAATAGTACCCCGAGTGCTACTTTGTCCTGTGATCCTGGGTTTGGAGCATATGGGGAGGGAGGGGAGTGTAGAGGAGAGGAGTATTCATGCATGTTCGTGTCTCAAATAGATGCACCATCCAGGTATATCCAGTACATCTTCTGTCCAGAATTGAATGGATAAGCTGAAATTATAAAGCAGACTTCTTCATTGGGGAAAAAGATGTGTATACCCTGTTGGGTTTTGGTTTGACTTTGTTGTGGTTGAATCTGTATATTCATTTTCAGTTTTCGGTAAACAAGGTTTCAGTAATAAGCATATTCTTTTGTGGTACTCTAGGCTATCAAGTGTGTCTACCATTCTTCCCTTTTCTGCGTTCCCTGGTATTATTAATAGTATTTTCCAACCACTAAAATTTCTTTAGTAAATTGCGTGCCCGCCTCCTTCCATGGGATGTATGCTTTCGGTCACACGTCATGGTTGTGCCTTCACTGCCCTTCATACTTACTGGATCTGCATCTAGTCCTTGCCTTGCCCAGCTGTGCTTTCGCTGGCGGTCAGCATGCTAATGCTCACTGTAGCTTGTAGCGGATAAGAAGGTTAAGGCTGTGAGGGGTCAGTTACAAGTCTTTCTGTAAACCTGGTCAGTTATCTATAGGTATTAAGAGTCCTATGGTAAAGCCATGTGAGAGGCAGAGTTATGGTAACAATATTCTGAATTCTGCTTGGCAGATCTGTTCTGATTGGCGAATGGCAGGTAACAGGCCCTTTCTATATAGGGATAACCATTGCTAATTGCATTTAATACGCCCTCTAGGTAAAATGCCTGAGATTAGGATTGAGTAGATTGTTTCCAGTGTATAATCTCTCCATGAGAAACACAGGCAGGCTGACTGTAGCTCTGTATTTCAGGGGCATTCTGAAGTCCTGAACCTTTCATTTTAGTTTCTTGTGTTTCTGTTGTTCTTTTGGGGTGTCTAGAAAGGCAGGTTAGACATGGTGGTTTGTGTTTGGTTTTGATTTGTGTTCATTTGGGTTTTGTGGTTCTTCAGCTACATCAACATCTGAGAGCAGGTGTTCTAGTGATGGATCCACATTACTATGTTTTCATGACTAGATTAGTTGAATGTTTTGCTTAGATTTTAATAGCAGTTACTTTTCTAAAAGAGGGGCACAGCATTTGCAGTTACAGGCCTTTGAACATGCAGTGAATTCACTTTGTTAGAAGGCTCCTACTCTGATGTATGTTTTCATGATGGGGATGCTTCAGTATCCTTGGTCTCCTGTGTCTCTGCCCAGAGACAAGTTTTGAATTTCCTGAAGAAGTTTTGCGAGTAATGCAAGAGTTCAAGAGGATGAGACCTTCATTTGTGATCAACAATAGAAGTTTAAAGATGGCATGGCAAGATGGTATAAGAGGAGTATCACAAAGAAACTGTAAAAAACCAAAACAAACGAACAAGCCCCAACCTTCATTATTGTAAACTTGACCTTTTCTTTAACAATACTTCTCATTACAAGGTCTTCAAGCTTATGAAGTCCTAAGTTTAAAGTGTCAGAGTATGTTCCTAGCATAAAAAAAAGTGATAATTTATTGTACGGTAATGCCTCTACAGTGGCAGTTATTTAATGGCACCTTGTTTTCAGAAAGAATATGCTCTTTAATACTGGCACATTCTGGTTATGAGGTGTTTTGTTGTTCAAGCACAATTTTGTAGTTTTTGGAAGTTTTATTTAGCAATCTTCTTGTAAGAATCAGGTGTTTTAGGGGAGGGAAGCGAAATCTTTGTGGAAATGTAACATGTAATTTTAGCAGTATTTTAAAAAGAGACACGGTTAGAGAAAAGTTGCAGTAAATATTTACTTTACCTTGATGCCATTTACCAAGTTTGTCTGGGATAATAATTAGAAATGATGGAGGGGCTTGCTCTCTGCAGTTTGCGTCTGTTACCTGGAGCTGTGGGGAAGGAGGTCTGGAAGTGTCTTGAGTTTTCCCACTGCCAGAGTAGCACAGGTGCTGTGATGCTACGGAGATCGGCGGGCATAGGCACCTGGCCAAAGTGCCAGCTCTGGATCCAATGAATTGGGCCCCAGCCATGCTGGGCAGAGCTGGTTTTTGCAAAGCCACCTTGCTTTCTTTTTCTCGGCATTTTCTCTCTCGGTGGGTTTATTAGCTGAGTCACAACCCTGTTCGAATGTTTGGAAATAGCTCAGTTCAGCATTGTGTTGAAACTAGTAAGTCCTCCTGAACTCTGGAGGGCTAGATACTGCAGTAGAAAGACACCTGAATCATCCCGTTCTTTTTATCACTTGTTTTCACTAAGACCTTCCTTCGAAGTGACTAATGTAAAAACACAGCTTTCTCCAAAGATGCTGCTCACGAGGATTGGCGGAAATGCTTCCTTAAGCATTTGGCTTCTGTAATAATCTCTTAAAGTAAGAACCAGTGTGTATGGTCCTTGAAAATAAGTTTCAGTCTGTGTTTTATCTGGATGCAGAAGATACCCAGATTTATGATTTTGGAAGTATGCCTGATTTTAGCCCTTGCCGTGACTCAGTGTGTTTACCGTGATACTGCATCGTAATAAAGAAAAATTAGATGACTTCCTGTAAACTTTTGTTGGTCAGTAAAACTACGCAGTGAGAGAAGCAACCTAACAGACTTCAAGGGTATTTCTTATTTATAGCTAATTCTAAGTGGAGAAGAAAACTGTTACAAATTCAGTGTTCTGTTCTGTGGTATCTGATACTCATGTCCTCTTATTTTCTGATAGTGTGAACAGAAGTTGTGTGCGTGGTGATTATTCTTCAGATGACTAAATTCTTCTAGGCGACTAGCCTGGAAGCTACAAGGGGTGAATGAGATGCTGTCTCTGCCACTGTTGCTAAATGAGTTTGGTGCTCTGATTCTCGGTTCCTAGAGCTTTCACATGAAGTGTCACAGCTCTTTAGGGCAGATCATGAGTTCAAAGCACAGAAGAAAATAACTGTCAAATTTGTTTAGGCAGCTGTAGCTTCCAGAGTTGTGAATGAAATGCTGAATTTAGCAGTATGTAAAACAGATAGCATGACTTAAACTACTTTTTCTGTAAGCTGTCATCAAATCACATCAGTCACAGCTTCTGGGTAAGAAACTGTAGTGGTAAATCTCAGGTCTTGTTTCTTTACCTCTTTACTTGCTTCCTTATGTTCTATTGAAGAGTATTCTTTTTTCTTTTTAAATGCTCATTGCTATTTAAAAACAAAAAAACAAGCTGGCAGTGCATTTCACATTGCTTAAAGATGTCCTTAAGTGCTGTTTTTCTGTTTGTTTGCAGTGTTTAATTTGTTGAAAGAGTATGTCAGGTGGTAGGCTTTAGAAAACATTAAGATGACATGGTGACTTAAAAATGAATAAATAAAAACTTCTGCCTTTTCCCTTGATGCTCCTTCCTGCCTCTGTTATGAATCCTCTCTTTCCCGGATTGTTAGCACGTTTGCACAGTGAACCGAGCCAGGGTACTGATTGGGCTGGAAAGTCACCCCTTCTTTCCCTGCTGCCTCTTGCCTTTAACTTGAATCCTTCCTCTGATCTGCTGCTGTGCGTAGCTCCGTGCAGAGGTGCTCTGCCACTGAAGAAGGGGCAACGCAAAGGCCAGAACGAGGGGCCAGGGTTAGAGGGAGGTGTGAGACAGCTTTACTCCGAGCAGTGTCGACTTACATTTGTTTATAGTATCTGTCCAGCTACATGTTTGTTTTAAGGGAATGAATACATGTAAGTAAACGGTCTCAAACATCTAATCATTCAGATGAATTCCTGCCTCACAGTCAGGAGCGAGAACTTTGCTGGTACAGTTTAGTCTGGCTTAGTCTGGCCCACTTTTAGAGTGGGCAGAGAGGTCAAAACAAGTCTGTTCAGTAAAGGCAAAATTTTCTTACTGAAATTTGTAATAAACTTAATTATTCTCTTATTTAAAAAAAAAGGTATACTTAAAAAAAAAAAAAGTTGCCACCTTCACAGTTCTTCGTTTTCTGTAGACAGAAGAGTCATCCAGGATATCTTAGGATGAAAAATTTCTAGTATTTCTAAGGGTTCATGAAAACAGCATTGCCCAAGTATGGATTGATAACTTAGAACTGGAAGGGTGTTATTCCCACCTATTTAGCATTACAGAGTCTTTTTTTTAAGAACCTTCACATTTTTCAAATGTGCATAGCTAGGAGCATTATGTTTAAATGTAGGTCCACCTATACCCATATGACCTTTTTGTTTGAGTTTTACATATGACTGTCCATGTCCTGTGCAGTAAAACTGCTACCAAAATAATACTTTTTAGGCTTTGATTCCAGAATTAAATAAAAGTGAGGTTTTGCAATTGGCTTAAGCTAAGCTGAGTCCATGCTTCCATTCAAAGTGAGGTCGTACCATCCCCTTATCCCAGCTGTGCATTGCTTTTCCTCCCTATATTCTGGGAACTTTTCTGTCTGAAAACTCTTACTTTGTAATTATTACTGTTATTTCTGTAGTGTTTTTTTCAGTCACATCAGCTGTCTGATCTGATTGACTAGCACTGATGCAGGAGTATGTGGCCAAAGGTGAAGGAGAGGATGGGCTAATTTCTCCAGCAGCAGACTTACACCAGCTAAAACTGAAGGCAAATCTACATTCTTAGACTTGGTCTTAAGTGTCTAAGCACTGAATTAAGACTAAGGGCTAGACCTGCAGAAAAGCTTGCACGCGAGATTCACAGACATGCCTAAATGCTTCTGTGGATTCAAATGTCAATTTAGCAGTCGGTCTTAGTTTCTTAATGTTGTGCAGTCTTGGGGTTGACTTTCATTTCACAGCCCTATAAGGTCCTTAATTTTGCCTTTTAATCCTTCTTCCATACAAACTTCTTTCTTCATGTCGGCTTATGTCAGAAAGGCTCTGTTTGATTCCTCCCCCATACTGCAAACTGCAGGCTTCAATGAATATCTGGTTTCTACTGCTTCTTGTAATAGACTATTTTGCCAGTGGATATTAAGCAGCACAGTACATGAAGCAGTTCAAAGTAGTATCAGCATTTCTTTTTAATCGCAGTGATGCTTTGTTTTCTTTTAAACCTTGGTGCTTAATGCTGAATTTAATTGCAGTTTAAGTAGATGTGTTTATGTGCATCTGCTGATCTGTGCAAACTGATTTATTTGCATATTGATTTGTATCTACTGATACAAATAATCAGCCCAACATGTCTTGTTTATTCTTACTTTATTTTCACCATACTGTGGTATTTTATTTTCCAAGTAAATCAAACGTCTAATATAATGAACACTCAACTGCTGATTATTCTGTAGTGATACTGTCACAAAATTGTGTTTTAAATTTAAAAAGTATCAGAGAAATGTATTTGAGAGTATCTGAATCTCTGAATGAATTGGTTGCTAATCTGAATGTCTGTTGTTCATCCTTCCTTCAAGAAACCTTAGATTGGCATCTACTTGCATCTTGAAAGGGAGGCATCAGAGAAGTTCAGTGTCCTGGTTTTGCTCTTCCATGCATTTCCTCTTTTCAAGCAGAGGCACTGCTCCGGTTCCACTTTCTGACATTATACCTGTAGGAAGTTAGTCTGTTCCTGCAGGATGTTTTGCTCCCACTTGGGACCTTTCGAGTAGAATCATAGAATTGTGGAATGGTTTGGGTTGGAAGGGATCTTCAAAGGTCATCTGGTCCAACCCCACTGCCACAGGCAGGGACACCTTCTGCTAGACCAGGTTGCTCAAAGCCCCGCCGAGCCGGGCCTTGAGCACTGCCAGGGAGGGGGCACCCACAGCCTCTCGGGGCAGCCTGGGCCAGTGCCTCGCCGCCCTCAGCGTAAAACATTTCTTCATGTCCAATCCAAACCTGCCCTCCTTCGTTTGAAAACTGTTGTTGCCCTTTGTCCCTGTCACTACAGGCCCTGCTAAAAAGTCTCTGTCTTTTTTTATAAGCCAACTTTATATATTGAAAGCCTGCAGGAAGGTCTCCCTGGAGCAGTCTCTTCTGCAGGCTGAACCCCAACTCACCCAGCCTTTCTTCACTGGAGAGGTGTTCCAGCTCTTGGATCATTTTTGTGGCCGTGCTAGGTTTATTCCATAAAAGAAAGGTTATATTTGAATGCATTATTTGCAAGTACTGTGGAAACCATGCTAGCATACTTAAGGTTGTGGTAGCATACAAGATTCCCTTCTTCAGATCTTGTGGAGTCCTTTAACGTTTAGACCTCCCAGCAGATGTAGTATTCTTCTACTGGTACTGGGAGGGGTCTAGCAGGCTGTCATCTCATACTGGTGTCACGGAGCCTTCTTCCACGTCACCCCTTACTGGTAGCTACTGTCTCCCTGCTGAAGGAAATTAGAAGGCAGAGAGCTGGAAGGTAGAAACCTGCAGCACAGCAAGAGTGATAAGTAGCTGGAGTTAGGGTGAAAGTAGTGACCTCCTTTAGTGGCACATTTTATATCTGACAGGTGTCTGACAGAGCGAGCTGTACGGTCTTTGGAACATCTCTTACTTCCTTCTCCTTCTGAAAAGAGGAAGCAGGGTCGGGGTGCGGGTGGGTAGAGGTCTGAGGCTAGATTTGTCTGTGCTGGCTGGTTCTGGCACGGGGGGCAAGACTTCCCCTAAGTGCAGATAAACTCTAATGGAAAAGTAGCTTTAGTGGTGGTTCTACTTAATACTCCGTAGAGCTCAAGGTAGTGGTTATAATACCTCATAGTTGCAAATTTCATGTTCACTCTGCTTCATTGACGTTGGAGATTAGATTTGAATGGAGGCTGAAGCATTTGTGCAAACCTTTATGATAGTGTTTAATCATCAACAACCTGGTAATGAGAAGGGCCTGAAAAGCTGGAGCAGGGTCAGTGTGCTGTTCAGTATGGAAGGGGATGCGGAAGGTGGGAGCATCTTCTTCATTAAGGTTATCCAGGATGCAGATGAGGGGCTCAGTGTCAGTGGCTGGAGTGGGGCTGCTGGTCACAGTCTGGGTGCCAGCTGTTGGGGGTCAGAGTGAGAGCCTGTATCTCCCCCAGACCTGGTGTGCATGGGAGGGTACATGTGGCATTCGCTAGCGCGCCCCAAGCTGGACTAGCCAGTGAGTAGGAGGCCCTCGGTCTGGGTAAGGATACCAGATGGGGAGAGGGTCCGTGACAGCATTTGGGAGGACCCACAAGTGTGGGTTGTCTGTGAGACAAGTGTGTGAGCATCTCTTCGCAGCGAGCACTACAGTGGACCAGCTGGTGAGGAGGAGACCCATGGTGTGGGTAGGAGAGCTCAGGATCTGGGCAGGGGTTATCAGATGGACAGAAGGACCATCCTGGTATCACCGCTGATACTGTGTGGCTTGTTTTTATGGTTCAATAAAATTCAAACTGCTTGTTCAAGATAATTCCTGTTCCCTTTCCTGTCAGCCTCAAGTGGTTAGTTATAGTGAGTCTCTTCTAAAACCCATGGCTCAAATTTTTTCTTGACTCATTTTGATGGACTGCCACATGCATGCTTGTGAGCAGAAGCTGTATGCAAGCAAGTGGTTCTTGTCCATAGCAATGGGACAAAGCTGCAAGTTAAATTATCTTTAATGCTATGGTCAGTATTTAATTGAGCATATTCAAACACATATTTTAAATGTTTCAATAGCTTACTGTGGTTTCTAGGTTTCACTGAAAACACTTTCACTGGAATTATTTAGAGCTGCTGTTGTTATGCAATTAAATGACAAATTTATACTGAAATTATGTTTGGCTGTAAAATTACATTCCCATTAAATATGACATCTTCTTTTGCAGTGACCCGTATGTGAAACTTTCCTTGTATGTAGCGGATGAGAACAGAGAACTTGCTCTTGTGCAGACAAAAACTATTAAAAAGGTATGTATATACTCTTTTTTGTTCCATTGTTTTGGAAGTATTAAGAAAACTGGAACACAATTCCATAATATAACACAACATTTAAATTGTTGCATACATGTATAGCAACTAAGTAATGTTGGGGTTTTTTTTCAAACCAAAATAAGAAAACAAGTGCATGTATCTTCAGTGTGCATGATGTGTTGACGGGATCTAATATGTTGCATATTATTCTCTAAAGATTAGCTTATCAAATCTCATTACATCATTCACTGTTTCTTTTATCTAAGTCATATTTTAATGAAAGACATAGCTGAAATGTAGCTGAAATAAAGACCTAAGAAACTCTGCTTTAATTATAATTTATTTGACTTTTAGCAAAAATGATCATTCTTTAATGAACCCTTTCAAAATTTCCATTTTCAAAATCTTTTTCTAATATAGGAATTTAAAATAGCCAAATGACAAAAGATACTCTGTAAGAAAAGCCTGGAAAATGTACTGAAAATGTTTTAATTTTTAATTAGTATGAAAATAAAATTTTATTTGGTTTCTTAATTTCATTCCACACAAACAAAAATTCTACCAGGGGATATTTGTCATTATCAGGGCCCTAAGATTTTAAAAGGAAATTTTTTTTTTTTTTTAATTTACTGGGAGTGATAGCAGAGAGAAAGTAAGTCATAACCCATCTGAAAAGTAAGGTAAAAATAATGAGTTGTCATTTTTATGAAGATATTTAGAATCAACAGTGATTCAATTGACATCACTATTGCAAAACAGAATAGCGAGGAAAATTCTATTACTGAAAATACAAAGTAGAATGATGCTGATCTAAAATCAGAACATTAGGTATCATGAAAAAACCGATGTGAAATCCTGGAAACATGAAAGCTTCAAGCAGAACTTTTCACAGGACCCAGGGCATGTTTGATGTTGGAAAGTAAAAGTAATTTTTAAAAGATTTCCTGGTTAACCATTGGTACTTGTTTCATAACAGCTTTTTTTTATTCATTGTATCCTTTTAAAGACGTTCTTTATAGACCATCTAGCTTAGTTTTATGTGA
Source organism: Sagittarius serpentarius (assembly GCA_034782735.1). Taxonomy (NCBI): domain Eukaryota; kingdom Metazoa; phylum Chordata; class Aves; order Accipitriformes; family Sagittariidae; genus Sagittarius; species Sagittarius serpentarius. Next base: position 83,376,173 of record JAVKLA010000074.1, read on the forward strand.
AGTTTTTAGACATGAAAATTTGTGAGAAAAATGTTAACTTTTCCAAAAAGCAGTACCTAGTTTGTTGCTATAGTAACAACATGGACGGTGCCATTTTTTGTTTCCTTGAATAGGTTCAAGATTTATCGCCAAGTCCATACAAGTATTGTGGGAGGTTTTCTTACGATATGCATATCTTGTTTTTGTAGACAGTGTGCTTGTTGTCATGCCATTTCCTGGGACATAGCTGCATGGAATCAAGTCCTGTCCTTAAAATCACATCAACAGAAAATGCTTAGGCTTGATAGGTTATTTTCAGGCTGTTATAAAATACAAAATAGCTGGCTATTATAACTCTGGTATAATTTTAACTAACATGTTCTTGCTGAAGCACGAGATTGTCTTTGATTGTCTCGCTATGGAATGGCAATATTCATGAGAAGCTATTAAATCAGTACACCTGTGTCCGTGTCTGTTCAGTAGTGATCTGGGCTCAGACTTTACCAGCTGCTAAATGGGCAACTCATTTCATCTGGAGAGAACTCAGTGGAAGTCGGAGACATTTGAACAGTTGCACCCTACACACAGTCTATGCATTCACTTTCATGGGCTTGTTTGCAAAATGTATGCTTCGGGATGCCTGAAAAACAATGTCTTACTGAAAAATAACTGTCTAGACAAGTCCAGTTCTTGTACTGCTTGTTCATTGTCTTAAAATAGTATGGTAGCTTCTCTTAACTGGCAAATGCCTGAGGATGGGAAGGACATTTTAATCTTTCACCTTTCACTTCAATGAAATGGAAGAATTTCAGTGTGAGGTGGTGTGAGTCTATAGATGATCTAGATGTTGGAAGAGACCTCTGGAGATCCTCAACTGTTCTGTAACTTTGTGACTAAAACTCAGGACAATTATGATAGCAGAGAGGTTGTGAGGCGGGTCGTGAAGGTGCAAGGATCCTTTGGCTTTTGAGAGAAAACCTTTGTAGCAAGTCTGTGAAATGGGGGGAGAGGAGATAGGACTTTCTTTTCCTTTTTTTTCCTCCTACTTTTTAGGAAATTATGGCAATCACATCCAGAGTTTTATTCAATTTCTGATTTTTTTTAATTAATTCTTAGTAGGGTTAACATTGTTCTTACTTGAAAAGGTGTTGCTGGTGTAAAAGCATGATTACTAAAGACAAGGCATATTCAGCTCCCACGCATTTGATACGTAATGGCTATAGTGCAAAAAGGTAGGAGAGGTTGAAAAGAGAGCATTAGATTGGAAATGAGGTTGTAACATTACTGCTGATCTGAAGCAATACTTACCAGCTTTGGATCCATGTGAAAGGAGAGTAAGAAATCTTCTGAGAAGACCACCATAAATTAAAAAAAAAAAAAAAAAAAAAAAAACCAGTAAAGATGTGAAAGCATTATATTAATTGTATCAAGGGGAGAGAAACTCATGGATCCTGGTGCTGCCCTACAAAGGAAGAGAAAAAGGACAATGTTTGCACAACCCAACTGTAGACAGAGGGCTGAGGATGAGACAATGATGATGTATTCCTGGGATCGCGTCTGCCTTTTTTCACTGTTTCTTGTAACTGTCACTTGAAGCCTGGACTTTCTCAGTCATTTCCATAATAATAATATTAACTCATCTATTGGAAAGTTCTATTTAGTAATTTCTTTTCTGAATTCTTAAATTTCATCTCAAGACTTCTGCCCTCAAAGCAGCATTCTTCTTATGCAATTTGCAATCTCTGTTTATTTCATAAATAACAAACTTCATTAGTATAGCTTGATTTTGAGTTAAAATCATTAATGGAAAAAATATCGAGCAAAATCAGTCTCAGGAGTGATTGTGAAAGACACTGCCAATTATCTCCTTCAGCTCTGTAATTTTTCTTTTAAATGACGTCATCTAACCCTTCACTAGTTTCTTAGTTTTCTACTCGTTTTTGTCTTTCTCAGTTTAATGGGTAACTTTGTGTGGCACTGTCTTGCAGGAGTGCCTTCAAGAAGGCAGAAGGGACTGCAGTGTCCCCTTTGTATTCTCCTTTTGCATTACCTGTGCAGTTGTCTGATACATATCCTACTGTACAGCTGGACCTAGACTTCTGGAGTGCTTTGTTACAGCCAAAGGGATTAAATGCACATTGTTACCTTACTCTGAAAAAATAAAGTTAGCAGAAGAATTTCAGATTCATCTGGCATGATCTAGCTGTGTTGAATTTCTGAGCCTTTTTGTTTTGGTTTACCCTTCTCTGCACATTTAGTTTTTCCAACTGTAAAATTTGATTAGTGTTTTGTGTTTCCTTTTGGCGCTGTGTTTTGAATGGCCTGCTAGAAATGCTCTCTTCTTTCTGCAGTAGAAGAAGCTGTATTTGCTGTTCGCTGTCTTACGATCTTGTAGGATGCTTAGTATGTTCTTTGAATTCCTGCTACTAGGCTTGTGATTTCATGCGTCAATTCTTTTAAAAGTCTGGATGAAGATTATCCAGTTTCCCCAATTTAACTGCGCTGAGCTCTGAAGGCTTCACTTCTACATCAGTTGTGACAACTTCTATCTTCGTACCAGTGCCTCTTAGTTATTCTGCCTTTCCCATATGTAATGTTAGATGTAATTTCCCATATCTAAATGTGCTTAGTCTCCCCATTGAGCTTCATTGCTTAGTAGCATCATTTCTTTCTGTGTTCTCATTTTATTTACATGGTTGAAAAACCTTCTTTGTGTTTTCTTATATCCTGAGGAAGATCTAACTCAGCTTGACTCTTGGCAGTTCTTTATCTGTACAGTACTTGCCCTTTTTAGGATGTAGCTCTTTTTGCTGATGAGTCTTTTTGTTGTTTCCCTGCTAACATCCTTTGTGAAGTTATTCATGCATTTATCTCTGGAGCCTTTCTTTACAAGTGGTTTTTTCCTTTGCTAGGATTTCAGTGCTTGTACTTTCTGACTTGACCTACTAATTGTTTGACTTGTAAAGGTGGAAGAAATTTCTGCCAGTTACCAGGGCATTTACCAAAAATTATGCTGCCTAATACAGCAAATATTTCCTGAAATTTGTATTTGGGCTTAAGCAGCATTCAAAACTAATGCGTTATTGATGAACAGTAGTGCCCTCAAATTTAGTATAAGACCATGCTTCATTTGTTAAATAACATGGAACCTCTCTTGCCAGTAACAGCCACATTTGATAAATACAAGTATTTAAAAAGTAACATTTTTTTCTTATTACTACTTTTTTTTTTTTTTTAACTGAATACATTTGTGCTCCTTAAGGCAAAAAAGCTGAAAGTTTCCCTCTGCTCCCAACCCCTATCCCTGCCCTTCACCTATACTCATTTTATTCTTTTCATCTAAACTTTACAATGGTCTTTTCTTTCATGAAATATTTTCCTGCTCTCTCATAAGATTGTTTAGGATAAGCAGGTAAAACTTTTCTGAGAGTACAACTGTTAACCACCTGCATAGCGGTTTACATAGGTTTAGAGTTTGATCTTTTTTTATACTACTATTTCCTTTTGTCCTCCTTTTCCCCCCCTACATTTTCTAGAACAGGGTTTTCAAATTTCAGTATTTCATTTCATTGATAGTTACATATATGTTGGGTTGAGATTCAGCTCCAATTTAAAGGGGAAAGGAGGATGTGCAGTTGTCAGCATGATGTGATGCTGAGTGGTGCAGTTGATACAGCGGAAGGAAGGGATGCCATCCAAAGGGACCTGGACAGGCTTGAAAAGTGGGCCCACGGCAACCTGATGAGGTTCAAC
>JAVKLA010000074.1:83380004-83495487 GCA_034782735.1 Sagittarius serpentarius
ATAGTGATAGGACGAGGGGGAATGGTTTTAAACTAAAAGAGGGGAGATTTAGGTCAGACGTTAGGAGGAACTTCTTTTCTCAGAGGGCGTTGAGGCCCTGGCACAGGCTGCCCAGCGCGGCTGCGGATGCCTCAGCCCTGGAGATGTTCAAGGCCCGGCTGGATGAGGCCCTGGGCAGCCGGATCTAGTGGGTGGCCCACGGCAGGGGGGTTGGACTAGACGATCTTTAAAGTCTCTTCCAACCCAAGCCATTCTGTGTGATCGTACGAGTGCACGTTGAGCTACAATATGACTCCTGTATTTCCATTTTGTAGAGAAGTGCAGTGTAGTGAGCCACTGTGTCCTGGACATGATGAATCTATTGTATCTTATATCAAGGAGTTAAGATAAACAGCCAAGATTCTCCTTCTCTGCTATAACAAAATTTTGGTGGGTGTAGAGCCAATTTTTACTGTCAGCTCTTCTGGTAAATCTCTGCTATGTGAGATAATGACGGAATGATTTGGCATGAAAACAAAACCATTGGACATATCGTACTTATTTTTAAGCTCACCCAAATCTGAATTGCCTAGATTATTAATGGTTGTAGTTCTCTTTCTTTATCAATTTATTATTTCATGCTTGAGCCCACTTCAGATTGCAATCTATATACATATTTTATTCTGTACATATTTTTCAGGTTATTAAAATTCAAATCTGCCATAGGCTTGGGGGAGGTTAGGAAGAGTGTCATACCTATTCATAGGAAATAACCTTTCCTTTTGTTCTTTTTCTGTTTAATTTACAGTATAAAACTGTCCTTATTTTTGTAGCCCTAAAATTGTCCTTGTGTTTAAAAAATACTTTTTTTTTTTTTTTTTAATCTGCATTTAAATGACTCTTGAGAATGAAATGTCTCCAGGTTTTATTTCTGCCAGGTCTCAGTGATTTGCCTTTTACTCATAGATTCCTATTTTAGGATCATCTGACTCAATTATCCTCCCACGTTTGGTTTACTCAGTAGGGAATTTCTAAATAATTTGATGGCAATATTTTTATTTCAAATTTTTTATAACGTGCTTTTTTCTCCTTTTTTTTCCTAGAAAACTGTCACTTGCATGCACATTTTGATGACTGCAAACTGGCAAACCTAAAGACATTTTAGTATGTAAATATGTTTATTTCTTTTCAGACACTGAATCCAAAATGGAATGAAGAATTTTATTTTAGGGTAAGTTTCCCTTTACTTGCAATCATTACTGTAACATGTACAATTAATCTCATGGCATTTTATAATGTTGGGAAGAAGCTTATTTCTTATTTGTTGTTTATACGTTTACATAAAAAAAAATGCCTGTCCTGATGTAATTGCTCATTGATGGAATGATGAGCAGAAATTGGCATAAAGTTAATTAGAAATGGACTGTTTCACAATTTAAGATTTTATTTAGAGTAAGTTCTGACTTAATTCATCTGACTAAAAAATTCTTTTTACTTGAAAATGTATTTTTAGCAGAGTATGTTTGCTGTGGTTTTAAAATGTTAATGTAATGGCAAATAATCAGAGTTATTTCCAAGAGCTGTATGAAATTTAAGTTATGGCACACACAAAAAAAAAAAAAGTAGAGAAGGAAGATAGAAAAAGTATAGGTTACTTGCCAAAAAGGTCAGAATATGCTTTTTTTTTTTTTTTTGTAGTTTCATTTTAATCTTTCTAGGTCTTGCTTAAAATGAAAACCAAATTATAGCTAAAACTGAGTGATTTTTATCAGAAAAAATAATTTTAAATAATTTAAAGTGGTAAAGGAGGGCTTAAAATAGTGATTATCAAAACCAACATAATATAAATGAGAAGGATGGTAATAACTTTGTTACTTAGTTGCTGAAAGCGTTTTTTCAAAGAATGACGACTTAATTTTAGTGCAGCTGTAGCTTTCACAACAGATTATTAGGTAGAATTTTGGTGGGTTTTAAAATATAATCTTAAACAGCTGCTTGAGAAAAGATGTCATTGTAGATTGTTAAAAAACAGGTATTGTATTGAACGTTGTTTATGGAGTCTTAGCAAGTGACTGTCTTGCCAATAGGATCTTTTAGGTGGATAGTTCCCACCAGTGTAATTGTTGATACACAGGTTTTTGATGTTTAAGTGGAACTTCTATTTTTAAACATGTACCAAATAGCATTTCTAGGTTTTGCGGCTGGGTAATACCTATGTAAAATCACCTTTATATAACAAAATATTTTGATTTTTATAATGTACTCAGAGGGGAAAATATGGACTCACACTTTTGAAAGTTATGCAGAGTCCATAGGAACTGTCTTGACACTTAATTACGACTGGACCTAAGGTTTTCTGTTTTTACCACAATGGTTTTTGAAGTTCACACATCTGTTGTTACAGAGCAGGCTCTACCATGGGTAACTTAAGCTACCTGCCTGTAAAAATGCAGAGGAATTTTAATACTGTAATTTTACTAGAAAGTCCTTACCCTAGTAAGAGAGCATTTTATGAAGTGTTCAAATGCCTTTGCTGTTAGCATAGAGGACAAATTATATAGAGAGATTATCATCCTGGCCATTGCACAGGTAAGGGAAGTGAAAGAAACTTTTAGACTGTTTAATCTATTTGAAGACATTTCAAGCCCTCCCAGATTTGATCCTGACTGTGTATGGGATTCAGAAATGGATGACCTCACCTTCATAAGCCCATCTTTATGAATACTGGTCTCATAAACATGCTGAGTTGTAAGACAGACTGTAAGGTACAAATTTGTGTGTTTTAAACTGAAATATATTTACTCAGGATTAAGCAAGCTTGTTATGTATATTTGTGCTTTATAATTTTAACTGGTATTACTCAATTTAATCATTTTCTTTTCCCAGGAAAAGAGAATACACAAAACTGCCAGAATTTGTGTTGCTTACACTACAGATATGGTTAATAGAAGCTCTGTTAAAACATCTTGAAAATCCTAAATAATAATGTGAATATATAAAGTAATGCATACCCTTTTTTCTGTGTCACAATTCTTGGTTTTTCTCCAAACTGGGAAGTCCATCACCACCCCACAGAATTATCAGTCCATTGTGGAATATTATTTCTAAATTTTCTTAATTAAACAAGTTGGACATAGTAACCTGGCTTGCAAAGTTTTTCTGAAAAAATGTATCAAGTTGATAAAATACTATAGAAAGTTTTTCTTGTTTAATAGCGGCTGTTTTGTCTTTCTGCCAGAGTTCTTTTTTGGTTTTTTCCTTTTAAATGTTGGCAGTCTTCCTGCTTAAATTTACTTCAAGGTAAATAGTTTTCTGGAGGTATATTTGCTGTTCTCAAGTGTTGGAGAGACCTCTCTTGGGTTTTCCCACAGGCATGTGTGATAAATTGGCTAGAAATGGGGAGCAATGGACAGTCCGAAATATAGATGATTGTGAAATTCTGAAGGAAATACGGTAAAACGCTTGCTCCAGGCAGTTCCGTTGAGCTTTGCAGCTGTAGAACGGGGGAGGGGGGAAATCTGGGAGCCCTGGTAATCTGTCCAGCCTGGGACTTGTTCCCAAAACACAGAGCTTGTCCCAGAGGCCAGGCCACCTTTCCTGAGACCAAGTTAGCTTTGCTGGTGTGCTCGAGGCAGCTGAAGCCGTCTAGCTCTTCCTGGCTGCAGCACATACTGGGGGTGACAGGAGACAGGCAGTCTGCTTTGCCCTGCGACGTCCTCTCCAAATTCCTCTCATCCATGTGGCTGCATGCAGCTCAGCGGTATGCAGCAGCCGTGCTTTGCCTCTACGGCGCTTTCTGTAGAAAGAGAATTGCAGTAACTGTCTTGCATTGAGCACAGTAAATGAGAGCTTTTAGTGTTAACTGCTAGGCTATTTCTAGTTGCAGTAGGGTTTAGAAACAAAGTGTTCCAGTTCACACAAAACTAAAGATTTACATAAAACTTGTTAGTCCTGTTCTGTTTGCCTTGGTTTAAGCACTGTATGAACTAGTACCCATATATTGTCATCATCAAGCTAATGAACCTAAAGCGACATTATTTGAATTTTCTCATAGGTAAACCCAACCAATCATCGTCTGCTCTTTGAAGTGTTTGATGAAAACAGATTGGTGAGTGCTTGTCTTGGTTGTGTTTTACTAATCGTAAGGCTCTGTGTATCACAGCTGATGAAAGTATAGCACATCTTAAACACGAATTTTTGTCTCTTGTTCAAGTAAGTGTGCTTAGAAATGCAGAGAGAAGCATAAGAAGCATCTGGTTTTGCGACTAATAGAGCATTAAATGCAAAAGTAGTACCCTGCTGGGTCAGACTTAAGATGGACCTCCTTCACGAAGTATTCTGACAGTGAAAACCTCATCATATTCTTCCTTCGGCTTCTCCACTGCAAACCAATAAAGTCCCAATCTTTTTAGTCACTTAGAAAGCAGCTGCTTCACTCCCTGATCATTTTAATGTCTCTTGTACCTTCTAATAGTTCTGCATCCTTTTTTGGGATGTGGTTAACAGAGCTGTACCTTGTACTCGAGATGGGGGTGTATCAATGTTTAAGGTAATGGCAAAATAACGCGCTCTGTGTTTTCAGTTCTCTGTCTCATAATGCCCAGCATATTGTTAGTGGTTTTAGTCTTGAGCTTAATTTGTCTGATGCAGTAGCTCTTCTAGAGAGGTCTTCCAACATCTTACTGCTGCTTGCTTTTGTTATGGGTAGGTAGATAAGGTTTTCATATAGACATATGTGGAATAAATGACACTGTCATTCTAAACATATTAGGTTAAATATGCGAGTGCAGCGGCATATTGGGTGAATGACTCTTTTGGGTTTTTGTCTTTTGAAAATTGTAACACCACCCCTTTGTTTATGAGTTCAGGTATCAAATGTTTTCTTGGTTGGGTGCAGTACAACCTCTGCTAAACTTGTTTGCTTTGCGAAGATTAGGATCAGTGTTGTGAAGATCCTTTTATTAAAAGAAACCAAAACACAACAGTATGGAAACTGTCTTCCTCTGCCTTCCTATCAAATATAAAGCAAAGAAAAACATAGAAGCTGTAATCTCCTGGAAAAAAAGAGGACTTGTAGCCAAATGATTGTATCTTCCTTTAGGAAGAAGTAGATTAGTACATCTGTGAGAGTGTCTGTTTAGAGTGGGCTGACTGTGAGCATATTTATTGACATATAATGATCATAATGACCACTTGCACTATAAAACTGCCCTATACCTTTTGAACTTAAAGGAGATCATCGGTCAGTTCTTCCCAGCTTTAAGGCTGTCTTCCATTGCCAGCTGATGCAAACAACGCTGAAGCAGAAATCCTGTAACCGTAACTGTGAGGCAGAGTATGTAAGCCTGGGCTCAGGACTGTGCCGACATTACTGTGTGGCTTGGGGGATGGCTGGAGTACGTTTGTGTTGGCATGGAGGACAAAGCAGAACTGGTGGGAGAGGCGTCGCACCGGCCTGTGGAGGGCAGTGACATGTTGCGGGGGTGTCCCTATGTGACCGTCAAAATTCTGTATGCAGTGACAGCTGAGAAATGATAGTTTTGATATACTCCTGTCAGATATATCGCTTAAGACTTTCAAGTTTCTGTGTGCAAGTACGGGCCTTATACTGGCAGTTTCAGTATTTTTTGTTGAACCATTTTCTGTTTGTTCTTCCTGTGGTCCTACTTCTGTAGACAGTCTGCCCTTGGGCTCGTAACCTTCTTCCAAAGGCAGCAACCTGTGGTTTAGAAGCTGTTGCTTTCCTTTTGGAAGGTCTTCGGAGCATTTGAGAAAGCAAGTACACTGGGGTTTTTAGAGTAGCAGATTTCCATCAGGTTATGCTTACAGAATGAGGAGACATTGAACTGATTATTTTGGCTTTACTCTGAAATACTTACGTTTTTATCACAAGAACTTTGTTTCTTCTTCATTTTCCCAAACTATCAAAGCACTTTTGTCTTTGCAGTATGTGCTTTCCTTTCTATCCCTCAATCAAGATAGGGAATGTGTGATGCAAGCTTCATCTTCAGTGCAAGGAAAGACTGTGTCCTTGGATAATATGTTTTATCTGAAAAATAAGATAAAGTAATATTAACACCTGTGCTTCCACAAGGCAATCTACAGTATTGTTGCTGCGTACAAACTATTCATGTTTTTTCTTCTTGTTGGCTCATAATCCACTTAAAACAATAGGGGATTGTGCTGTCTGTTGGCAGTTTTATTGTTTTAAGCTTCCATTTCTCTTGTGATTGGTCACTTTCTGTCTTTGGAAAACAAGCTGATTGCAAACAGAGGTTTAAATGTCGAGATAGAGTATTGACCCTTCACCTACAAATTTTCAGAGCTGTTGACAAAACTTACTCTTTCAGGTTCTCCTAGGGAACAAATGTCCATGTACTGAAATGAAGCTACACTTCTTGCTAAAGAGAGTTTCTTTTCTATTATGTGCTAACAAGTGCTATTGTGAGCACAATTGAAATGTGAGTATTCTCAGACCACTGAGTTTCTGCGCTGTAATAGAGCTGACTTAGGGTGTTTATTTTACGTTTCGGTGTATCCTGTCTGTTCTTCTTCCGAGGTCTTTTGGCTCTCGGAGAGCGTAACTGTATGCTGTGCTGGCAATCACACTCCTTGTAATATTGCTAACTTTCTCGCTGGAGGCTGGCCAGCAATGGGCAGGCAGAGTTTCTGTACGGTGTTTAAGACAAATGAGTACAAAACGAGATGCAACACCCATCTTTGGTTTTTCCTCGTCTTTACTGCCTGGTAAAACTGAAAAAGAAACTTTGTTTCCTGTCGTCTTGCACATTTCTGCTGTTTTTACTGTGTGAGAATCTTTGCCATATCTATGATTGCTTTGCTTGTTGTAATTTTTAATTATTAAAAGGGACTGCGCAGGGTAGTGTAGGTTATATTGCGTTCATAGGGACAGTGTAACAGTTGCGGCTTTTTAAAGGCAAGAAGTTTGTTGCTTAATCATGTTATGAGCATAGTTAAAACTGAAAGCATAACCGTGCTATATTTACTCATGTTCTGCCATGATAGCCTAATGCTGTAACACACACCAAAATGTTGAGCTTGAAACAATTTTTCTCATTTGCATGTGAAGTTGACTTAAACTTCTAACACTAAATTGAAGTGGTTTTGTTGTAGTTAAATTTTTGTGTGTGCGCTTTATACAAATGTGCCTTGTGAATATGATGTGGTTTAGATTTATAGCAGTGCCGAGTGTGTTCGCTGCCTTAGTCAGCTGTGAGAGCTCTCCCGCTGGGGCCGCTCCTCTCTGATGGAAAAGGAGCAGCTGTGAAGGTGCTGTTTCAGGCTCTTGCTGGTGTTTAAAAAAAAAAAAAAAAAGAAAAAACAAAACCCCCACTAGCTTACATTGGAGAGGGGGAACCAGGCCACGTGACTCCCACCATCCTACCCTATGTCACAGTGTGTAGGAGCGCTGATTGCTCTTACCCAATCATGCCTGGAATGCCGCTTGCCACTTGGGCTATTTCTGCTATCTGTCGCTATCAGGGCTGCAGTGCTAACAGTTTGGCAGATGGGACACTTTTTCTTGGAGTTTGTGTCTTTGGTTTTTAACTTCTGGCAGTGCCTGAATTGTTGCTGTTCTCCCTCTCCTTTTCTTCTCTCTGTAAAACCATGGCCCACCGGCTGCGGTTTCATTTTGGCTCTGGGCGAAGCAACACAGCCCCCGAATCGGAGATCCTCGACCGGGAGAGAGAAGATGACTTTTTCATGGCATTCCACACTTTGCCAAGAAGAAACAGTCCTCACGCTTTCTCCCGACACGGAGCAGATTATGGTGGTGGCAGCGATTTGCAAGAAGTGGGCTCCTTAAAAAGGAGTACATCCATGTTTATTCCCCAGCTGCTGAACAGTATTGATGCGCGTCCAACGAGAAGCTCGTCAATGCAGATCTCTCTTCAGCGCAAAGCTGCGAACGGCTGCGCGGACGAGTGCGCGACCCTGGAATCTCCTGAGGAGACACTTCCTTGTAAATTCTCAGACTTCAGGGAGCATTATGCATCCCCTGTTGACAGCCATTCTCCGAGCAGTCCAGAGGTGACTCCTGAAAATTCTCCGCCCAGGCTGACAGAAGGGTTAGGGCAACAGACTAATGGAACTATTTGCTCTAATCATAGAATATTTTGTACTATTCCTTCTAATAACCAGAGTGAGGATGCTTCATCAACTACCCAAGAAGATAAGGCAAATGAAGCAGCTTCAGGCTTAAACATAAGCGGTGTGAGGATTCAGCATCGGGCTTCAAGTGCAGACGTGCCTCAGGTTACTCTACTACCCTTTGGTACTGAGGCTCAAAATAACGCTCCCATCCCTGAACCCAGGCGTTGGTCTTTGCAACATGTGCCAGATATGTCAGCAAGTTCAGGGAAAAAGTTCTTTGTTCTTCAGTTACAGCAACCACAGACAAGTGGTACAGGTGCAGGAGGCGAATATAACTTTGGTTTTACTGGAACAAAAGGGGACAGATTGGTCAGGTATCCTCGGATACGGCTAGAAAGGAGTACTTCCTACCCTGTCCAGCCACCAACAGAAGAAATTAGCCCCACAGATAATGGGTTGAATTCAGAACTGCATGGAAATGGCAGGAACGGGTCAGAAATATCTAGAAGCAGTTCAGTAGAGCGGATTCCTCAAGGACAGGGTTGCTTATTTAAAATCAGACCAGATCAAAACACGAGGCAGCAGCACTTCAGAATTCTTGTCACCCGTGGTCCTGAAGAACAAAATCAGGTTGTTGGTAAAGAGGGTCGTGGCACCCCTGGTCCTACAACAGCCAGCACCGCAGTAAGTACGATGCTGAGTATGCTGTGCTAGTAAAATAGAGAATTGCTATACAAAGGCTTCTAGACTTGGGGCAACTGAAGCACTTCGGTTATTAGTGCTAGAATGTTCCGCATTTCTCTGGAGCAAGCCACAAATCATCTCTGTTTCTAATCTAACGTAACTTTGCACTCAGTTATGATTACATCCAGTGTAATATTTTGAGATCCTAATGTCACACGTTTCTTAATTCAGTGTTACATCAGCTGGAAAGATTTTTAAAAATCGGAACATTCATATGTCAAATTAAGTGTTTGCGTTAATTTAGTTGGCTGAGACCTTGCTGCATGAAGAATTCTTCATGCGCTCTGTTTTTAAAAATAAATACTTTGACACCTTCTAAGTATAATGTACACGTGTGTACCTCTACACGATTTTAAAATGTGTATTGTAATGCAGTAGTAGCTAAGACTATAGAAATCTTACAATAATTCCAGTCAAGATACTGATTTAGATAAGGCACCAAGAAGCTAGGAAAAAAAATATCTTTCTTATAGAAATTTTTTCTTTTTTTTTTTTTTTCCTGGAAATTAAAAACGTGTCCTGTTTTTTGTGTGCCTCAAGTCCTGATCAAACAACTGTACAAATGGCTTGGCAGTTCTGTTTTTTCTTTGTTATAATGGGAGAGGATTGATGGTTTATGTTTTTAAGCCACTTTTTAAAAGACCAAAGCAGGAATGAAACTTAGGGGTTTAGATTAGTCATTTGCTGAAATTGCTTTACGTGCAATTTAACACTGCCCACTTGGGTTCTGAAGCTTAGTGATGCTGTATATAGAATAGTAAGCACTCTGTCTCCAGCTGTGAAAACAGATTCACTGTAAGAGATTTTGTTCTTCGTTGCTTGTGTGTTCTCGTTCTCCTGCGCTTTCCTTCAGTGAAATGTAGCACAGAGAGACAGCTGCTCACTGCAGCAAGGCCATATGATGACTCTGCAGCTTTCTTACGAAAAAGCTAATAGTCTCCAAGTTGTTCCAGTATAACCTTCTTTTTAGCTCTTCAGTAGACTTTGAGTAGAAAATCACAAAGTATCCCTAAGCTTTCATTTTGAAAAAGTAAAATAGAAAAAAAAAATCCCTTGCCAGTATAGGTTTCATTTCAGTCTCTATAAGCTAGCAATTTTGTAAGTAGTGTATAGTATCTTTCCTGCCAGCCTGAGAACATTTCAGCAGGAAAATGTGGAATGCAGAAACTTCGCTGATTTTCTTCTTCATTTGATTTTCATGTATGCAGTACAGTATGTTAAGTGTTCTCATACTAAAATGAATCTAAATCTCATACTAAAAATGAAATGGAAAAAAAAGTCTGATTTTTCCCTTTCCTATTTATTATCCCTTGTTCCTTTCCAATAATAGCTGTTCATGGAGAACCACCATAACCGATTTTATAAGTAGCAATAGTATGTCAAACCTAGTACAAAAGCACCAGAGGTTTACAGATCTGTGCAGCTTGCAGAGAGATGTGCCCCAGTGTCTCTGCAGTAGTTCTCATTTTCCTAAAGGATCTACCCCCCAAAGTCACTTCTTTGATCTTCGCTGTAGCGATGATTCATATACCAAAGACATACTTCAGTGTTTCCAGAGGAGAATTATGAAATTAGTTCCTACGTGCTCTCAGTTGTAGTTACCATGTGAAATCAATTTAGTCAGCCATGAAGCATGGCAGACACAGATGCACTCGGTCCAAATGGTACTTGCATTCTTTAATGCAAAAAGTTTCAAAAATAAAGAATTAATTGAAACTTAAAACTTTTTTGTGGTGTCTTCTCATATCTGTAGTAAGCCCAGAAATATTGTGGGTAGAGGTGACTGGCTAGGCAAGATGCCTTAGGAAGTGTGAGGAATGAAAGGATTTTGGTGAAAGTTTTACTTTATTTTGTCTAAATATAAAACATTCTTTAGTAAGGTGTCATTTTTAATCTATCCCACAGAAGTTTGTTTGGAGGACCTATGATGCTAAGTAAGGGTGTGCCTGAAATATTTGTTCTATTAAGCTGACAAGAAAAGTTGCCATGTTTTATAGTTGTGAGCATTAAAAAAAAAAAAAATTCTAGACTCTTCCAGTTAGAGAAGTTTGTGTGTATTTGATTGATATAAGCCATGGGCCTGGGGCTGTAAGCAGCAGCTGCTACAGCCTTATTTATCTTGAGTGAAAACATTCAAGCGGGCGTCTGCAGTCCTCCTGCTACCAAGTGTTTATGACCTTTCAAATATCTTCTGTTTTAGACAGAAGCAGTTTTGGTCAAGCAGGATGTATTTCATTACAAGTCATTATAAAATATTAAGTAAAGTATGAGCTTATGTTCAATTGTGAAAAATCTTATTTGGAAGCCTTGTTACAAATTCTTTTGAATACTATGATATTTTATATGTAATGCAATAGGCTACTGCTAAGTGTGTATACACTGTGGCGTATAACAAATACTCACATTGTTTGTAATTTAGGGTCTGTGAATGCATAGCTGTATTTGTGGGAAAGGCTTCAAAAATCTCATGTATTGGACAACTGTTTAAGAGACTTGACAAAGGCATCTTTGTTGTGATAAAAATACAAAGGGCCTTAACAAAATGTTGTAGTAGTAGTATTGAATTATATTTAGTTAACAAACAGAAATGGCAACTCTCAGCTCTGCAAGTGTGCATTTCTCACAGCTCAGTTTTTATTTTCCTTTCTTAGAAATAATTTTAGAATAAATATTGTTGTAAAAGTACAGAGAATCTACTTATGCTCCTGAGATATCAGCTGGGATTTGGGGCATGTAAACCAAAAAGAGCAAGCTAGGATAAACGCAGTTCAGCAGCCATGAAGGGCCAAAATTCTGTGTTGCACGGTGCTCACAAGACTTGAATGTGGGCACCTAAGACACGTGCCTCATTCGGGCTGGTGCCATGTGGGAAACCAGCGACTGATTGCCTAAACTCTAGCTGAGACACTGTCTTTGGCAAGATTTCCTTTATATGAAAGTGGAAGCAGGGCTGGGTGAACACGTGCAATGCACGTGATGGCTTTTATACGGACTCTATGGAAGTGGTTAAAAAAAGTTCATCTGAAGAACAAGGAACTCGGTGGAATTGAGGAACTAGAACTGCTTCTCCTCTGGCGCTGCCTCTCCCAGAGGCTGTAACATCTGCTTCCCTGCCTTGCTCTACCCTTTGTCGTAGGTCATTCAAAACTTCATGCTTCTGTTGGTACCCTGCATTTTGGCCGGGAAAGGGATACCAGTTCCATTGTTTTAATGGAAATGCTTTCATGGGAGACCTCTGCTTGTCACTGAGGCAGTGGACTTCAGATGTGTCAGTGGTGAGCTTTGTGTTTGATCAGGAATAATTTTTATCACCTAGAGCAGAGCCAACTACTGTTAATAAAGCTTTGTAGGGGAAAGGCAGAGTTGTTTTGCTGGAATCCTCCTACAGAATTTGTAATTAGCAACTGACAATTACATGACTGCAGTACAGATGAGGAAAAATCTTAATTCTTATTTAGAGTCATATAATAATGTGTTATCGCATTATTGTATTATGACATATAGCACAATGGATTTTGACAGTTTGTTTTTTCTAGAGGGGATGAATGGTCCTCTTAGTTCTTCCGTTCCGCTCGCCATTTTTCTTGGTGTCAGTGATACCTCTTCAGTGCCAAAAGGTCACTAGTAACCCCTTCTTACTTTAGTGACTTCCTGTGATATGGAGTAGATTTCTATGAGCGCAAAACTTTGCAAAGAATAGATAGTAATACACTGAGAAAACTGCTACGACTATACAAGTTTAAAACCTTGAACCATCCTCTTTTATATCCCACTAAGAGAGCTATGAGTTGAATCTGTTTAATCATATTGGGGATTATTTATTTGTGGGTTTGTCCTAAGAGAAAGCAGGTCAGTGAGATTGCTGATTTAGAGGAACTGCTGGTGAAAATTTTCTAGTTCAACAGTGTTACTAAAATAGTACCTAATGTTACGTCGTGTATATAAAAGATGTATATTTCTGCTCTAAGATTAGAAATGTGTATCTAAAGAACTCAACACTTCTATAGACCTTCCTTACACAGTGAAACCCTACTCCCAATATTTCTACCTTAGTTGGACTGTGAATTAGTATCAGATATATAGGAAGTTACTTTCAGAAATACATACAAATTCTCCACGCAGGAAAGTATATATAGCTGACCCATCAGCTGTATATATTGACAACAATTTGTCAGAAAAGGGATCATGGCACACTATATTACATATTATCAAATAAAAGGGAAAAAATGCCAATTAACTTGCCTTATAGATTGGTGTTTACTGTTATCCTGTTTTTGGTCAAAAGTTCTTGATGCACCGTGCTTCTAGATATTCATAGTCTATGATATGGAAGTCCTGGGATAGTTGTTTGGGGTTTTTTTGGTTTTGTTTTTTTTAAGGGGGGGGTGGGTGGATCAAATGAGGGAAATACAATTTTATTCGATTTTACACATTGGAAGAAATGTAATACATTTAAATAAAAAATAAAGACTAGTTAAGGGATGACCAACGTTGTGGGGTTTTTTTTAGCTTGAATATCTATTCTGTAGACGATCTCACAAATTACATAGTTTTCAACAGCAAGTGTCTGCTTTAGTGCTATTATGCTATTTTCTTTATATTTCTATATATCATTGCCTTATGAGTTACTACTCTCAGCATTGCGGGTCACTGTTCTCTTAACTGGAGATAGTTTTCTGTGTGCAGTGATATTCAAGGAAGAAACATCTGAATCACCGTTACCTAGCTAAGCCTTCACTGCAAGAAGCAAAAGAAAGTGAAATAAATTTCATTGTTTGCAGTCCTTTGAAGAGATGATGAATTTGTAGAGGAGCTTCCATTGGCCATATCTTCAGGCCAGATTTCTATCATAGCATTTACTTTCCTTATCCCTTTGTTTCAAATTTCTAGTCTGTCTTGGATCCAGTGGGTTGGAAAATAAGAATTTCTTAACTAGCAATTCCATCCCATGACCTGACCTAGCTCTAATGAACAAGTAGCAATTGTCTGTACTTGCCCTGTGCTAAGCCATAATTTAAAAAGCACGTACTACTGTATGATAATTAAAAAGGGCAGTGCAGGAATAACATTGTTCTGTATTTTTACCGGTACGATTTGCAAAATAAGAGACGTATTTTGGTTAGTATGAAATTCAATTCTGGATTGAATTTTCTGGTTTTTTTGCTTTTGTACATAAACTGATCCATTTGATTAAAAAAAAAAAGTGTAAACTACGGCAAAATCTGAAAGTCTCTTTCCTGAGATGGTATTGAGACACCAAATAGTTTTATGTATTGCTGATCAGAACAAGAAAAACTGATGGAATCTTTAAAGATGAAAAAAAAACAAGGGGACTTCCCCCTGCCCTCGTTCAAGTAACCATTGCCAGAGTTTGTTTCAGGTTAGTTAATGCAGTCTACAAAGGGAGATCTTATTTCTCTTTTAGTGTTGCTCTTCTTGCCCACTCCTGTGGTCATTCACCAGCCTGTCATTGACACAGTATTCAGCACTTAATTTAACATCATTCATCATCTTTAACTAGCCCCCATGCTGGTACTTTTTTAGGACTTGAGTTGGTATGGGAAATAGTGGTGCTTTTGAATTGGAAAAGAGGTTTAATTGCTTTTTTTACAATTTCTGAACCAAGTGTGAGAACTCCAAAGAATAAATAGACAAAAATGTGACAAATCCTGCTCCTAAGAAACTTTATGTATAATTGTTCATCTGCCTATCCTGTTTTCCTGTGGATGACGAAGTATATTAGAACCAGCAGTCGCTCCATTGAGATCTAACATGCAGAGGGAAGATATACTTGGCGTTAGAGACTTTTCTTCTGTCTGTCTGTTCATCCATCCATGCAGGCATAGCAGCAGTTACCTGTGCAGAAAGTTAAAATTGGCTGCGTTCACACTTCTGGTGTTCAGCGTGTGATGCTTACGGCTGAGCCATGCTGACCTGTGTCTGCGTCTTCCATTTCAGAAGCAATTGCTGAGTGCAGTACAGCATTCTAAATGGTACAAACCAAGAAAAGTCAAATTGTTAACAGTTTATTTGCTAGCCTTCATTATAGCAGGAGCATATAATTGAAAACGTAGAGGTCTTCTAAAATGGGCAAAAGCTGTGTCAGAAGCAAGTATTTCTTCCCAGGTCTCTTTAAGGACAGCTGAATCAGTACAGCTCACCTGCACACAGGGCAAACGGTGTGGAAAGTGCACCTTTACAAGGCTGCTTTCTCTTCTAGTGCTACACCACGACTTTGTCTTTTATACTGCACATGGCTAAGTTTGGAGACCTACTTCAGGGATTGCTGCCTGGACTCTTAATAGGCATTTCTAGAACATAATTCATGTTGCCCGTAGCTAGATGTTTAAAATAGCTCGAATGAATGGTGCCATGAATTTCCTGTCTCTCCACTTGCTATACAAGGAGTGCAGATGACTATCTGGAAAGCCTCTGTTCTGTGCAGATAAGGATTTTGTTGACATCGGCAGGTAGAGGTGATGAATTCCATTCCTCAAATCTTTTCAGGTTTTCTGTCAAGGACAAAATCGGTTCTTCTTCCCTCCTGTCTCCTCAGTAAACCTACCTCTAGGTTGCACTGAAAGATAGGTGCCTTCCTGGCCACAATAGGCTCTGCCTAGAGATTACTATTTTTCCCACCCTTTTCTGTTCGGGGATCTGCCATAGGTTACAACCCCCTTTGGGCCTTTCCTTCAAGTGTAATCTGCTCCCCCTTTCCTGCCTTGCCCCCCCCCCCCCCAATCATCTGATCCCCTTAATTAGCCTTTCCATCAGTTTGCACATCTGTTCGTAAAAGATCTTCCTGTCCTGGAAGGGGCAGACTGTTGTATTCAAACATATGCAGAGCAGAAGCAAAGTTTTACAAGAAGGAAAGTACCAAGGAGCAGTGTTTTTTTTTGTTTTTTTCTTTTTTTTTTTTTTTTTTTTTTTTTAAATGTGAGTGGAGGACAAATAGCACATTGCCAGTAGTGTAAATTAGCTTGCAGAATCAAGAAATCCATATATAATATTTTGTCAAGTTTTCAGAGAGTCAAGAATTGTGGCAGTACTGTCTTTAGTCTATCCCTACACGTTCTCAAAGTTCCCTGGGAAACAATTCTGAATTTTATTAGACTTCATTGTTAGGCATTTTTCTCCCTGAAAGCTGTATCTTTTGGTATTTCTTTGTAAAGAAACCAGAATAAACTTTCAAGCAGAAGAGCTGGAAATAACATCACTTTTTTTTAATAGCAATAATAAACTATTTGCTCCTGCATGGAAAAAATGTATGCCGAGTTTCAGTACACAGTGATCTCTTTAAAGCTGAGTTTATAAGGCCCTCAGTTTATAATGGAAATGCTGACACAGTCTTAACACTGAAGGTGCCAGCCAGAGCAGCTTTGGTATAGATCTAGCCACAGAAAATTACAGATAATAAACCAGATATAGGATCTTGATTGCTTTTTGTGCTATTTAGCTGTTTTCCTATTTGAGAAAAGCTATCAAGTAATGAAGAATTTAGGAATGTGCATATTTTATGACTGTTCTAGTTCAAAAAGCTATTCTAAATCCAATTAAATCTGTTATCAGATTAAATCTCATTGTATTACAATGTATTACAGCATACATTTATCTAAAATCTGGTGCTTTTATCTGTTTTTTCCATCTAATAGGATGGCATTGGTAGCTTCCAAAAGTCAGCAGTTATATACAGAAAAATACATTAATAAAATCAGTATGACTGTGTGGGTTTCTGTCTCCTAAAAGAATGAATAAATAAAAAGGAAAAAAACCATCTTTGCTCTGTTTAAATCCTCTGACATAACAAACCTAGCAAAACACTGGGCTGTGTCTTATATATGTGGGAAAAGCTAATTCTGGCTTTAAAGGCCCAGGCATTATCATTACCAAAATACCATTCCAGTTTCCAGATCTGCCATGTGCTAACTCCTCAAGCGTTGGGGGTGAGGGGGTACAGTGTGGTGGAAGCGAAAGTCAAAAGAAAAATTTGCTTCTGAATAGTTGTGCAAATAAAATGTATCCTGCGCTGTATACTGTGGTGTAAATTCAGCATTGTTTGGTTGCTTTGGTAGAAAGCTTTGGTCTTTTCTTTCAGCCTAGGTGGAAAAGAATAACCTCCCAGGTGACTAGCATTTCCAGGCTGTATTTTATGTATTCTAGAAAAGAGTAAGAGAATATAAACGTTGTTATAAGGTGGGATTTTTGTCTTCAGTAAAAGAGAGATTCAGCTATGAATTTCTATGACCTTCTGTGGCCTTCTTTTCAGTTACTTGTTTACATCTTACATTCTTAATCCTACTGTGTAAAGAAGTTTTTTTTTAATTGCAAAGAAAAATATGTAATCACTGTTTATAATAAATAAGGCAGCAGGAGTCTACTTAGCCTTAATTTTAGTATTCAACAGATCGCTGGACACACACACAAGCATAAAACTGGAGGTCGGTAGTTTAAATGCTTTTATTCTTGAAAGCAAGCTACTTTATGATTAAAAAGGAAGGTATTCATCAAACACTGAAAATCCTTTCAAACAAGACGTTAGAGGCTGATAATCCTCCTGGAGAAAGTTACAGCCTACGTTTTACCTCAAGTGACTGTTTAAAACAGTTTACATAATTTAAAAAAAAAAGTTTTTCTGCTTTTGCTTTTAAAATTATTTCTACTCCACATCCTGTAAATAAAAACCATAGCATATCAAGATGTGGGAATAGCAATGTTTTATTTAAGGGATTATGTTAAATCACAATTATTTAAAATACTTATGTTGGTAAATAAAATTCAAAGCATTATCATCAAAGCTAAGTATTATATCCATTATGTTTTGCACATATCATCCTGGATAGTGAAAAACTTTAAGTTTTGTGTGTAGCAGTAATACATTTATCTTTTAGTACTTAATGTTGTAAAGACTTCAAATTACAAATATGCTACCTATGTAGTTATTTGAAATCTGCTTCAAGCATGGTTTTGTTCACAGAATCATGTTACCACAAGACATTTATTTGCTTCAAATTCCATGAAAGTGAAACTAAACTTTATTGTTGAGAAGTTGAGCAGAATCTCCTTCAACATACGCACCCAGAGTCTTGTGCTCTCTCCAAAGGTTTGAAAGTGGAGGCTGCTGTAGTTGCTGTATTACTAACACTTCATTATTTTTAGAAACTCTATCAGAGAGTGCTTGCCAGCACACTGAATTATTATAAACACAAGTGAACTATACTTGGTGGGAAATGACTGCGGTATGTTTGGTGATGCAGCTTGCAGTTATGTAGCAGTGTGTTTACTCACATTCAGCTTTTCAGAATTCGGTAATCCGTAATACAGATTTCTAGCCCTAGACAAATACATGAAGGGTTTTTTTAATATTTGACATTTTAAGGTATAGGATTGCAAGAGATACTCTACAAGGCACACTAATCAAGCTACAGAGTAACTCTGGAAGATTTTTTTTATTATTATTTATTTATATAGTTTACGGTACTTGTGACATTATCAGCTTTCCCGATTCGCTTCCAGTCTTGCGAAACGGCCTTTCTGATGTCGGGAGCGCTTTGGGCTGCCGTGTGACTCGCTCTCGGCCACACTGTGGAGTGAGTCAGAGGAACAGGCTTCTGTTCCCTGCAGGCTGAGATAAAACCTACCAAATATAAATGAGAAACTAGCTGGGTGAAAAACAGAGGTAGGAATTGCTTCCTGGGAAGAACTCATCATAACCACTGTAAACTAAAACGTTTCGCGAAGATAGCAAAGGCACCTGTGCCTGATCTTGTGGGAGGTCCAGCTCACTTGTGCTTCACGCACGTGGTTGAAGATTCAGACAGCAATGTAAGATTTTGGCTGGTTTGTATGATTTGAAAGTATGTGGCTAAATCTTGACCAACCTGAAGTTGTTAGGAATTCTGCCATTGACTTCAGTATGATTGAAGCTGCACTCATGGACTTCCTTTTACTACTCTGTTCTTACATTCAGCCATAGTAATTCCAAAGGCTTCGGCTTAATAGCTCTTCTAAGGTAAATGGAAGCTGTTCAGGCTAGCTACTCAGAGGTCATTTTCACCATAGGTACAGTCCACGCTTAAATGTTACTCTACTTCTGAACACGTATCTGCTAGAGGGTGGGACAAAATGCCAAACTGGAATCGCAGTGCAGCAATTCCAGCAGCCCAAGTCCTGTTTGAGGCATAGCAGCAAACAATTAATCCTTTCAAACAGGATGAAGAGAGGCAGAGAGGGGAGATGGACAATTTGGGACAGATACAAGCTTTGCTGAAACAATACGCCTTCTAAGCACAGTATTATCTGGGTGCCCCTAGGAAAGCTTGCCAGCTGGCAAAGCTGCAGAATTTATTTGCTCAGTGCAAGTCTGTAGGTCTCAATTTACTCTATATTTCAGTCTGTTCTCTATTAACAGATGAGCAAGCAGAAATTTCTAACATCTTCAAAAGTGGTAGCAGGTCCTCCAGTCCTCAGGATTATGCCTGTCAACTTCTGCAATTATCAATCTGAGTCACTGGAAGAATTTTAAATTCTGGCATATTTTAAAGTAAAAAATTATTTTGGTTTGTTTGTATATTGGCAACATACTGCAGATTGTTTGCTTTGTCTCCTACTCTAGATAAAGTGTTATTGTTAAGCTCTTGGGGGGGAAAAAAAGGGAAAAAAACCTCCCAAACCACTCTGAACTGTAAATTGAGCTTTCTCTGAACATACTTCTCTGCGGGAAAGATTCAGTAAATGAATGCTACCGAATGAAGGAGATGTGCTGAAGACAGTTGTTCATCTAAAAGGACAATCTGTACTTTCAGTAAAAGGTTGCTTCTATTTGCATAGCAACCATCAGGGAAGAAAAACTGTTTTGAAGGAGTCATGCAAATGTGCCTGCATTTTCCTGGTGTTAGACTGGTACACCTTTGGTAAGGCAGACTGCTGTTTCTCTGACAGTGAGATATTAACGTACTTAATATTTGCTTGTTTTATTGATTTACGTTCAGAAATACGTTGAAGATTTTCTCCTGATTCCAGGATAAACTGTATTATGGTGTTCAGTAAGAATCTCAAAGATAGACATTTTATTTTAAGACTAATCTTCTGATTCTGGATTTTAGAAAACAAATCTGATGCCAAGTCTGTGATTGCTTTTCTCTCTTAACGTATGTCAATTGAATAGTCAGTCTGTTTCTGATGTTGCTGCCCTTTTTGCTCTCCAGTCAGTTGTGTGCAGTCACATGTACGGCACTAAAAAAGAACAAGTAAAATGAGAAATATTAGGAATTACAATGGAAGTGTTTAAAAAATAATTAATTAATTATCAGTTTTCCTGTAATCCAGGGCCTAAATATGCTTCTGTGAGTCAATTTGGGGAATAAAAATTTCATAATGAAATAAATTATATTTCCATTTTCAAAGAATTACCATTTCTTTGAAGTGAGGCTGTATATTAGCAACTTCTGAAAGTTTTTAGTAATATGTGAAATATGAAATGCAAAAAAGCAGCTGCAATTTGGTGCTTAAAGCCAAAACCAAAGGGGTTTTCCGAAATCAATTACTTTACTTTATTAAAATACCTGATCTTAACTGAGCAAATGAAATACAATTTTTTGTTCTTTGCACATGTGGGCTTTGTGGGTAATGATATACCAGCTGAGTACAGGAAAACCTTACAGTAGCCATTTAGATGTGGGAAACTGGTTTAAATAGATTTGGTTTTGTCTGACGTCACCATTTTTTAATATCTTTTTGGCCTTGCAACATCTGCCCTAGTGCAAACATCTTAAGTGAAAGCAAACCTCACCTGCTTTATATTTAATGAGAGAACTGAAAATAAAACTGTCTTACTGTAAACTCACAGTAAACCTTGTGGTGGTTTTATCTTAGGGAATTAGCCTTGCATTGTGCTAGTTTTTTTGATAGTTAGTTTTCTGTTAACTTAGGAGAAATTAAAAGAAGGGGTAGAGAAGGGTTTCTGTAGAGAATTTGGTTGCTTTCCTTATATAGACTTGTAAATAGTGTGAATTTGGTACAATTAACTAATTGCCCAACTTTGCAGAGTGTATCTGTACATAAAAAAAAAAAGTTTTATTTTCCAGTAAACAGATGCATCTTTATCCCACAGTAGGACTTGGTATCTTTGAAATTTATCAATCCTGCATAATTTTTCCTAATACTGAAAACTGGGTGTTATTACAACACACATCTAATTTATTAAAGTTTTACCTTAATTCCTCTATCATAAAGCTAAGAGCACATGGAAACAGAGAAGACAGTTAAACTTTCTAACTGTGGGGTATGCAACAAAGGTATGTCTCTGTTTGAAAGTGTTATGCAGGAGAACAAAGCCTTCCTTTCCTATACAGAATCCCAAGTCTGAGTCCTGTTTGCACAACACACTTTGTCTCTGGGAGCTTGCATGTGAGCTGTTGCCTGCGCATGACTTCAGAGTACTTGATTGTTTTTAAATCTGTTATGATCAGTATTTGTTACTGATTTATTTGTTCTATGACCCATCACACGCTGCCCTGATAACTGTTCACTAAAGAGCAGGAGCTGGAAATCTGGGAGGTGACAGTGCAGCAGTTGTGGATGGAGACACATTCTCTGGCGAGTTTATTACGCTGTGCTGTTTCAGGCAGCAGTTCTGCATAAACTGCCTCTTCTGTCCCCAAGTTGCTGAGCTGTCTGCCTGCTTTTTGGGTTTGTTTTTGTCTTGAGCAGTGAGTTACAGCAATGCTGGACTGGGCAGGTGACATCAGTTGGATTTCTTGTGTCGGATGCCAACCAAAACAGATGCGGGAAGAGGGGGGAGAAAAGAATTTGGAGTTGTCAGTTTGCAGCGCCAGCTCCATTCTCCATGGAGCCGATGTGTGTGTTTTCCTTGTGTTGTGTTCCCTTCCACAGCAAATGCAGTCTCCTTCAAATGAGTTTGTGTGAGCTTGGAGTTGGAGAGAACTCCTGAGAACTCTTTCTTGCCTTTTGTTATGTTCCTGAATTTTTGGGGGATTAGCATTTCTGACCGCACATTTGCAGCAAATATTTCTGGAGTTCTGGCCTTCCTGCTTTTTATTATGATCAAATTTTAAATTTATAAACATCAACTAATTGTGCAGAATTTCAGGATACAGACAAAATAGATTGGTAGCTGATTTTAAAAAAAATGTGCACGACATGAAACAAACTTTTCAAGGCTTTTTTCCTGTGTTCCTTATTTTTCACCCTGAAAGATTATATTACCAGTTTTGCTACTGGTTTTGGTTTTTTTTTTTTTTTACTGACTGAAATTTAAATTAATAATTGCCCACAATAAGACCTTGCAGTAGGTATTACAGAATCATAGAATTGCTTAGGTTGGAAAAGACCCTTAAGATCATTGAGTCCAACTGCTAACCTAGCACTGCCAAGTCCAGCACTAAACCATGTCCCTAAGCGCCACATCTACACGTCTTTTAAACACCTCCAGGGTGGTGACTCCACCACTGCCCTGGGCAGCCTGTTTCCAATGCGTGACAACCCTTTTGGCGAAGAAGTTTTTCCTAAAATCCCATCTAAACCTCCCCTGGTGCAACCTGAGGCCATTTCCTCTCATCCTGTCACTCGTTACTTGGGAGAAGAGACCGACCCCCACCTCGCTACAACCTCCTTTCAGGCAGTTGTAGAGAGCAATAAGGTCTCCCCTCAGCCTCCTTTTCTCCAGGCTGAACAACCCCGGTTCCGTCAGCCGCTCCCCACAGGATTTGTGCTCTAGACCCCTCACCAGCTTCGTTCTTCTTTGGATGCGCTCCAGCACCTCAATGTCTTTCTTACAGTGAGGGGCCCAAAACTGAACCCAGTATTCAAGGTGCGGCCTCACCAGTGCCGAGTACGGGGGGACGGTCACTCCCCTAGTACTGCTGGCCACAACATTTTTGGCACAAGCCAGGATGTTTGACTTGATCTACATGAACTAGTAACTACCCTTTTCTTGAAGAATTAATTAAACAAAAATTCACTTTATTTTAAGTTGAATTTTCATAACTTCCTAAATTCCATCAGAAACAAGAAAAAAAATCATTGACCAAATGACATAGTTAAAATCGGTGTGGTTTTGGTTTCCTGTCATAAGGTACGAGCTAGGGTAAGAATATACCTTGTTTGGAGGGGTTTTTTTGTATCAGCTTGTGAACTCTCCAAAAGGTCACTTCTGAGGAATAGTCTACTAAGAGCAAAATTCATCAA
The DNA here is from genome assembly GCA_034782735.1 of Sagittarius serpentarius. Classification (NCBI taxonomy): domain Eukaryota; kingdom Metazoa; phylum Chordata; class Aves; order Accipitriformes; family Sagittariidae; genus Sagittarius; species Sagittarius serpentarius. The sequence goes on from JAVKLA010000074.1 coordinate 83,403,048, forward strand.
ACAATCCAAAGTATAAACTAAGACACTGCATTATTCCTCTATGCAAAATATAATCCCAGTTGAAAAGGGACTCCTGAACAAGTTCTTGTAAGGAAGCATGGGCGTGTCTGTTTTAGAACTGGAAATGTGGAAGACCGGTGAGTCAACGTAATCTTGGCTATCCTTTCTGTTAGGAACAAACGTGTTATGTCTAACCTTTAAAATTTAGCAGGTCTCAAGGTTCTTTGTCTTTGCAAGAAAAATGTGGTTAAACATGTACTGGTGTAAATGATCATTCATTTAAAGAAATTAAGAAGACTAGTTAACTGTCCACTAATTAGCATTTCAGTGGCCTCAACATAATGTAGTTTTTCGTTTCTCTGGTGAGTGCATAGCCATGTTTCCCCTCAGTGTTCTAATAAATAACTGGTAGAATGCATTCTTGTGTCAGATAAACTTGGCATTTAGAATTCTTACAATGTATTTTGGTTTTTTTCCTTAACATTAGAAAAATCTTTAAAGCAAAAATATTATGTCAAATATTGTCAAGTTTAATGCCTTCTTGACCATAAGTGCTGCTCGGATCAGATGGCTGAAAGAACGTATTTAGTACCTTTGGAAAATTTCATCAGAATAAATGTCAGCATGCTTTCTCTGATGCTGTTACTGCTATCTCATTTGTCTGCCTCCTGATACTTTCGTGACTTCTTTTTTTCTTTGTCACTGTTCTCTTTTGTTTAACCTAAGTCTACTATTCTTCCATCAGCCAAATACCCAAAGTACTGCATCACGGTCCAAGATAAACATGTTGATGGGTCCTAATGTGGTATATATAACTGAATACTTGGAGAAGGTGCTTGGTGTGGCTTGCTGCTCCCTTTCATCCCTGGCAGTTTATAGGACACACACACACACTTCATTTAGGAGGAACAGAATTTTCAAAGTACTGCTGGAGCTCTAGCATGTAATTTTTAAACAAAAGCCTGATCCTACATTTTTACTGAGGCTGACTGAAATTGCAGTTTTCTAGAATGTTGCTAATAGAGATGCACCTTCAGCTTCTCCAGAGTAAGAGAGAATTCAGCTTTGAGATGAAGGAGCTGTAATTCTGGTAGCTGGACATAACTGATAACGCTTTCAGTGGGAATTGTAGCTTGTATTAATGTTAGTTGTTGTTTGTCAGCCCATACAGCCAAGTATTTTATTGAAGAGTTCACAGGGGGTCAGATAAACATTTAAGGGCTTTCAGAGATGGTCTCTGGTCATTTGAGTACGTTGTGTTATGTGGTCAAGTTACACTGAGTTTCAAAGCACTGTGGGGATTACTGGTCTTTCAGACTGCCTTGAATTGTTTATAGTGGCTTATACCCAAGTGTATAGAAGGAGAGTATGAAATAGCAGAAATTAGTGTGTCTACTGAATGGAAAATTGGGGACTCTTATTTCACCTTGAGTCACGTTTTGTTATATTTCACTGCTACTTTGAAATTAGTATGGTAGTGTACATATTGAGGAAAACAAATTCAGGAATAATACTCAGTAATAAAGGAATATCACAACTCTGTAATGACGTGTGTGATGGATGACTAAAAATATGATTGTTCTTCAAGAACCTTTTTGCACTGTTGAAACAGTTCTCTGCTCCAGAGTTATTTGCTTGAAAATTATTCTAATTTATATGGAGCAAGCCAGTAAATTTGACGAGAAATTGTGGAAGATGAGCTGCAGAGAGAAGAATCAGTAGTTACAAAATTTACACCATTTTGCTTGCTCATGCATGTGTATGCAGAATATATATACATTATGCCTTATGGAAGTGATGCCCCACTAATCCCTCTATTTTCTGAGCTCTGTTAAAATAGCAATTCCATATTTGACCGATTTTAAGAGAAATTATGACTTCTGGATTTTTTCGGGTTTGTCCATATTCAGTTCCCATAGAAGTCACAGTCTTAACATTTTTCAAAAGCAGTTGCATTCCAACAGGCTCTAAGTCTATCAGTGATTTCCCCCTGTCAAATCTTAGTGTACGGTCAAGACAACATAGGAAAAGATTGCTGTCATACTTTTCAGCTGCCTTCTTCAAGAAGCAGCAGGAGGCAAAAGTTAACATTTTAAGAGAAGGTGATGTCCATTTTTAACTTTTTTTTGCTCTCCTATTGCTAATCTTTCAGCACAGTTGCGAGAGCCACATACATTCTGCATCTTGAGCTCTTAACGTCTTTCGAATCTCAGTTGCTGCGGTTCTCCAGGATATAAGCGCTGGAATAGCTTTAGAGGAATGTAAATCCCCCTAGCACACTAGAGCACTTACGCTATTACAGTACTTGGCTTTCCTGTGGGTTATATTTCTTAATTGCTTTCTGCCAAGAAAGCACATACATAGAAAAATTGGTCATGACAGATGCATAGTGAAGTGCAAAAGTGAATAAAAGGCTGAACTGCTGTTGATGAGGAAAAGAAACAGAAAAAGTAGGACATGTCTTTGAGCAAAAGAAAAAGGTAGGATAAGCCTATTAGTGAAGAAGAGAAAAGAAGAAATGGCGATAGAGACAATAAAAGGTCGGTGTCATTTGAGTGGTTCATAGTGTCTGCAACACAAGGCGCTATTAATGAACAATTTGCCAGCTAATTATGCTCTTTTTAATCTGCTTAATATTGTACGCCATAGCAGAGTTTCCCAAGCCTACCTCACTTGCTTACCAGCGTTAGCAGAAATGGTTCCCAGCTACAGTTATACTTCGCTTTAGAAATCCATTTGCTATAGTTATGTGAATTACTGGTTTTTGAAGGTGAGCTGTCTGAGCAGCAGTACTTCATGGTGAATAATTGTGAAAGGAAGTAAAATACACGTTTGATAATACACAAGGTGTGAGTTTAAATAAAATACACACTGCTGTGGGGAAGATCACAGAAGTCGTGTGCTGTGAGCACAAGGTCCTGCGTTTATGGCAGCTAACTGCTAGCTGACTGAGAAATGCAGTTACTGGAGGCTTTGGTCCATCATCGTTAGAGGTCTGAGCAGATCTAAAAATCTGTTAATCCGACTGAACTGCATCTCTTCACTCACAGAGGGAGCTGAAGGCAGCAGCCCCTCGGTGTTGGAGGTCCCAAGTCAGCTAGAATCAATCTTGAGGTAGGTTCTCAGTCTTTTAGATCTTTGCCAGCTTGCACATCCGAAAAAAAAATGCATTTTTCGACCCTTAATTGGACTGTGTTCGGTCCCACAACGATGGGATCTGATACTTTCCATTTAACTGTATTTCACAAGTTTTTGTGAAACGTCAAAACTCTTTAGTCATTTTCTTCGCATGCTTACAAAAAAGGTTGGTGTTTTCTGTGTCCCACACTGTGTTGTGTAAGTATAAACTTGGAATTTCAAAGTCATACCCCACCTATATTACTAGTTATACGATACAAGTAGCTGTGGGTAGGTTGTTTGTTAGTTCACAAATAGTGTGTGCTGTAGCATGCTTCTGTGCATCCTCCCCAGGGTCTACCCTCTCCCAGGCAAGAAGCAATGCTAAATATGAGTCTGAGCAAATGAAGAATTTTTGGGCCTCTGTGAAAGTTCGAAGTAGTAAAGTGCAGCTGTTTGTTTGTACTTTGGAGAGCCACCAGCCTCTCTTCCTTGGAACAAGCCTCCTGTTGTAAACCTGGCTTAATTTTGCTCTTTGACTTTACCAAGTTAGCCTCTCATCTAAAATTTTTCAACTTTGACTATCACTGTTTTCTAAATTCTGTACCTTTTTATACACAATAATACAGAATTTGAGTAAAGTTTACTCTGTTAGATATGACAAAGATATATCTTTGCTGTTTTGAAGAGCAACGTTTTCCAAACCTGACATTAAGAGAGAATGTCACTTTCTTCCATTATTTTCCGACTCTGTAACTCGGATAAGAAAGGCTTGAGGACTTTGAGCAGGGGGAAAGGATCACCTTCCTCGGCCTGCTGGCGATGCTGTGCCTCAAGCAGCCCCGGAGGCTGTTGGCCGCCTTTGCCCTGAGGGCACATTGCTGGCCTGTGGTCAGCCTGGTGTCCGCTGGGACCCCCAGGTCCTTCTCTGCAGGGCAGCTTTCCCGCCGCTCAGCCCCAGCCTTTCCTGGGGAGTGGGGTTATTCCTCCCCAGGTCAGGACTTGGCATTTCCTTTTAAACTTCACGAGATTCCTCTCTGCGTGTTTCTCCAGCCTGTCCAGGTTCCTCTGAATGGCAGAGGTCTGTCCGCTCCCCCTAGTTTTGCATCATCTGCGAATTTGCTGAGGGTGCATTCTCTCCTGGCATCCAGGTAACTAATTAAGATGTTAAAAACTATAGGACCCAGTATTGATGCCTAGGGTGTACCACTATGGCCTGGCCTCCAGCTAGTGGATAGCTGAGAAATTTTGACTGCTTGCACTGCTTTCATGTCCCAGTGAAATTAAAAAGATTTGACTTGCACAGAGTGGATTATAGCGTCATGTCCTAATGCTGCTAAAATATGTAGATACCTTGATTTAAAATACAGTCATCAATTAAGTTAGGTATATATGCAAGATTGTACTTTGTGTAACTTCACGTTACTTCATGTGACTGTCAAGAAAAAAGGGTTTCAGCAACAGTTCTTTGGAAAACGGCTCTTACAGTGCTGCCCTTTTCACAAACGTGACAAAACCAGTGTGAAGTAATTGGGTTAAGATTGGCTTACATTATTACAGTTATGCAAATTAACTATTAGAATGTAATACCTTTACATGCAGTCTGGTGATTTTGAATAGATGAACTGGTCTGGATGAGTTAGAGATTTCCTTAGCTCTGTGCTACTCCCCTTACTGCAGCTAACTAGCATAGGAATGCTTTTTTAGCATCATGTGCTGAAATCATTGATACAGGTTGGAGACGTCAAGTTTTTCCATTATGTCATAGAGTAGGTTACTGTGCAAAATTGCCCCACTGGCTTACAGTTCTTCTTGTTCCTTCTGCATTAGTGGCTGTTTCTAATGCTGAAAGATGGAGAGACATTTGTCGCATCTTTTTTCAACCATGGAAGCTTAGGTTAAAAGAAAAATTACAGCGAAATGTCACTAACAGGTTAAGCGTATTCCATAATACAGCTGTAGTTGTCCAGCTGAACTCTTGTTGAACACTTTGCCTTTTGCCATGAGAAACTTACACAGGCGTTTCCTCCAGGAATAGAGAAAGGGTATAAACAAAACAAAAGCTGGTAGGAGTGACTTCAAATTAATACATAAATAAGGCTGTAGGAACTTACTGGTCGGGGTTCCATTTTTTTTCCGTGTTTTTGTCTTCCATTTTGCAATTACAGATGAGTGTCTGTCATCAAGAACATACAGCTCTGTCAGTATTACAACTCCAGTAACGGCTCCTTCAGTGGCGATTCCCCATCCTAAGTTTAATGAGAAGCCGTGAACTTATGGCTTCACTTGTTCATTTTAATTTGTCACTAGTGTGATTGCAGCCCCTGGGATGCAAGTGAAATCAGCACATGCACAACGTTTCGGAGCTTAGTGGCACTTACTTGATTATCACATTGTGAATCTGTTTTTCATTTCATGGTCGTCTTCTCACTGTGCCTTGCTGTCTTTCTTGAAGAGTTATAATTAAACTTTGTAAGAAGATAATTTCTTTTTTGTTCTGAGAGATTTTTTTTTTCAATAATTCCTTCATTTCTTATGGAACAAGGGGCAGAAACTGTCCCAACACATTTCATTTGTTCTAGACTTTCTACCTGTTCTTTCACTTTTGTACATTGATTCTGTTCCTGTTTTCCAAATCCCCTCACAACTCAGGCCTGTTTTAAAGATCTGTCAGGCATCAACTCCCTCCTCCTGCCAAGGCTACTCCTTTACTTATTTCCTGTTTGGTCTGTTCGATATCTAAAGGAAAACGGATTCTCATCTTTTCAGAGGCTGTTCATAATGCGGTAATACTAATAATAGCTCGTGTTCACTCTTGTCGTACGTCACAGATACAGCCTTTTATAGCTGTTTGTCGTGGTTCAACCCCAGCCGGCAACTCAGCACCACGCAGCCGCTCACTCACTTCCCCCCCACCCAGTGGGACAGGGGAGAGAATCGGGGGGGGAGGGGGGGGAGGTAAAGCTCATGGGCTGAGAGAAGAATGGTTTAATAGGACAGAAAGGAAGAAACTAACAATTACACTAATAACAATAAAGTGACAATAATAATAAAAGGACTGGAATACACAAACCAAGGGATGCACAACGCAATCGCTCACCACTCACCGACTGATGCCCAGTTAGTTCCCGAGCAGCAATTCCCCCCCAGGCCAACTCCCCCCCAGTTTATATACTGGGCATGACGTCCCGCGGTACGGAATACCCCTCTGGCCAGTTTGGGCCGGCTGCCCTGGCTATGTCCCCTCCCAGTTTTCTGGTGCCCCTCCAGCCTTCTTGCTGGCTGGGCCTGAGAAGCTGAAAAGTCCTTGACTTAGTCTAAACACGACTTAAGACATCAGGGTGTTATCCACATTCTTCTCATACTAAACCCAAAACACAGCACTCTACCAGCTACTAGGAAGACAGTTAACTTTCCCTGCCGAAACCAGGACACTCTTACCTCTGTCAAAGCAAGGAAATGTAAGTCTGTTTCCGGCACTCCTGTGTGTCACACATTTAATTATAATAGGGATCTAAACCAGGAAGCCATTTTATTGTAATGAATGGAATAAATCTCTTAACTTGCTGTCTTTTCCCTGGCATTGTCCAGAGTTTTTTTGGATGTTCCTCATATTTCAGGAATGCATCAGATCTTGGAATAGGTGCCCAGTGTTTTTTAGTATGGTTAAAGAAGCAGTGGCAATGCAAGAGAAATATTTTAGAATTTAAATAATTTATGCTTATGTACTGCAGCTTGCTTAATCTGTTCAAGTAAGGATCTAGTTGTCGTGGTTGTCCATGCTTGCTAGGAAATAGACTTTTTTCACTCAGCTGTGACAATTTTGGAGCACTACTGCCTCGTCTCTGAAATTGCAGCTTAAACATGATGTCTTTTATTTCTGGTTAGATTCATGAAGGGCATCTGTCTGCATGTTGCACATTTCTGTCTTGTCAAAGATTATTTTTTCTTGAGCAAGCATGTACAAGTGTATGTAATATCATGGGAACCAATTGTGCAGTGTCTCATCATTAACTATTCTTAATGGATGGAAATGATACCAGATGGTTTATGGTAATTAAGTCTTAAAGTAAAAGTCTTAGCATGTGATAGATCTGGTTGAATGAGAATAAACTCATTCTGATGTGCAGCAGTATTCTAGGGGTTATCATTAATACATACAGAATAATACATACAAATCTATTGGAGTCTTAATATACCTGATGTACCCTGTTTTTTCTTTACTGTTTCCAAGTTGCTACAAAGCATTGTAAATTGACAAATTTTAAAAAGCTAGCCCGCAGCTGGAAGGTGTTGTTCACATTACTGTGTCCCCTCAACAGGCTTGACTTTGTGTTGAGAAAGAAAGTATTATGGAAATTAAAACATAACTGATGCTGTTCTTCTATTAAGTTTCTGTGAACACAAGTAGTTATTTATTTTTGTACAAATGAATAACAAGATAATTGTTTAGGAAATAAACTAGTCTTCATATTTTGCTCTACCTTCACTTACAGATTTGGAATACGAAAAACCACTACCACCAGAATTTATTCTGGTTAAATTCTGTGGTTAAATTTTATGCCTTACTGTTGAACACAAACACTGAATAACTTTAGGTTACTGTTAGGCAGTAAATTCTGTCCCGAAATCAAAACTTCACGTAGAGCCTCTGTCAGCAGAGCTATTTGTAAAAATGAATTAAAAATAGAAAATACCAAGTCCAAAAAAAGTATACATTCGGCAACAAAACTTAAGTTTGCAATGTAAAGTATGTTTTCTAAAATATTTTGCTTTCTAGAAAGAACTAGTGAAACATCTTTTTTTTTTTATAAAAATGCTGAATGTTTTATGTCAGAAAAAGAAATAGTGAAAAAAATTAGAAATTTAAAATCCAGCATTGAGATATATTGGTTAAAAAATGGAAGATAGTATTTAGATATTTAAAGAATCTAACAGAAGCAATTCAATAAATCATCTATGCTATTAAGTCACCTGTTACTAGTTAGGAAATAGACTTATTAAAAGTAGTGTTATCCTGAATGTTATGAACAACATGTTGGATCAGGTATTAAAAAAATAAATCAGAAATTTAAGATGAAAGTAATTTTACCAAACTTTGACTACCTAGAGATTAGGCATTTTGTGATCCTTGTGATCAAGGACAGGGTTTTGCTCGGTAGGAACAAACATCCCCTATTGGTTTTGGGCACCTGCCTTAGCGTAGGGGTGATCCCAAGCCTTAGGGTTCATAAGGTTGTTCTGCAGAAACACAAAATTTGCAGTATTTATTTAGGAGTTAAATTTTCTAGTTGCATCCTTACTATACAGGGAAAGTTAGTTACTTGTTTTTGTTGGACATAGCCAATTTGCAACCTGCATATGAATAATTAGTATCCCTTGGTTGTGGTCACCATACGTGATAGAACTAGGAGTAAAAAAGCCAAATGATTTGTGCGTTTTATATATCAACTTCTGTACCATGATTTTTAGTCACGCACTGCAGTTCCTGCTCTCATGCCCTGCGCTGCACAGTGGGGAGGCTGCCTCTTGTTTCTGCTTTATTCTGTCCAAGAGTGTGTTTAATAGTAATTAGAAAGAAGAGCAAGTGTGTTAAGCACCGGGGATGTCAGAGAATGTGATGGGCTAGCTGGTGTTACCAGAAGTTTGTTTCGGAATGTTTTGTGCTGTAGTGCAAAGCAATGCTTATCATTTCCTTCAAAGTGCAGCAAGGCAGAAGGAAAACTTTTTTTATGCGTTCAAGAAAAATGCAGTCAAATTGTACATACTGACGGTGCTACCTAAAAAATTCTTTAGTCAGTGAAACGTTTGAGTTGTAGCTGCCCATTTTACACTTCTGCCTTCTCTCAGTCTGGCATGAAGTCAAACGATTGCGGGTTTGAAGCTTTCAGAAAAGAGAAGAGCACGGTATAGACTTCTTTAAGATACAAGGTGCTAGTAGGACCTTTTTTGTGACTTCATGTCTAGGAGAGATAAGGTAGTCAGATTTGTGAAATCTGGAGAGGATATTAACAAGGACTCTCAGTATTTGGAGAGGCTGGAAGCAGATTTGCTATTGAAATAGCTCCCTGTGAAGGCAGCATTGGTAACGAGAAAAACATTTTACAGTGCAATGCCTTTCCAAATAGGAAAGCAGTTAGTTAAGGACTGATGTAACTACTGCTCCATGTTGGTTGTGCTTTTAAGAACGCTAAGTTACAATTAAAAATGCCACCTTTTAAATAAAAGTTCTAATAATTAATTCCAGTAGTAATAAACTATAACTAGTTTAAATCTAATGATTTCTAATCTGATAATTTTAGTGTTAACTATTCCTCCTCTTGCTTTTGGTTCCTACTTTGTTACGTCTTAAGTGCAGGAATAAAGCATGAGTTCTGTATGTGAAAAGCTTAGCCTTACTTCTGTAATAATGCAGTTCTAATAAAAGCTTGATACAGGGATAGTTTTACAAGGAAGAAGGTGTTTCATTTGGTCTAAAATGCAGAATCAGTGACAGTTTTTCTTTTTTATTTTAAGCTATTTTTATGATGATTGTGGAAGGAAGGAGAGACTGCAAGTTCAGTTAGACAAATTAGCTAATTAGACGTATATGAGGTTTCCTCCTTAACTGAAACCAGAGTTTAAGGTTCTGTCGTACAAACCTAGGTGACTGTGTTTGAAACACACTGGAATAATAATGATCTTGCGCATTGCCACAGAAGCAGTCTTTGAATTTGTGTCTTCTTAAATGAGATTTTTCAGTTACACTTTTTTAAATTCTGGGGAGAGTGACTTTTTGTTTCCTTATATATTACTCTAAAGTGATAACCACGTTTAACTTCAGCTCAGGTTTTTAAGATATAACAGTTCAAACCTTAATTGATTAGAACATTTTTTATTAAGAATAGATTAGTAAAAATCTTTGTGGCCGGGTTATATCGATTAACTGCAAAAGTATAAGAAGTTGCCATTATTATCAAATAGCAAAATGGAATTTTAGTTATGCTTGGGAACTAGGAAGCACTGCTGAAAATATTTTACTTAAGAAAGGAGAAGTTACACTGGCAGCTGACAGAATTGCTTTATGTTTATATAAATGAAGAGAGTTCTGTTGCAGTTCAGTTAGTAAGAAGAAAGAAAAACTCCTGAAACTTACCAACTTTAATTTTGATACTCCTTTCGTCAAACGATAAATGAATATAATAAAATTATCATTGTAGCTTTATTCATGCAACTGAGATCAGGGAGTTGATATGCCTTGGGTGTAGAAAGATATCTATGATGGCTAATTAATATTTTAAGATTATAGTCAAAAGCAGTTAAAGGTGCACGTGCTTGGTTTCAATTAGTAAAATCATGTTTTGCTGCTAGTTTAAAAAAACATAAATTAAAAAATACTTAGGAACACAAATCCTCTTTTGATTTTGGGAGTCCCTTTCATTTTTAAAGGCTTCAGTAAAAGTAAAGTTCAGTGTTTTCCCCATTCAGCTACCTTATCATAAATCTAAGGGCTTTAGGAGTTGAGACTCATTAAGGAAACTGGAGGTCTAACTGTGTTTGTGGGGAGAAGGGAATGTATGTGCCTTAGTTTGTCATTTCTTCTGTTCTCTTTAAACACATTCCCCTATTGAGGAGGACAAAATGATTGATTTTTATTGTGTTATCTGTAAAAATGTTTTTAATGCAACAATGGCTTCCTATATTAGAATAATTGCTCATATAAAATGGATGCTGGTTTTATTCATAAACAAAACCAGGACCTCGCTACATTGTTACATCACTGTAATGGGTTTCTGTGTTTTCTAATTAAGGGGGGAAAAGTTCTCTCTATCAAGGTAAAATGTGTGATTTCATGTAGTTCTACGTAAAGGCAGCAGGTCTTTTTGGCTGTTGCGTTGGTGTTTTTCTTTTTGGTATGTGCAACTCTATTGGGTTTATGTTGTGAAAATTTAGCGCTGTATGAGACAGTCTTTAAAACTCTTGGAACGGTTTCCCTGGCACTTGGCAGTGCGGTACATCACATCTCAAGTGCGGGGCTTAAGTAATACATGAGTAAAATTTGCTTGTTTCTTGCTTAATTTTATACTTTGTATTCTAACAATTTGGCTGCTGAATTTGCTCGGTGGCGGTAAATCGCCTCTTTTCAGTCGTACGTTTTTCTTTACCAGGTTGGTTTATTTTGCCAGTTTCTCTCAGCTTAAACTGTGTCATTAGCTTTTGACTTTTAGAAAACATGAGCTTAAACCTTGGTTGTATGTCACCAAAGCCTGGTGGTCTTCTGCACCTTGAGGGGATGATTTACACTGACATACTGATCGTTCTTTGCAACTAAGGCCGCCAGCGTTAAAATTGTCCCATAATGATAATAGCCCCTCAGCCTTGTTTGGTTATGTGACAGGGCACATTGCTGCAGTGGATTCCACTATGTGACTTTCTCTTTCCCCCAGGCCAGGAGCTCCTGCTGTTAGGCATGAAAGAAAGACGAGGAGCTAAACAACAGAAAATAAAAATTTGACCCTTAGGCACCCACAGGACATGAGATCTGAGTTTATAATACAAAACATCTTGTATTTCTTATTATCTAGCTCTGTTTGCAGCTTCAAGGTCTCACACTTGCATGCCTCCAGTACAGCCCAATTTAGAGTTGATGAGTACAATGCAGAAGTGTGCACGCACACAGTCTTTTCCATTCATTTACCTCTCCATCCGATACGTTTGCGATGGAGCACTGCTGGGAGAGGATGATCTCAGAACAGTTTAATATCGCACACCCTGCCTCATCACCTGACCCTGAAAGTGCGTCCATCAGATCACTGCCTGCACAGGTACCTGTGTTGTGATCCAGAGCCACCAAATTATGCTGGCATGAGTGACCTTCACACAACCATCCTTGCCACATTAGGTATTACCCACTAGTGTATTTCAGTGGTTTAAAAGTTTGGAAATAACATACCTTTAATTTATTTAGAATAAATTTAAATATGAGGTGGGCTCTGAAGCTCATCAGACCATTTCTGTCATCAGTCCTGGATAGTCCAGGCCCTAATAATTTAAGCACATAGTTGTGCACTGAAACGGGGGGCAGGGTGTTTGCAGTCTGAGAAGAGTGTGGACTTTTACTTTAATCAGAAGCTTCAGGGATTAAAAAACCCAATAAAATTTACTATAAGGATTGTGTCAGCCAGCACTGAAATCAAGCAATATCTGGGTTGGAACGTGGCATCTGTTTAAACAGTGCACAGAAATAGCACACAACAATTTTTAGGTCAGGAAGCTGGGAACATCATGATCAACTGAAAATGCCAAGGGAATCGTAGGTGGGGTAGAGTGTTATAACCCAGTCTGGTATTTGGCCAGGGAACCAAAACATCTCTGAAAACCTCTGTGGGATGGCTGAGAACCACAGCTGATCAGGACTCGCCTCCACATCCCAGGAGGGTGTCAACATACAGCAATACAGATCTGTTGTATCTTTTAAATTTTTTGGGTTTGCATCTTCCCTGTCTCTCTGTCCAGTACTTCAATTTCACCTACAAATGCTGAGACATCACTCCAGTGGTTTGCAGGTGTTGCTGGCTCCCAGGCCAAGGTGACCAACAGCATGTTTTCACGCCAGAGAGGTCAGTGGGAATCCATTTGTGATTGTTCCCAACTCACGTCTGTCCTCCCCCTCCTGCTCTGGCTCCTGCCTCTGGGCTCTACCATCCATCCTCCTCAGTTATGCCAGTGAAATTATTAACAGAGTCACTTAGCAAACTAGATCAGGCAATTAATGTTCTGTTTTTAAAGCCAGCTCAATTTCTTGATCTAGTTCATGCAAGCACAATGGGAGGTGCAAGATATACTACAGTGCCAGGGACGACACAAGCATGGGATTGGGAATGACTTGATTTGCTTTTGTCACTAGATGCTAGTTGTAATGACTGTAAATGGGAATTTCATTGCATGGACTGGAACTCTTAGATCAGGCAGTCCTTTATCTGATGTATTTTCTTGTGTTTACTTAGTGAATGACTGGATGCAGCTGTTGATCTGCTACTTACAGTATCTTGTGAATACCTGAGTCAGACTGTTTCACAATCATGTATCTGCACTGATACCATAACAATATGTAGGTGTTTGAGGTACTACGTCTCAGGTGATAATTTGTAAACCACTCAAACATCCTGTCTCTTGACTTTCTAGGTTTATGTTACTAACGTGAATTCATTGACATGGAAATAAAGTCTTAAGACATGCAAGAGCGAGTTGTGCATTTGGCATAATTAAGTACATATTTATCAAGTTTTGCTGCATAGCCAAAATGCTGGGGTTTTTTACTGCTTGTAAATATTGTAAAATTTCAGGCACTTTCAGAAGTTTGTGCTGTGTTACTTGTGATCAGTTTTAACAACATGGTATACTGTTCTGGTTTTAGAAACAGGAAGGTTTTCAAAAGTACAAGACCCAGGGCTATTAAAACAGTTGTCAACGGTGGAAGTGCATCTTACGGGTCAGAAGATGCAACACAGGATTTCACCAGTTTGTCCTATTACTAAATCGCAGCACTAAAGTCTTTGCTTGGGTGGAAAATTGTGTGTATTAGGAGTTTGTTGGGTTTTTGAAATAGTATTTTTAGGTTGATTAGGATTTTTTTGCTTTTCAAGTTCCTCTAAGACATACAGAATCATAGAATTGTTTAGGTTGGGAAAGACCTTTAAGATCATTGAGTCCAACCGTTAACCTAGCACTGCCACGTCCACCACTAAACCGTGTTTCTAAGTGCCACATCTACACGTCTTTTAAATACCTGCAGGGGTGGTTGAATTAATAGTGTGTTAACTTACCATCTGGCTGCTCCCAGACCTTACGTGGAAATATATACGAATAATCATTATGAAGATGCAAGATGAAAATAAAAGCATAAACCAGAAAGGTATGTGTGAAAATTCAGCAGGAAAGTGTATTTAAAAAAAAACACTGACAGGGAATTTATCTATTAGTGGTTGCCTGACATACATTGAGTTTGGTCTTGAGTGTCTGGAGCTGGAAGCCTCTGCATGAACTCAGGTCCTAGGAGAGAACTGCAGTTGTGTGCTGGGCCTTCTTTCAACGTGTAATATGCCTGCAGCGGGTGAGGTAGGACCATACCATCTTATCCAAACTAAAGTAATGAAAAAAAGAGGATTTTTTTCTACTTAGTAGTCACAGAATCATTGAAAGGGTGGGGCTGGAAGGGACCTCTGGAGATTGCTTAGTCCACCCCCTGCTCACGTCCCGGTCAAACAGAGCAGGTTGCTCAGGGCCTTGTCTGATTAGATTTTGAGTATCTCCAGTGATGGAAAATCCACAGTGTCTTTAGGCAGCCTGTTCCAGTGTTTAACCAGTCTCACAGTAAAGCAGTTTTGTCTTATGTTTAAATGGAATTTCCTGTGTTTCAATTTCTGCCTATTGCTGCTTGTCCTGTCGCTGGGCTCTGCCGAGTCTGGCTTAATCTTTACTTCACCCCATCAGATATTTATACACATAGCTAAAGAGCTTAATCCTATTGTCAATAGCAGCTGTGGCAACCAATTGTTGACCTGCGAGGTCTGCCCACTCCTCTTGCAGATCCTTCACATCATTCATGCAGCCTTTTGATGGAAGTCCTGACTGACCTGTTTTGTGCCTCTGTTATTTTCTGAACTTCTAATTTCTATTTAGGCTGGAATAAAGCTAAGTGGACTTCAGCTGCCTGTAGTAGTTACTCGTATGTGCTCAGCTATTACTCAGATCTTGTCTTAGTTTGCAATGGTTACTGTAATGTCCTGTTTTATAGTGAATACATTTAGGCATACTTAAAGAATTAAGATTAAATAATAAGTGTACATCTGAGGTAATATTAATCTTTTATTCCAGAATTAAAATAAGCAGGTACTCCTGCAAGAACATGTCTCATAAGAAAATATAAGTGGAGGAAGACTTTCATTGATATGTGCTTATCTAGAATCTCTCACATACTGAGTAGTGTTCTGATTTTACTTGGGATTTCCTTCTCCTAAGAGGTGCCTTATCTGTGTGACCCTTTTTCAGACAAATTAGTATATGTCTCATTCTTGGAAGCTTATTAGGACCCTTCTTGAAGCGCTGTCTTTCTGAATTTGAGATTATTCTGTAATTTTGTTAAAAAACCAGCTGTCAATTATTAGGGGTCTGTAACAGCTTAATTGTTAATGGTAGACACTTTCTGTTCTGGAAAACAAGAAACCTAAATGTTTGAAATTAAGATCAGTACAATGCTTGATTCATACTTTTTCTTTTTAAATATGACTCCCATTTTGTGTCAGTACCAAGTAAAATTGAAGTGCATGTATACCGTCCTAAGTTTCAACTAAATTTTCACATTTTGTACCTAGGTATTGATGGATGCTTTCCTCTCTATGCTTTTTACTAGACTGAGGGTTTTTAGGGGGGTGTAACTTTATCCTAGGCTTTTCTTACTGCCTTTCCAGCCTGGATATATATCAAGTTGCAGACTAATCTTTACATGCATTTGTCTTGCGAGTGTCACCTCTAAATCTCACATGCTGAACAGTTGTTTCACATTGTAAGTTGTTTGACACAAGATAGAGTTTTAAAGTAGTTCTGTTGGGTTTTAAAACTTTTTAAGTCACTGACTACTAATAGCACTTAATAGTAATGAAGTGTTTTCTCATGCCATTGCATTTAAAGATAGCTATCTTCTAATCTTGGTCTTTAATGATACCACAGGTAAATACAGATAAACTTTACTACATAGTAAAATTATACATACATTTACTCTGTTCTAAATCTATTTTTATTACTTATGCTACTTGTCCTTATACTTCTCGATTGCACATATCTCCTTTTCTGTATTACCTTTCTAAATTAAAGGGAAAATCAGGTGCCTGAACCTTGCCACTCCTGCTGCTCCCAACAACAGTACCTAATTCTGAGACTTACGTCCTTGTGGAAGTGAAAAGTAACGATGAGTATGCAAGTGTAAAGTCCAGTGTAATGTTTCCTTAACGCAGAGTCTGTGTGTGCTGTGCCTAAGGGGAAGCAATTTGTTGACCTTGAAGTTTCATGATGGTTTTTGGGAGGTGGGATGGGAGAGAATAGAAGGCATCAAGGAAGAAGCAAATCATTCTTTAATTGTTGGTTTGTCTAAGCTTCTACTACCATCTGTACTAGCTGGCTGAGATACGCACAAGGGTTGAGCAATTGATAGCAAAATACTTCCTCCTGTTAGCCCTCACCATGCAACTTTAGTGCTTCTTGCAATGGGGTGGCATACCTGTGTGCAATCTTTTGGGGTTTGCAGTTGGATTTTTGTGAGTTTCGTGCTAGAATGAGTGCTTAATTTTTTTTTCTGCTTGGGGCTTCTGGGAACTTTGAGGTCCTGTGTTGAGTGGTTCTTGTACTGCATATTATTAAATTTGCTCCTGACCATTTCAGCTGTTGCTTGACTTCCTGAATTTTTGGTATTGTTTTTTGAGGTGAATGATATTCAGTGGTCAGTTCAACTCACAGATTGAACTGAAACATTTAACATTAGATTATATGTTAATGCAGAATTGACTCATTTGACTAGTGAAGCAGGACTGTCTCCCTTTATTTATTTTCTTTATGTTGGACATCGCTTTAAACAAGTGTATTGTGCTGGATGGGTTCCATGAACCTCAACAGGTTAAACATCCTTTTCCCCATTGTAATTTGCTGGATGTTTGAGGTCTTGTCTGCACTTGGGATTTGGTGATAGTGACCAGGTTTCATTGTGGTGTCTGTGTTGATGTAATGAGTAACTCTCACACACTCAAGAAAATGCAGTGTACAGAATACCTAACGTGCTTGATGTGTTTGAGCACACAGAAGAGAAATGAAAGGATTCTTGCATTAGTACTGCTTTTCTACAAGATCAATGTGTAAATAAAGTAGATGGTTGGACAGATTTGGGTTTCCTAAATAGAATGTGTTTATGCCTCTGCCAAAAAATAGGAGTGATTACCTTTCATTTTGAGAGCGCTAGCGGGAAAACAGGACAATATCTGAAGTAATGAGTTTTTACATCCTTTGTAAAACTGAATAAATACCAGATTGTAAAAATAATGCTCATTTACTAACTCAAATAGTCATGAGCTTTTTTGTTACTTTCAAATATCGTTATTCTAGAGTGGGCTTTTATCCTCCTCTAATTCGCAATGAAAATGGATGGTGAGGAATACTTGTCAGTTTGTGATGTGGCATGCAAAGTAAAAATAAAACTTTCTGGGAGTCTTTTCTTTAACAAGCAGATTGGTTCATCTTTTCACTGACTTTCTTCTCTTCAGAAGTAAATGTACTAAACCAACCAAACAAAACCCTTCTGGCAAGTGGTCATTTGGAACAGAGGATGGCATAACTTTTTAAAATTGCTCTGGAGCGTTAAAGACTAAATAGGAAATTTTGGGACAGCTTTTGTTTATAGTTTGTCTTAGGATTTGCAGCAAGACTGTTACGAAGCATCTAAGACATCCTTCTAGCCCTCTCTGGTGTGTGCTTTTCCTGTCTTACCTGGCTCACGCGGGAGCCACATTACAGATAGCACAGAATAAATACTGAGAGAACACTGACATTTAAGCAGGGGTTGACCCCTCCAAAAGGCAATGCATGCTGGCGGTTTTATTGTCCCTTTGTGGTCCTTCCCAGCTGTGTAATTCGTGCAGGGCCTTACTTCAGTGTTTCACGCAAACAAACGTGGCAGTTCATCCAACATGCAGTCACGGTCCCGCAGGGATCCTGCTGCTGGCGGTCACGGGTGAGGGCAGAGCGGCTCCAGGCGTTACACAGCCGTGGGTGCTGCCGGGGCGTTCTAAAGAGGAAGTCCTCTGTTGAGAGTGACTGTTGCTGACAACTCCAGCTGGTCATTAACATTTTCTCATAAACCTGAAACAATAAAACCAGCAGTAAAGATTTTGCTGGAAGCTGCAGGCTCTTTCCAGTGAACTAACTTTTCCTTCTGTTTACTGCTTTAAAAAACTAAATAACAGCTTACCTTTATGTAATGTTATATAATGACCTATATAAAACGTTATAATGATACATATAAGCATCATTGCCTTGCCAACGGCTCTGAAAATTAGTTCAGTAGTTCTGATGGGTAAAATGTGTTTCAAGTTGTAGGTTGATACGCGTCTGCATCCTTTGTCTTTCATGTTAAGGGTGGATTACTCACTGTCTGGGGGGGAGATCAGACGAGCAGGAATTAACGGTGTAATATGCAACTAAACAGGCAAGCTTGTGCATCAGATAGTCCTTCTAGTGAGAAAGAAGTTCTTGAAACAGACATTGTTATAACAAGAAATGTGACAAATAAGGTACTGTAAATTCAATACATGATAGGGCAGGAAAAAGGTTCATGTGGCTCATGACATGCCTTTTCTGGAAGTGGGAAACCCCAAGATGAGAATGCCTAAATGATAGAAATGTGGAGGCCTGCAAGACAAAATTCTTTTCACAGAACAAAAATGTCCTAAAAAGCTAACTATGAATATACTAACCTCCCCCCAAATAATTTTTCTTATAAATGTATGTGTATAGCCAAGTGTTGCATAAAGACTGAGTTTTGTGAGAACCTTAGTGCTGGTAAAGATGAAGATATTCATGCTAGGAGTAGCAGAGGAAGTAATTTTTTTAAACTGTCATTGCAGCTCACTGGCAGGGCCAAGCTAGAACTGAGGATTTTCCAGTTCCCCTCTGAACTACAGACAAACAGATTTTGTTAGTTCAGCTGCTCTTAAGGCTGGGTTTACTTTCTACTCCTGAAAACTTGGTCTGGGTAGAAGTGAAGGCTTTTAACACCACTCTGGAATTTGCACAATTCTTACAGCCCAGTTTATCATTGTGGCTGTAGCCACAGCCAGGCTGCAGAGCATCTGGAAATCCCAGATAAAATCAGTTACTCAGCATAGATGCAGCAGTTCTCATGATTTCTAGATATGTTAAAATTAGATAAATAAGTGGTATACTTATAGCATGTCTACTTACAGAGCATATCAGATATCTCAGGCTTGGTACTTGCATGTAAGTCACCTATGTGTGTGTGTCTTTTGAGATATACTGCGAGGGAGCTCCGCAGACTCATCTCTTTATGTCCCCACCATCTGTACCAACCCATGGTGGGGTTTCCTCCCCATCTCAAGCACAGAGGAAGGACCCTCTTCCCCACATACATAGTGAAACTCTGTCTATGTCTGGTCACAGTTCTGTTTCTAACCAGCCTGAAAATTTTTCATGTCCATGAGTTGTGCTTTTCTTGAACTAAAAGCTGCATGAACAGATCTAGAAATAGGTATATATTTTCTTCTGAGTAGCTGATATTTCAGGAACTGTTTGAAGCAGGAGGTGGAAGGTACTTGGTATTTGCTAATATTAAGGGAGAAATACGTTAATTCTCTTAAAAGCAGTGCATGCTATCACATTTGTCCCATGGTTGCTATGAAGAAGATTAATAGTCAGAATTCTGTAATGGAATATCTATTAGCTGTTTTTACTTAAATTTGGAAAAAAAGTAGGCTCCTTGGTGCAGATATTCTTTTTGTGTTGTTCCATGGGCATATAGCACAGCAGTATATGTCCATGCTTTGGGGATCACAGGACTTTATGCTATCTTTGTAGCAGGAACAGAATTCTGATGATGTTACCATACAAAATACGAATTTTAATATTAAACTTAATGCTTTGCTATGACAAATATGTAAACTTGGCTTTGGAGCAGCAGTATGCACTTCCTGGAATTCTGTGCATAGCGTGGTTATAAATAAGCAGCAGGTTATTTGGGAATCTCTAGGTCTGATATCTGGTATCGTAAACAGTATCTGGGAGAAATTGTTTTCCCTGACAGACAGTTGATTTTTGAAGAATGCAATATGCTTTATTTTGAAAATTCATATCTTATTAATGAATACCAAGTATACATCGAGCAGAGTGACCAGCTCACAAAGCAAACACATATATGCTAATTAATTACTTCCTATCTCATCTGTTGCCAAAATTTCATTCCTTTGACTGTTGAATATAACATTTCCAATGTAGATCAAAATGCTAGAATTCATCATGTTCAGGTAAGATACTAAAATGATTGATAAGTGTAGGATTGTCAATATATGGTTTAAGTCTGGCTTTAAAATAAATCAATTTCAAAGGGAGTTACCTTGTATTTATGCATGTGTCTATAGCATTGGGAACATTCTATATTTGTATTCAATTAAATAGGCCTTTAACAATCTTGGGAAAAGTATTCCCTTCGTTGTTCAAGCTCTTAATAAGCTACAAGAATCAGTGTTTTCTGCTTCATTGTTATGTTTTATTAACTTAATTGTTACCTGATGTATAACATCATGGTTATAGGGGGAATTTGGGATGGAGTAGCTGCAGGAACAGAACCACTCCTTTCGGTGCCATAAATTTTAGATTTCATGTATTAATAAGACCTGGGTGTCGTGAGCAGGTGGTGGTTTCTCATCTGGGGTTTCTGTTTGACCCGCCGCACGTGGGCAGTCCGAACAGGCCGGGGCAGCCCTGGCAGCGTGGTGGCTGGCAGGGCCTGGTGCCGTGGTCTCGGGGACAGGGAGGGCCTGCGTCCCCCCTGGCAGCCCGCCTTTGCCATGGCAGTTCCACTCGGGCTCAGCAGCCCGCACCGCCTGGGACCTGCGTACGCACGCCCCACCAGGGCCTGTTTCCGTTCTTCGCTTCTTCCGGGCTCCCATGGCATGCCACCAGTGGTCTCCAGTGGAGGGGCTCCAGCCGATCTCTGTGGCTTTCTCCCTGTGATGCAGATTATTGGCAGTTTCCGGGGTTACTGCCCCCTCCAGCCTCCCTCCCTGAGCGCGTGGCAGGGCTGCGGGGCTGCTTGTGGTGCGTCCATGTTCCCCTGTTCCTCTCTGGCCCGTGCCGCAGCCTGGGGGCCAGGCAGACGGTACCCAGGCTCCTTCGGCAGAGCAGCAGAGCTTTCCACTCAGCCTCCCCCTGGCAGGGATCTCCGGTCTTGCTGCTCCGGCCCATACCAGCCTCATTTGGTCAGTGGGAGATGAGCAGATGCAGCCCAGGCTTCGTTTTGTCTGCGTGGTGCTTTTGGGTAGGCCTCCTTGTGACAGCTGTCCATACGGCCACGTCACGGGGTTACCCAGTGTTTAGAACAGCCTGTGTATTTTTGATGTATGAAAAAGTATCTGCATTTCAGACTATTTGTTTCAGGGCTGGCCACGTTTCAGGCCAAAATTATTGTAAGATGAAAGGTTTCCTCAATTGTGGGTGGATTGTGAAAGAAATAATAAACACTGGTGGGAATCAAGAGTGTAGAGACAGCAGTGTGACATCGCTGCTATCCCTCTTTCGATCCCTTCTGTGAGGACCCTGTGTTCCCCTCAGGAGAGCTTTTACCTGCCCTGAGGGTAGGTGTTCCGTTAACCTCTGAGGGACGGAGAGCCCAAGATGGCTGCTCCTGGCGAGGGGTCAGAGGAATGACCCCGCAGTGCCCTGTGGTGCAGCTGTCCCTTCCACGGGCGCTCGGAGGCTGCCCGATTCCTCTGGGGATCTGGTTGCACGAAGGGAGGTTTGGGACTGTCTTCCCACAGCCTCTCCCTTCAACAAGAAATTGCCTGGGGCTCCTCGGTGGTTTTGTGGAGTTTCTGGGTTGTTGCGATTTTGCCATGTTTTTAATGGCTTTCATCACAGAAAGGACAGAAGGAATCTTAATCTGGGTCGCTAGAAGAGTGAATTGCTGTTATAAATGAGCAAATGACAATCATAATCAGTGAGTAGATTAGATTAGCTGCAGAGCTGACTTTCAGCACCTCCACATCACTACCATGTGGGAAACCTCGTATAGCTCTGAACGATACTCTCACTAGATGTTGTCCAAAGTGGTACGTGTGCATCCAGTTAGGTTAAGTGCAAAGACGTTGGTGAAAATCTTTATCAGAAAGGGGAACTGTTTATAAAGGAGAAATAGGAATACTTACCCTGTGTCTGCACAGCTTCTGAATATTGTTGGTCCACTCACTACTCCTTCTCTTTACAGCACTTGAGAGCGCCTGGGCCTGGCATCGCAGGCCAGTACGCTGCTGCTTGTGGTCTTATTCTCATTATGAACTATATTATGATGGGAGCATGTGACTTGATTCGTTTTCAGCGTGTGAGTACTCTGTCACATTCCCAGGTACTTTATAATACCAGTCAGCTACTCAGAAGCATGGCATTTTGAGGTAATGCAGTGCTAAAACAGAAAGGAATCTCTCCATGCAGTGCCTGACTATACTGCCTGTGCTTTTTATTGATTTTATTTTTGGGTTGCCCTCTATTACTGACCAGCGGGGAAGATCAACTGATCCATGTGTATGTGATTCAAACAGGGCCATGGCCTGCATTTTTAGTTTGCACAGGGATGTGTTGAAGTTGGATGGATAACAGCAGCCACGTTTTAAAGAAAAATCACCCCTGAGATTTAGATTAATTGACAATAAAAGGTACCAGTGCAACTCTGCTCTTCAGGTGACACTGTTAATCATAAACATTGTTAAATGCTGGATGAGTTTTGAGGTGTCTCTAAGTGATAAAGATAACACCTGAGCAGTGCTTTAAAGTTATAATTTATTTAAAGCAATCACAGTCCATTCAGTAGGCAAATATTTTCAGCTAGAAATGTTATATCTAGTGTAACTGAATATACAGATTGAACAGACATTATTGTTTGGTGCGAAAATTGATGAAAGCTATTTCTTTCTAGGCTTTATTGAGCTGTAGAAAGAGTGATAACAGTACATATTTTCCTTCTCAAAGTCTATCCTTGGTTTGTCCACCTGTGCTACTATTTCGTGTTGCTTTTCTTCTGTATGTCCTTGTAAGCGGATTGCTAGAAGTGCACTGAGATTGTGTGAATTTTTATGCTCTTTAAAGTGGTAGGTATGAATGGGTGTTTAGGCCACTGCATGTGGTCCAGTCTGAGCATCTTCAAGAATCATCGAGTATTGCAAAGATCAGATCTTTGAACTTCTAGACCTTGATGGGCTCTCTTTATCCTGTCATCTCATAGCTGTAAAATGGGTATGGAATATAGTTGGTGGAGTCATGAATAATGGTTCAAATACCCAGTAATAAAGGTACAGTTAGATGGAGACCAGGTCCCGCTGTCAGCTTGTCGGTGGCTGCCTCTGTGGGAGATGGTGCCTTTGGCTTGTTCGCTCTGAGAGAGGGTGGTGATCAAACCGATAGTGAAGAACATGCAGAAAAGTAGTGTTTATCGCTTCTATACGGGCATGATTGTGCATAAGTGAATTTTTGATGGCGCTGTGTGAACCGAATGTTGGTATAACCCACATCCACATGCTTAACTTGAAGTGGCTTATGGTCAAGTCTTCAAGTGGGAAATACAGGATTACTCAAAAGGCTGGTTAGAAGGGTGTATAATTGTTCCTCACAAAGTAAGCATTCTGAATTAATGCAACAGCATTCTTTAAAAAATGGAAAAAGTTCTAATATTTTGGCTTCTATTTGGTAAAGTGATAAAACGAATTTTTATTTTGGGGAAAAATGTTTACAATTCATGCAGTTCTGCCTTCACTGTTTGGATGTTGGGTTCCCCTCCCTTCCCTGTCAGATATGCATATGAGGTTTTCCTTAAAAAAAAAAAAAAAAAAAAAAGGAAAAGTCACCAAGGTTTGACATGAAAATCACAACGACATGGTGAACAGTAATTTCACTCTACTTTTAAACGCATGTGGAAACTAATTCACAAAAACAGTAGATTATTACTTTGTACTTTGAATTATGGATGGGCTGTCAGAGGAAATAGAATTTCATCAGTACTTAACATACACGCTGTGGACTAAGAAGCCATTTTGGACTGTCACAGAAAATGCTCTGCTGCAATAGATAAATTATAGCAACAGATGATGTGCAACAATAAAGGGATAGAAACCAGTAATTGCTGAAATAATGGTACTCAACCATCTTTAGTTTTGCTTCATTGTGACTGGATTGATGTTTATAAATTTTTGCTTTTCTGATGTAAAATTACTCCTTTTTCTGCCTTTTTTTTTTTTTTTTTTTTTCCCTATTTGACAGACTAGAGACGACTTCCTGGGTCAAGTGGATGTGCCACTTAGTCACCTTCCGGTAAGCAGTGCTTTTGTCTGCGTGCTCTTCTTTGTCATCACCAGATGTGAAAAACCCTGATGTTATGTAGAATTTATCTCCATAAGTAGTACAGTTAAATTTTCTTAAAGCAAGCATTCCCAGCATGGCATTAGAGGCTTAAAGAAAAATGTTAGGGACAACAAAGCCCCACCGTGCACAGGAATTGGGAGAAATGGTTCCCTTTGCAGGGACAAGGAAGACAGTTGTTCTCTGGTATATGTTAAATTTCTCGACATCCAGGTTTCACTTCTCATGATGATTATTTCTTAAAATCCTTGTCTGGTCTGAGCCAATTCATGAATGACATGTGGCCAATAGACTGGTTGTTTCTCACTTTACAGTTGGTGATTGTTGTCCTGTTGATCTTCTGGCTGCTTCATTTTCATGATTTTCCCTTACGGTTGAAACAGTTGCGTTCTCCCTTAGCAAACCCCATTTACTCCAGAAATTTTGTTAAAACATTGAAAAAAACCCACATTTTTGGGCTCCTATTTTTCTGTCTGATTTTCTGTCTAAATAATATGCTGTTAAGGTTGTGGGATAGTAGTTCTGTCTGGGAAAGGGGATAGTACATTTTGGTATTACTTCAAACCTTGTAAAGCCAATAGCCACATACTGAAACCAGAGAAACTGCTGAACCAGCATGACAGGGTCTTAAGAAGTTAACAAAAATTCAGTTCTGAAAATGTTATAAAATTACTGGTTTTATTACTGATTGACAGTAAACTTATCTGAAGCACTCCTAAGTAATAATGGAAATAGTGAGATATTCATGAGTGCCACAGAACATACAACATTCATTAGACATTGACATTAGACGTTATTGACAATAATAATTATACAAGCTGTGCTATTGTCAGAGCATACATTATAGTTTTTAATGTGCATACAGATAACTTTTAATGTCTATACATATATAAATAAATTTTTTCTGAGAGGCATGTAGGTGCTTATTGCCCTTCCTGTGTGACAGGAAAGTATGTATTTTGGATGTTCTCCCAATTTTGAACAGCTTAAATACATTACTTGCAAAGAAATATGAAACAAGTAACTTAGAAGAGCTGATATTTGAAGGGTTTTCTTCTATTTTTTTAAAAGAGTTAAAATATTTGGGTTAATGCAGGCTTTCAGTGTCATTTATTTACAGATTGTACAGGTACCTCAGTTTGTTTTATACAGACAGGTAAAGTGATAGTTACTGAGATACGACAACTTCACGTTTGGCATCTCTGTTACGTGTAAGAGATGAGCCGTGAGATGACTGGAGTGCATCAGCTGAGAGCTGCTGCACCGCTGTGTTGTGCCAGCGTGTCCCTGGCTGGTTGCTTTTCCTCGCGTGTTACGAACTCTGACAAGGAGAGGTTACGTTCACAGTAGACACGCTGCGGATGCAGGTGCTGACGTTGCTGTCTTCTGGGTATGTAGTTCAGTGCGTGTTTCTGAAAGCAGTGGTGTTTGCTTGGGCAGACCCCGGCCATTTATTTACACCTTCTTGTTGCCTGCTTAAATATCCTGGGTCTAATGCTCACATGGTGAAGTAGTTCTGTGTTATTCATAACTAGCCAGTTTTGGACGGTTTATTTTTTAACTCAGACTGTTTCCTTCGTCTGGTTTATGAAGAGGCCATGCAAACAGTTGTACTGGCTTTGGGGCAGGAGTAATCACCAGAGGGGAGATTCTTGAAGTCGGCACCGCTGCTGAAAGACATACTCCTGACAATAATGCAAGTTGCTAATTGAAGTCATAAGTGGTGACATAGAAGTATGTTCTGCTAGTTTGCATCAGGTATGCATGGGCAAGGATGCACATTTATGGTCAGAGAAACCTTTTGTGCAAAAAAATAGGTAGTATAGACAAGCCCAGTTAAGCTTCATTTTAGCAGATTTGCTTCAGCAAACGCATGGAAAACGAAAAGGCTGCAAGAACCATGTGATATATTCATTATTTTAGCTAAAATTGAATTATTTGCAAGCAGTAAGAGGTCTAATAACAAATAATTAAAAGTAATTGACACAGAGCTTGAATCATTTTATTGTCAACAATCAAATATTTGAGGTGTTTGATTTGAGGGTGGTAATGTTTTCTCTGGTTTTGTTTCTTAATAAATGGAGGGATTCTAAGAGTAGAGCTTGTTCCATAATTCTATAAAGCTCCAGTTGTCTGGTTTCTTCCTAGCAGCCAAGATTCTGCATCGTCTTCACACAGCGAGCAAAATTACAGCCTAAATTAAGTGGAATTTCTCTTTACTGTATAATTAAGGGCGGGGTTCTCCTCTAATTCTACGAGCCTAGAACTGACATAGCGCTGCCTGGCTGTAAATTACGATGTGAAACTCCATCTTCAGGTTTTTGTAGACTGTGCGTATAATCTGTCCACGGAAGGATGCTCAGCATTCAGAGATTAATGAATACTGTCCTAAATGTAATCATAGTCCAATAAAGACAGTGGCAGAATTGTTACTGACTCCAGTGCATTCAAGCTTTCACTGCCAGCTCTAAGGGAGCGGTCTGTGCTTCTGCTTTCAGTTGATGGGCCCTCATCAAATCTGTTTCTATTGGAAACTGCTGAAAAGGCTGAAGATGCTGTACTGGGTTGGAGATTCTGTAGGGAAAAAGGCAAATAACTAAACCCGAAGATTTTTTGTTTTTAAATTATGTAGGTGATGTTGGGTATTTTATGAGGAATTATTTTACAGAGCCTGCCATCAAAGAAGGTGAAGTGGTGGAACAAAGATGGCCCATGTGACAGTCAAATTTTATGAAGCTTGAAGCTAACCTCAATTTGTGCCCACAGCAGATAAAGTTGCTTAGAAAACTTACTTTACACAATGCTAGGTATATGCCTATAATGCTACCATCCCATGCTGCAAAAGCCTCAGTCAAAATGATTTTCAAAGATAAGTAAAAGTGAATTCTTTATCTCATGGATAGATTTGCTTGAGTTTCAGTTTTTCAGTATTGCTGTATGGTCTTTCTTTTTTTTCACTTAGTAGACAAAAATCCAAAATGAACTTTACAGAAAATGTTTGTGCCAAAAAAACATTTATTTTGTCTTCTTGTGTTCGTATTGTACTTTACCCTATGCTTCAAAGCTGAATTCAATCACTGACGAAAGAACTAAAGTCAGAAGGTCACAGGGCACGAAAAGTATGAAACACTGCAGTTGTTTTTCGTCTTCTTTGTAAATAGTAAAAAATACACTTTATACTTTACACAGTTTTGTAATAAATTCTACATGTATGCACACATGTATATATTTATACAGTGGGGGTGGTTATGCTTGGTATAAGTTTTTTCTGATATTATGTAATGTTTTGGATGACTAACATTGTCTGGATATAGTTAATATTTTTAAAAAGTTGTACATGTTAATCTTACTTCTGTGAACTTGGAGGGGGGGGGTTGTATTTGAACAGGGGAACATGGGAATGGTGGAAGTTATTGAAAATGTTTACATCAAAATAAGGTGTGAATTTCAGTGTGACTGTTGCCATTTGTGCCTGAATTTGACTTCTTGCTATTGATGGCTGTTATTGTAGGAGGAAAATGGCTTTGTAGACTTTCACAGTGGTGCTTATTTAGAGATATCTGTTATGGTTGATCTTGAGTCATAACGCTGTTGTTGGCTTATAAACTGTAATAGTTGAAAAATATGATGGAATGATCAGAAATGTATCCTGATGAAAAATGCATCATTCCTTTCTCATATGAGCTCATGTCATATGAGCTGTTTTGTCTAGTATTACTTTATCCTTACTGGTATGTGTATTTCCATTTACATATATCCATATGCACAGACATTACCTAAATAGTTTGTGCATAACTGTAGAAGTCGTCCTGCAGTGTTAAGCTACATGTGTCCTGCAAACAATGTACTATGAAATATAAAATGATGAGGGGCATATTAGTGCATGCCTCTTTTGCAGAGTCAGGTAGTTTATAGTTCTTTTAGTAAACATTATTTTTAATAACTAAAAATCGTTGGCAAGATTTGAGGTAGAGCTATAGACAAGACATACACTTTCTGTGAGCTCTTTTGAGGAATTAGCAGCTTTTTGTTTTCCTTCCATATTCTGTAGGAAGAGAACAACTCTCACTGGGGACTTACGTAGAACATGAGCGTGCGTATCTCTTTCTAGCTCATATTTGAGTGGAATGCTAAACGTTTTCAAATTGTTTTAAAGTCTTCTACTGTCTTTACATAGAAAATTCAAGACTGTAAAATTTCCTGGATCAGCTACTTAACTGCCATTGAAGAATAATATCCGTTATGCTAAAATGATGGCATTTTGCAGTCCAGAACTTCCCATTTCCTTTTAGGCTCACTAGGAAGTGAATGTGATGCCTGTACAAAATCCTTCCTCACTCCCCATCTTCACAGAAAATTTCTTCAGCTCCAGAAGCCACTTTTTTCCTCAAAAATTTCCTCTGGGAACACTCACAATATGTATCTCAGAACAACCATTCTTTCAATAGCTGTAACGTAGCAGCATATCCACAGAGTGCTTACCTACCTGCCGGTGGGTGTGTTCTCATACTCTGTTATAATTAGTTATTTATATGCTTATTGAGGTGTGTGTACTGATTTGATGCTCAGGGAAACATACTGTATATCTTTATGTTCTAATCAATATTTTCCTCATTCATCCTTCCAGTACCTTAAGAAGAGACTTCATGGTGTACTTACTAACAAATGTTTGCTTTCTCCTTCTAGCCGTACTGCTGATTTGTTTGTCAAAATTGGGTTTTCTCTAATACTATACTATCTAATTACTATCTACAAAATTTGGTTAAAATATACAGCTTCTTATTTTATGTACGTTACTTACTGTTGAGTACTAAAAAGCAGTACTACTTAATCATGCACGCTTTGATGTCCTGTTAATTTGGTTAAAATCTACTGTCTCTCTGAAAAAAATGGGAAGCCTGTCTCACAGATGAAGTGGACACTCGATGCAGGAAATGCCTTGCAGGATAAGAGTTCAGTCAGTGGAAAGAAAGTCTATGGTATTTCATATAATAACTGAGACAGTGAGTTAGGGTTGATTTTTAAACTCTCATTTATTGACTTTGAAATACAACAGACAACAAAGCTCTAAATGAATAATATGCTGGGAGTTAGATTATTCTGTGTTTAGAAAGTTCTAGTTAAAGAATTGGACTCAAATAGCATTCCTATTTGTAGGGCTAGGGCTGGGAAGGAATTTACAGATACACTATATTTTTTTTTTAGTGGATGGCAGATGGGCACGACATTCTGAGGAGTACCCACTAACTTTGTGCTCATTTTGAAAGTTTGGTGTTAATCTGAGGTACTAGATCTCTAGTCTTACTGGAGCGTGTATGATAATGTGCTTACCTTTCAGTGTAGCACAGTTCATGCTTCCAATTTTGTCAGCCCAAATTGTACAGTCAGTTAGAATAAAGTACCCCAAACAACCAACAGATGAAGAATGTATACAGATTTCCAATTCTCTTGTTTACCTTGTAATTTTTAAATTCCTAGTTTTGTACCTATAGCATCCATTTTCTCGCAGACATGAAGGGTGTAACTTATTTGATAAGAAAGCTGCAATTCTCATGTAATAGAAGGTTTTCAAGATTTAAGGCTTTATGAAATTTAGGATTAAATGGAAATCAAGAGATGTAATCTGTCAGCCTGATAGTAGTACTTACATACATCATAAATGATTTCAAAGTCTTAATTATTTTTTGAAAGTCTCAACGGCTTTGAAATAAAAAATGAAAGCCAACTGAGGAGTTGTATTTCATCACTTTCTAATGTGCAGAAAAAAATACTGCTTCGAAATAGATGCAGCCTTTTCTGACACTGCTGTTGAATGACTGGAAGAAGTTGGAAAGGGTCTGTTTAGTGGGTCTTTTCCACCTTTCTCTGAGTTGTGTGCATTGGGTACACTTACAAATGAGGCTTGGTGCAGCCCATGACTGGCGTGGGCGCTGGCACCTAGCGGAC
Source organism: Sagittarius serpentarius (assembly GCA_034782735.1). NCBI lineage: Eukaryota > Metazoa > Chordata > Aves > Accipitriformes > Sagittariidae > Sagittarius > Sagittarius serpentarius. The sequence goes on from JAVKLA010000074.1 coordinate 83,433,270, forward strand.
TGCTGCTGCAGCGGCGTACGAGCAGCTGGCGGGAGCCCACTGGTAGAGCTCTGCCTGCTACAACTTCCTTATTTAAACGTCTTCTCTAGCATTCCTACTGCATCTGTGATGTGAAGGTTCTTTATATGTCTCTCTACTTGTGGGAAAGCCCTTTAATTTGCCGTTTTCTTGAATGCTTATAGACTGAAGACCCAACCATGGAAAGGCCATACACATTTAAGGATTTCCTTCTCAGACCAAGAAGGTGAGGGGGAGGACCTTTGTATTTTAAACGTACTTCAGCGTTTGTTATTTGCAGCTGTTTAAGGGTTGTTGAATGAAATGTACTTCCTTGTCTTCTAGCCACAAATCTCGTGTAAAGGGTTTCTTGAGACTGAAGATGGCTTATATGCCTAAAAATGGTGGCCAAGAGGAAGAAAACAATGATCAAAGGGATGAGTCTGAGGTAATGCTTAACGCTTGTGGAAGCATTCAAGTTACTAGAGATTGAAGTACAATTGTAGAAAAAATTGTACCTTGAAAGATAAAACCCTGGTAGCAGTGTTAGTAGCAGTTTACTCGCCTCCCCCTCTCCAGCTTTTTTTTTTTTTTTTTTTTTTAACTGTAACCTGGTGTTTTGTCAACTATTTCAAGTATTTCAGCTGCCACAGTGAATTCTAGAGCTTGTCTGACTCAGTTTGTGAGCAAGTAGAAGTGGAAGTCGTGCCAAGCAGATAAATTTGAAGAGTCTGTGCAAGTAATTTATGGACATAATGGTCTGTATTAGGTACCTCTTCTTCAGAGGCCAAAATAGGTGTTGTAACTTTTTTCTTTATTTCCTTGGCAGTGTTGACTTGGCAGAGAATAAAGCTCATGCAAGTGCAGTAGGTCTAAAGACTTCTCAGCATTCTTATCAGCCATCATCCATTTTAAGAATTAGCTGCATTTAGCGCTGACAAAGTGAATGTCAGCCCAAGTTCACCTTACTTACTAATAGTGTGCAACAGTCATCTGTAACTTGGGAATGAGGGCTCTCATCCCAAGCCATACATCTCTTAAGTTTACAAGTTAGCAGTTGGATCTCTTTGGCTTCTTTACCGGGAATCTGCACCTAGCCACCACCAGAACAAGCAACCACCCAAGTACGTTTGGGAATCCCTGTTGTAAAAGACTGATGGCATTTTAGGGTTTTTGTCATTGAAACGAGGTGCACACTGTAACCACAGAGTTTATTCTATTTCTATATGGTTTACATTCAAGTAATTTTGAACTTCTCTTTGGAAAACTTTCAGAATCTGCACCTATATGCTAATGTAAGCAACAATGAAATAACTTCTCTTTAACTTGATCTTTAAAATTTTAATTTTGATTTTTTTTTCCCTCTTTGTTTTGAAGCATGGATGGGATGTGGTTGATTCCAATGACTCTGCATCTCAACGTCAGGAGGAGTTACCACCTCCTCCGCTGCCTCCTGGATGGGAAGAAAAGGTGGACAACCTGGGGCGGACTTACTATGTCAACCATAACAACAGGACTACTCAGTGGCATCGACCAAGTTTAATGTAAGTGGCAGAGTAGTGCAGTGTTTTGCGGATGTGTGCAAAATTATCAATAAGGGTAGTGATTTTTTTCCAACAAACATAACCATTTTGAATTTACAAATTCAAGGCTGAAAAAAGTCTTAAGCAAGACTTTTACTAAGCAGTTTATAAAGGCACACTATTCTCTTCAGTAACAGATTAATCATGGTTTTGGTGCTGTGCTACTTTCTGAAACTATATTAATGGAAAAATTTTCACAGATGTGCTAGCAAATTGAGAACCAAAGTCCGGATATCTTCAGTTAAAAAGGAAACATCTTTTTTTTTTAAGAATGTAAGAGACTTCCCCACCCCCAGCAAATCACATATACGTATATAGGTATTCTGGGAAATTCTAGGAAATCTGAAGGGGTGGGAGGGAAGCCAGTGCATTAACAACATACCTTAGAATATTGGGAGAGAGATGTGGAATTTTTCAGTAAGTAATTTAACAGGAATAAATTACTTGCTTCTACTGAGACTGTTGAAAAGGTGAGGGGAAAAAATTAAACTCTATTAAGTTTTAATTAAGTTAAACTGATTAACTTTAGGAGATCCTGATTATTATTCAGTGTACAGTCTGCATTACCTATGTACACTGGTTGTACCAATGTGAGTTCATCTTCAAGCCTTCATTATATGTTTCTTATGACTAGATTTATAAAGCTGTGGCAAGCTTACATTTTAAAAAGTATGTGTAATTAATGTTAAGAGTTATACTGAAATAATGTATTAGTTAAACATCTTGCATTATTTTTATGTAGCAACTATACTTCCACTATTGCTTATTACAACAGTAATGGTTACTCTTTCTTGAATATTCATAATCGTAGCTGAATTACACAAATGTGTATTGTCTTTATTTAAGGCATTCCTTGTTGTTCTTGTCTGATGCGTTTACCATAGTTAGAATTGAATTAAATTTTGTTCTGTATGTTTTGAACTATTTACTGTTGAACTATTTGAGCTATTTACTAAGCAATGTGTATTCTGTCAAGTAAATCTCATCAACTACTATCATTTATGATTGGCAGTGGTCAGTAAGTGTCTATAAAAAAGCAGGCTTTATAAATTACTTGATTTAGAGCCTCCTTGTAGTCTGATTATGGTAGATGAAGTAAAGAGTACCTGGATTCAGAAATGTTTGACTGGCAGATACCAAAAAGTAATCAACACTAGAAAGCGTCATCATCAGGTGGGTGTATAAAATGAAGGCCTCAGGGGTTTGCTTTTAGCTAGGTATCATCGCGGGTAGTTTGGAAAGAAATGCATAATTGCTACTGATAAACTTTATGCATGACACCAGGCTTGGTGAAGAGTGAAGACTTTAAAACGATGCTGTTTAGCCTTTAAATTCTCTGAATTTATGAAACCACTAGGAGCAGAAGGTCTCTTGAGGTTGAAAGTAGCATACACAACCTCTCACTTCTAGGCCACTAACTCAGATACTAAGTTGGTCATCAAGAAAAATCATTGAGTGCTGTACAGTCCATGTCTGCAGTTGGAACATGAGAGTAGTTAATTTCTCATAGTTCTTTAAAATGTGCAATGATAAAATGATTGCACAAAGAAGTTTTTCCTGAACATAACCGTCTTTCAAAGTTACAGTCCCTCATCGTGAAGGAGAGGTTCAAATACAATACTGCCTTCTACCAACATCTGCCCATTGAGTAGTGAAGTAGATTTTTGTCTAGTTGTGCACATTGAGAAGTCCTACAAGCCAGGCAGGTCTCCATCAAGGGAACTGGGGTATTTTCCATTTCCACCACTGCTGGTGTGAGCCAAGCTAGTGGATGCAGCCAGTTCAAAAAGTTATCCATACCGCAACAACTTGCATTTGCTTTGGCTACTGCAAAAAGGAAAACAGTAGCTGACATAAAGACAGGGGCAAAGGTAAAATCTCTGTGTCAGGAATGATTCTGGTCATCACAGGAAAGGATGAGTAATGATGGGTGAGTATGTTTGAGTGCGGACTTGCATTTCTGCTCAGCCAGCTTTGATGTATAAAGAATGTTAATCTCTAGTGTTACATGACAAGTACAAGTTAATGCTGGGGACACTCCAACTGGACACGAGGAAAATTTTTCGCAATGAGAACAATCAGCCATTGGAATAATCTCCCCAGGGGAGTGGTGGATTACCCAACATTGGATGCTTTTAAGTTTCGGCTGGACAGGATGCTGGGCCGTCTTGCTTAGACTGTGCTTCTGCCAAGAAAGGTTGGACCAGATGATCCTTGAGGTCCCTTCCAGCCTGGTATTCTATGATTCTATGATATTTGTGAAGTGCAGTTTTATTTACTTTGGATTGAGGGATTAAGCGGTCTTCTATTTATGAAGTCTGACATGCAAGAATAATGATTTTTATAATCAAAAACATTAATGAGGTTTTGGAAGCAATGGACAAAGTAGGTGTTTTAGTTTAACATCCGTTATTTCTTGTTCTTTTCTCCTTCACATGCTTTCATTTCCCTACTATCCAGTGATGTGGGATCTGATTCAGATAACAATATCAGACAAATAAACCAAGAAGCAGCCCATAGGCGGTTCCGCTCTCGAAGACACATTAGTGAGGATTTGGAACCAGAACCTATGGAGAGTGGAGACATTCCTGAGGTATGTAAAGGTCTTGGGTTTAAGAAGTTGACTAAACTTCAAGCTGATGTGTTTCTCATTTGTAAGCTAATTACTATACACCACACATAGTCATGTTTTTACATGGTGTTTGTGGAAATTGTCTTAGTAAAATACCAGTGACACAATAAAAACCTGAAACAGAGCTATACTTTCAAGGTCCCATGCATTTGTGGGTGCCTGATAATGTATACACAATATTAAATACTATGCAAATGCTGGGAGAAACATTTATAATTCCAAGCACTGCTTGTTATATATACATTGATAGAAACACTTCCAATATTCTGCTTTGAGTAGCAGTGGAATAAGTTGTGAAAAGAAGGGAAACATACTGGCTGGAACTGCCATGCACTTAAATTTTCTTTAGTGTTGTGATTTAGAGGAAAGAGAAGCTCTTGGGTTTTTTCCCCAAAACACTTGGTTTTAGTTAGAATTCTTATTAATCTGATTAATCAGGGTGAGTGTTTGTTTAATTTATAGCTAGACTAAATAGATTAAATTTGGTAGATATTTGTAGGCCTAAGTGAGAGTTTGTGCAAAGCTCTAATCCCGTTCAACTTTAAGGAATATTTTATTATGCGAATCAGACAAAATTCTTTGTGACAGCTACTTTTGGTTCACTAAATTTTATTCAGAGCAACAGATAAATTGCTTAAACTATTGTTTCAGTCATCACCTGTTAAAATTTGATTTGCAGATACTAATGAGTACTTTCTATTATGCATTTTACTCTAAATTAAAATTAACAGTTGTTTCTTAAAAGTTTTTAGTAAGAGTGCAGAATTAGTTACATTTTGAACAAAATTTCAAATGGAATTTATTTAATGGAAGCTCTTTTTCATGCATCCTTTCATCTACATCATTTTCTGTGTTGAATCATAAAGCATTGTGTCATCGTCAACATGAAGACCGTTTTGAAGTCAACACGAAAACCGTTTTTCCCTGTCTGACTACTTCACACAGAGCAGAACATTTGTGTGTCCTAGGGATTGGTTTCTTTCGCTAAATATTACGGCTGATTATCATATCTGTGTTTGTCACAATGAAGTGGTCACATAGAAGGCAAAGGGAAAGAAAACTCGTGTCTGTCTTTATAAATCCTTAACATGTATTTTTCTCTTTTGTTAGCCTTGGGAAACCATTTCAGAGGAGGCAAGTGCAAGTGGAGATTCCTTAAGCTTGTCATTGCCACCTCCTCCTGCATCTCCAGTATCCCGTACCAGCCCTCAGGAGCTATCTGAGGAACTGAGCAGAAGACTTCAGGTCACTCCTGATTCCAACGGGGAACAACTCAGTTCTTTGATTGTACGTGACACACTGCTTTTTCCATATAAACCTCTATTACTGTAGTCTTCTGTTAGTTTAACATAATGCGAGTCATTTACACGGACGGATAGTAGTTGCTGGTCTCAGGAAAACCTGAGCATAGAGTAAAAATTATCTTCCAAAAAATGCATCATAATTTCACCATAGAGCAAACTGCCTTGAACAACAGAATTCCTCAGTTTAGATTTAATGTTTTCTTATGTGTGAGTTTAACTTCAGACTGTGCTACTGTTATACCTTTAGGGAAACAAAATATGTAATACTATAAAGTATCAAGCTAAGAATTTCCAAAGGAAAGAGGAAAAACTGCTAATGCTCTTTCAGTCATCATCCATTTTACAACATGGTAATTTTTCTTAAGTTCAGTATTTTAACTGTACATGTTTATATTAAAGCATGTGCTTTCTTATATTAGGATTTTATAAAGCCCTCATAGTTTACTGGATCAACTACTGTAAGACTAACAAAGGACTAGAATTGGAAGTAGGCAGTTCTGGTGAAATCCTCCACAAGTTTGTAAATGGCTTGTCTGGAAAAAATTTGTCTCTCACCGTAAGAGTTTATCTATATTTGTGTTACCCATTAGTTTGTCAGACTGATGATACCACAAAAAATAAGGATGATGCACTTGCAAGTGGGGGAATATCTTATGTCTCTTTGATTAAGAAAACAATTGTAAGTATTAAACAGAACATCATGCTGTGATATATTCATTTTTTTGTTCTTGGTATATGCCATCAAGGTACCTTTGCAATTCAAGAGATAAGAAATCATATTTACTCTTGTTCTGCTTAAATAGAATCTTGATTAAGTGCAAGTTTTTCACAGAGAGCCTATGCAATATATGTCTTATAATGATTTGAATGTTATCTAGAGGGTAGTTAGCAAATCATAGCTCTGGTGGCTAACCATCTGCATAAAGTCACTTGTGCTTTTGTAGATAACTGCAGATTTTAGTAGACAGTCACTTGGAGGGCAGGAAGTTAATCAAATCGTTTCAGTGGCAAGATCAGGGCCTACGGTTGTTTTGGTTTTTTTTACACTAACAGTAACAAATAAATGGAATAGCTGCAAAGTTACCTTAATTAAAATAATTCAATAATTATATTCCTATACAAACCAGCTCTTTTATGAGCCATTAAGTGATAGCATCTTTCTTATTGGTGCAATGAAAATTATAGTCAGACCAGACTTGCAAAGTAAGAAATTGTCAGAGCATTTAAAATCTCTCTTACTGTGCATTATCCAGTGTAAAAGTGTTGGGATGCTGAAAGTAACAGAAAAAATGGACAGTGAACTCTCTCTGAGATGCCTTGCTGAGGCACCCAGAAGTCTGCATACAGCGACTGAGTGGGTCAGCAGCGTTTGGACTGTAGCCCCAGCACATCTGTCAAGGCAGCTCATGTCTCTGAACTGTGCTTCCCACAGCTCTGACCTCTGTGAGGGCTCACTGGCCTGATCCAGCACTTGAGTCTGAGCTGCTTCTATGTGAATGAACAGTGCCTACCTGGGGCTAATAAATCCCAATTTGGAGGCTGGCAAGCACAGTACAGAGACATCCAAGAGCTTCATTTGGATTGCGCCAGGTAGGCAGGAAAAGTTTGGCACTTCCAGCTGAACAAAAGCTATAATCCCTGTGCTGAGGTATGTCCACATGACATTTCCTCCTGATCCAGATTCCCGAAGGCTTGTGAGATCAGCTTCATGACTTCACATGGAGGAAGCTTGGATCCAGGGTTTTTCCCAAACCCGCCATCTCTAAACTGGCTTTACATAAAGCTGGCTGAGATCTGCAGGTTGTGGACTGAAACTAGAAGCCCTTACGGTTGCATTTCCCCAAGAGCATGCCTAGTATATCCAACCTGACCTTTCTTTTACACAGACACAGCTCCAGTGTCTCTACTTCCATACATAGTTAATCTACAGCTCAGCTAAATTGCCAGCAGATAGTGGAGGAGGGATCGTTTGCGTGTTAAAGTATTTTGTCACTCTCCTTATCTATGTAATGCCAGAAAACACTTCAGACTTGCTGGTCAATGCATCTGTCAGACAAATACGTCCACATTAATCTTTAACATAATATAGAAGCAAGGTGTAATTACATCTTTTTTTCTATATTTTTTGTAAACACTGATGTTTTAACTGAATGTGCTCTTAGGACTGACGTTTTCAAGTGAGAGCTGGAGTCTCTGATATGCCTTGTCAAATAGGTTGCTTCATGGTGTTGCTTCGTTATCTTTCAGTGGTACATAAGGGTGCCCACGTGAGTGGTTATAAATAGGCTAGGTCATTTGCTTGTTTATTAGTGCATTCATACTCCTACCATTAATGTCCAGAAAAGGGTAATGCTAGTTACTCTTTGATTCAGTTATGCAAAATAGTAAGTTTAAGAATTACCCAAGGCTTGTTTCTGTACGTGGAACTTAGAACCTCAATCAAACCACACAGAAAAACTGGGTGAGAAAATGCATTTGAAGTGAAATGCTATTTAGATGCTGGTTGATTTTATTGAATACCGTATGAATACTGTATTTTATTGAATACTGGTCAGCCCTGAAGTGGTCGGGCAGTTGGACTAGATGATCCTTGTAGGCCCTTTGCAACTGAAACATTCTATTCATGGCTTGCTTTGTTGCCAGCTCTCATGACTACAGTATTTGTGGGGTTTGGGGTTTTTTTTTTCATTATACGAGATTTCTCATGAGAGTAACAAGAAATGATTGCAGATGCTATGCCTAATGCCTTCTAGATGCCTTGGTACCCGCTATGGGGATATTACAAAATTACTGTAATACTGATGAATTTCTTATGTGGGACTACACCTTGTAGACTGCGTATTAATTCTACAGGGCAATGAAATGTTTTTTAATTGGATAGCAAATATCTTGTTATCAAGAAGAAAAAGCTGAAATTATATTTGGCCGTCTTCCTTGTAATTTTTGGATGTGAAGAAGCCTCTCTGGCTGTGAGTCCCAAAAACAATGTTGTAGAAAGTGGAAAATGTGATTATTGATCCTTGTCACTTCTCAGGTGCTGTCCCTTTATAATCTGAGCCTGTCCCATATGGAATGGAATTCAGTCACTTGACACTACTATGCTTTATTATGTTATTTTTGATAAATCTCTCAGGTTTGTGGGGTATTACATTTTAGTATCAAGCAGACATGCTAGCATATCTGGGGTTTTTTAGGGCTTTTTTGTTTCTAATTCATGACCGTGAAGGATGTTCAAAACGAGAAGGCAAAGAGGAAAATTAAGACTTGATTTTTTTAAAAGAAATACTGTAAATTTTTAAGTACATAATTTTTTAAGACTTTGAGGTCTCATCCATAGTATTTGATTTTGGATTTATTTTTTAATGCCTAATTTTTGTCAATAATGCATGCCATCTGTGAATTTCACTATGAAGTAATGAAAACCAAGGTGGAGCATTCACTCCCTGAAGAGCTGTATTACAGCTACAGTGTCATCTGCTTAATTTTTGTCTAAGAAACAATGTTCTTAGCTTAATTGCTCAGATTTTTTTTCTATCTCTCTTAAAATGTTTTCTTGCCGGACAAATTGGCCTGCTTTTGTGCTAAGATTTCCCATCACTTATACTTAACAAAATCGTGTGGGGGAGAGGATTTTTAACGTAAGAGTTGCCCTTTCTATTTGGCCTTTCCAAAGAAATTCATAGCAATTCACCTGATCCTCACCAAGTTCAAATTAGAATTCCTGGAGTTAGTATTTTGACCTGGGGTAATACTGCTGCATTCTGCCACTGTTTTTACGATAGTAGGGGAAAAAAAAAATCACATCTCTTTTCTATCGGAATTTGTTCATGTTGATGTTTCTTCTTCAGAAAAATGAATGAGGCCTTTTTTTGTTTGTTTGTTTTTTGTTTTTACAATATATACGAAGGGTCACTGTCAACAGAGAAATTGTATATGCCACTGTCTGGTAAAATAGAAGTAAATACTAATTGTTTACAGGAGATTTATATTTATAGGTGCCCTAATGATCGTTAGAATATATAGAGTTCTATCTCTAGCCGTTAGTTTGGTTTCATATGAAACTTCTGGATTAACTCCAGCCAGCAAACTTCTGAGCACTTCTCTGCCTTTTGTTAAACAGTAAACTTTAAGGCTCTGCTTACTGTTATTACTGAAGAGTAAGCTAAGCATCATGTACTAAGATGCAAATTTGGAAATTTCTTAATATGCCAACAGATGATCTCAGCAAGGCTCCCACTGTGACTGTAGTCCAAGTGAAAGTTCTGCAGAACTTGCTGCTTTCCCAGCCACAGGCTCAGGATGTCTTAGACGCGAGAACCACATAATCATCCCCTGTGTAGGACTGGCATCCTCTCGTGCCCCTCTGCGAGTAATGAATACAGGGGTTAACTGGTGCAGTAAGCCATATGTAGAAATTTGTTAACTCTAGCCTATTGATTTTCCAAGGTCTACATTGCCAGTATTCAGCCAGAAGTTCTACATTTTCCTTACACTGCTTATGTTCCCTCCAGGTTCTCTAAAATGTCTTCCAAAGGTACTTGAAAATAGTTTTTCAAAAGGTCTGTGGCATTTTCACGTCCTGTTACGACTTTAGTTAATCCTCCCCTTTACTGCTGATTACACAACTGTTAATTTTCCTGTATGTTTTCCCAGATGAGATGGCCTATCATCTTCTCTTAGATTAGGTCAATAAAACATTGTAACTTGGATGCAAAAGATGAGTGCAAAATGTGTATCCATGTACTTTCCTTTTCTCAGTTAATCGGAAACAGTCCAGGGTGGAATGCTGAGAATTTAGGGGGTTTGTTGCTTGTCATGTTTCTGTAGAAGTAATAAAACTAAAGACATGGCAACGTAAATATTATTTTTTAGGGGTTTGGATTAAATGGGAGAAAAGTAAAGTTACTGAATAAAAGCCAATGTTTAAGACACCTTAACTTAAAGACATCTTTCTTTTTTTTTTTTCCAGCAGAGAGATCCCTCTTCGAGATTAAGATCTTGCAGTGTAACAGACACAGTTGCTGAACAGTCTCAATTATCCTTGGTAAACCAAAGCTAACTTCTATTTCTTTCTTTTTGTTTGAACATTTTCTGATTCTGAATAATATCTTTTCTTAGGTCAGTTCTAGTCGTGTGTAGATCAGTAACCAGTATGGGCATATGACTATCCCAAATAGTAATGGATATCAAATTAATATCATCATGGTCAGCAACTAAAATGAGGACATTCATGAGAGAGAAAAATGTTTTAAGACTGAGAGCATAGTCAGACTAACTTTAGTTATCTTACGTAGAAATTTAGGTTACTACACTCTAGATACCTGGTCAGTGGAGAGAGAAAATCCTCCAAGGGGTGTTTTCAGCTGGGGTAGGAGAGGGCAGTAGCACCATCTATACTTGGAACTGTAGCAGCCACAGGACCTCCCTGTCAGGTATATTTTTGTGTCCCATAAATTGATTTTACTTGGCATATATAAATCTGTATAATATTAAAAAGGATTGATGTTTTACCTAGTTGTAGTTCAAAGGAGCCTTTTTGTGATAGTCCTCGTATGATAGAACTGAATAGTATTGCATCTGTTGTAGTTTTTTAATCTTGAGTGATGTAGGTAAGGAGCAGCTTCTGCAATTTCCTGTAAAGCAGGAAAAGGTACAAAGATGTTTTTTAAAAAAAGATTCTATTTCACTTCATAACCATGCACACCTTTGATCTAATTGATAGGAAGTTCTACATGTTTTGTCTTACAACCCAAGTATAAGGATTGCAAAGGTGGTAGGCTGTAGAGAGACTACTTAAAATAGGATTGTGCAAGATATGCTTTTGAATAAATCTGTTCAGATTTTCAAAATAATTTAATATTTTAAAAAATTATACTTCCAGGATTTTTTTTTTTCCAATTTTTTATTAGAAGTATATTACCTGTGAAACTACAAATAGTGAATTTGTGTATCTTTTTATGGAAAAGTTGAGTAAACAATGTATCAATAAGTTTGTTACTAAAGCTCATGTCTCTCCTTTGCTTGTTCTTTCTGTTGCTATTAGGTAGACATTTACAATAACCATAGTGTTTTTCTCTCAGTTTAATTTTTTCACAAGTTGTAGAAGTTGTTTAGTGTATCTACATTTGCTGCTTACAGATGCATGTAATAGCTGTTGTTCAAAGAACTGCTTCTGAAGTATTAGCCATTATCTTTACTTTCTCTTCTGGTGTGGTTTCCAGTAGAGTTATGCCTTAACTGTCTTCTCTCTCTGCTAGACAAAGTTGACACCGAACACATTCTGTTACAGAGGTGTTCTGCTTCTTTATTTAATATCATTTTATGGAGTCTGGGTTTCTTTAACTGGTGTAGTCGGATTGTGATTGTGACATGTCTTTCACTTCATTATTGTAGAACACTCATTTCATTAGCAGATGTTCAAAACAGCGGAATTGAAAGCATTGCTCTAAACCAAGGATGTTACCTGATCTTAACCATATTTAATCCGTACTGAGCTAATGATAATTTATCTTCTAGCAACTAAATACATACTTTCTTTCTAAATACAGTGCTCTCCTTGACTGTATTAATCCTTACTGAAAATTCACAGTATCAGTTCCATCTTTTTCATCTGACTTCTTCTGTGCAGTCATTGATGACCAGAATGTATCCATTTTGTTTTTAAATACCATGTTTATGGGCAGAACATGCAAAATTTGTTGGGGGGTGGGTGGGGGAATCATGTTACATTTAAAATAAATATTATTATTACATTAGCCATACTGAACGTATAGAATTGGATACAAGAACTCTTGAAATTAGTTCCCTTGGTGGTTTTTGTATGAGATTCTGACTTGGTTATCAGTGATTGATGACTCAGGTTTTTTGCTATTATCTTAAACACTATTTCCATCCAATTGCGCTCGTTTAATAAATTTGAGTGTCTGTGATTCCTTACTCCTAAAGATGTGACAGTAATCTGTGACCTTCATCACTAAATATACTTATCTGTAACATTAATTATCATTTAACAGCAGAGTGGTCCATCTAGGAGAGCTCGTTCTTCAACTGTCACAGGTGGTGAGGAACCAACGGTAATGATACTCTTTATCAAGCACTCTCTCTAAATAAAATGTGGGTAGATATAGGTCTTGTACAATAAGGAACTTTTTTTCTCAAAGCAGCAGTGAGTTGAATGAAAGAGATCCATTGAATCAATAGTTATGTTTTTTGGTTGTTTCAGATTTTCTCAAAACACTGCAATTTCACTCAAATACTGGCATGTTTTAATGATGTGGATATGCCACTGAGTTTTAACAAAGCTGTGCACTAAGGAAATACCATAGGCTTCTAAAAACTGAAAGATACAATAGCTAATTCTTTAAAAATTGATACTGAAAGAATCGGGGGTTAGAGACATCAAATCAGTATACATACATGTAGCTGGTTTTAGCTTGCATTTCTCTTCCCTTAGTCTTCATTAGACTAGTTCATTTTAATTCTTCAAGTCAATCTTAATTTGAGAATCGTGGAGGTACAGTGATATGTCATATAGCTCTTACTGGTCTTATTTAATGCCAGTTTTCATGTTCCAGTAGTTGTTCAGCAGTCCAGGTCTGAATTTTTACTTTGATCATCCAGTCCAATTATGGAAGTGCTTTTCTGAAAATGTAATACAAGGAAAGTGGTTTTAATTTATATTGGACTGTGTCAAAAACATCCGATTCGGTTTTAAGCTGATTAAATATCAGTATGAAGCAAGTTATTTCATGGAAATTATTTTACAGTAACTATCATAAATAGCTTTTATGAATTATGTGCACTCCTAGATAGTTTGTTTCAGGGAAAGAAATATATTTTAAACTTGGTATGTTTCCTATTTATATGTGGTAATGTCAGATCTGAATTTGGGTGTTGATGCATCATTCTGTGATACTGTCTATATTTGCTGGGTTTTGAATTTTAGAATCAGAGGATTTTGTATTTTGTTCCTGCAAATAGCAAATTTTTTGGTGTCCTTGCAAAACCTTCTTGACTTGTTAATCGTTAGTTAAAATGGGTGCTATATTGAACTGTAGTGTACGGAAAGTCTTTTGTTGGCAGAGTATCTTGTCTTGATTATACTTTTTAGAGCAAAATATTAATCTTTTTCTGCAAATAACTGAGTTCAGACTTCACTGACTCATAATTAATACAGCTACATCATAGATGTTTTACCTAATTATACTGCAGCTAAGTAATGGGACCCTACCCCTCCACTTTGTCTTCGTTTATCGTGCATTTATACTCTGAAACCCAAATCTGTAGAGGACTTAAGACTTGAATAGGATTCATGCATTTAAATCCAAAAGCATTATCTTCAAAGGTGGCCGTTCTCTTTGTCCTTCAGGCACCTAAAGTTTGTAGACATACAGTCTGTCAATAATAGAAGCTTCTGGGTGGCTTTAGTTTTGCTTTCAGAATCCCTACAAAACCCCTTATTGGACTGGGACCCACAAAGGAGGTGTTTTTCAGCCCCAGCCCCTAAAGCAGCGTATTTCTGCAGGTATGCTGGGAGCATGCCTAACTCAGAGGCACAGGGGTGGGCTGCACAGAAATGCAGTGCTGTGGCATCTCGAGAAGCGATGATGCTCCTTTTTGCGACTGGCTTAGCTGTGTTACTTACGAGCCACAAGCACCGAGTTCTGTGCCCTCCTGTGTATGAGATGATTTAAATCCGCGTGGCTCTTTCAGGAACAGTCCCAGTGCAGGACTGTCTTTCCTCTTGAATCTGTTTTGCAGCGAGAATGAAAGGGGCATTGCACCGGCAGGGCAGCGATAACCGTGCTTGGCTCTTCAGCCTGCTGACCAATGCACTCGGCGGGTTGAGCCCCTTCAGGAGCAGCAGTCTCACCCAGGAGTGGCATATCCTGACTGATTGCTCTAATTACTGTTGTTTTGCATGAGAGCTGATATTGCCGCCATGGCTGTTCTAGTGTGACCGAAGTAGGAGAACAGTCTGTGTTGATTGGTCATTTGTCTTAGCAAGCTTTGGGGTCTGAGGAGGCTATTAAAGGGCATAGTCATACAAACTAACATTACCTGCTTTTTTTTTCTGCTCTATGGGTCCAGGTCTAAGCATTTAGATAGCTAGTAAGAAATGGATACACTAAATATTAGGTGTAACTGTGAAAATGTTACATCTACCCTAGATACAGCATGGCTGACTCTTTATATTGATCAGTGACAGAAGATGAGTAAATTTGCTACTTGAGAGTGTGTAATGAAGTAGGTGTCGATGACTGTAGAGAGAGTGTGTGTTTTGGTAAATGTATCCGTGGTTATTAACCACTTTGCTTTTCAGGATTTTTTTTAATTTTTTTAAGTCCCCAAGGACCTTTACCATTCCTCCGTGAAGGGTACATTGTAAAGCTAGTCTGAGCAAAACATAAGTTAATGCATCATGTGTCCCAGGATCTCCATTCTCATGACATTTTGTCCTAAACCATAATACTTTTTTCCCCCTACTATTTACTGAAGGCAGTTGTTAAAAAGCATTCCGTTTGGAGGTGAAAGGCTCTTGATAAATCTCCCAAGTTTCGACGCTGTTTGGTAGAGCGTTTTTTACACTGGTATCTAACATATGGAAAGGAGATTGAAGGACAAACTCTGTTTTGCAGATGGCATTATGGGTTGCATTAACCCACAATGAATAGTAAGGAGAAAGGCTGCTGATAGCTGAGTTTGTTTTGGAAGAGTGTTAGAGAAAGGAAAGATCAGGTGGCGGAACTAGAGCATCTTTCTTGTGTTTCTGTATCCTCACAGTCGAAGCTGGTAATTTGCAGCATGCCATCATATAGTGAATAGATTTTGTGTTATTACAACTAAATGATTCAAATTTTTAATTTAAAATCTCTGAATTTTATGTTAAATATACTTAGCTTTTTTCCATCAGAAGAACAGTCATCAGTGCAGTTGTCACTTTACCAGGAAGACTCCTTTCTAAAACTAGAAAGTTTAACAATTGGTTTCTAACCTATGTGAAGGTATTTGATAATTTTCAAGGCTGATTCTTCCCTTGGTTTTAAGATCATACTAAAAAAGTTTAAAGAGTATTCCTTAAACATCCTTAATCAATTACTCATGTGCACTGCTTTGTATTCCAACATCCATCCCAGGTGTCCACGGAACTCAGTTTGCATTCACCTAGGAAAAATTTAAGAGCTCAGAGCCATGTATGGCTTTTTACTAGTTACAAACTTACTACTTTGCGGGACTGAGTCTTCAGTCATTCATCTTTGCCAAAATCATTTGCCTGTAGAGCTGATCTTCTGCCTGTACTTAGGCTGCTTGTATATGAATCAATCACAATATTTTTATTAAAGGTGTAAAACAGTTGCTGGGAAGAGTTGATCACTAGCACAAACTCTGAATCAGCCTCACATCAAGAGAATGAGTAAATCAATGAACTAGGGGTAGATACGAGTTTTTCTTTCATCTGTTCTTTAGGAGCCCGAGTTAAACCACTGTAGGCAGAGACGTGTATCACAGTAATGATACCAGCAATTTAGAGCAAGCAAAGGTGCCTCTGCTGCGAGCTTTTTTGAGAATTTTGCCCACATCTGAGATGACCATCTGAAACACAGACATGATAAAAGCAGACTGCTAGATAAAGGCGTTTTGGTTTGTTTTCTTAGCACTACAAAGCTGCCGGTTTCTAAAGGAATTAATGTTATTGATGATGAATTAAAGCACTGCACGAATTGGTAAGACAGTGCAGTTCAAGCACTGGTTTTTACTCCTTCATGTGATGATGACCTTTAAGTTTCATCATCCTTCTGCTATGAAGGCAGGTATTTTGAAAGAGCGAAGCAATTTCTAGCATTATAGTCTCCTGATAATTAATGTATAAATGTATATTTTAATGTGATCAATAATTAAACCAAACGCATATTGAACGAAAGATCTAGACATAGATACTGAAAAGCACCTTGCACGTGCCAAGGCTTTGATGCAATTATTAATACATGAGCTTCATTAGAGAGCAAAAATATTGTCCTGCAGAGTTTAGCGGTTTGCTTCTATCTGCTGTGAATGACAGAAATTCCTGTATCTCTCTAGCTCTTAGTATTTACCTCAGTTACTTGTGAAGGAAGCCTATCCTGAGTATTCTGATTTTGTTGTTTGCTTCATGGACAGCCAGGATACCTGTTCTTAATCCGTTATACAAGCAAGGGATGTCTTAAGAGAAGAGGAGTCCCAAACTAGAAAGTGATTAAGCTTAATGTAGATTTATGTGGAGTGTATGGTCTAAAAACTATAACTCCCTGGGTGTCCTCCTCTTCTAAAATACACATTCAGATGATGACAGGGTCAGTGTTAAAAATTCTCTCTAGGCTATTTTTCTTTGAGAAGCTTTGCCGTTTGTGCTACAACGCTTTTTTCCCTACACCGCCCACCCCCATACCACCCCCCATGTCCCAGAAAAAAGTGTCCAGTTGGTTTAAGCATTGAATATTTTCCTCACGGGAAGTACACAAGACAACATCAGCAATACACAATGACATAATTATTGTGTTGAGTAGTGACATAAGTTGTTTAATGGCGATTAGTGCCTTTGGCACCATTATCATTAGCCATATATTTTTGTTAGAACAGTGTCTTTCTTGTGGAACTTCTAGTAAAAAAATATTTTCATACTAAAGTTGAGGCTCCAGCTTGGGGTGTATCTTGTGTCTTCAGGACACCTAACCCTGAATGCAACATTTGTAACTATAACAAAATGGTTAAACTTCAGTTTTTAAACCCACAATACTTTCTTGTAACTGATTCAAGACACCGTGTGGTAAAGTAAAGAACAGAACTTGGGAGATCTTGACTCAACTGCACGGTTACTTCAATTCTTACATATCCATACTAATAAAAGGAAAACACATCCACCTTTTTAAGGAAAAATCATTAAAACACAAAGTTGCTTTTTGTCATTATGTGTAATTTACAAATTAAAAAGTTTGAGGGCATATAAGCTTAGCTGTTTTCTGAACAAGATGCCTGAATCTGCAAAAGTGAATCAAAAGATCTATTGTGAGAAAAAATTATTTGACTCAAAGGTACATGAAGAAGTGCTAATATTAAACGAAATTAGAAACTGTATTTTTCTGTATGTTTGCTGTGTTTAAGAATGTTGTAAGTTAAGTTCCTCTTTTTTAAACAACAGACTTATGAAATACTTTTTTTAAGCTATTATAAAATAACAATACAGTAATTTCTTGCTTGAACAGCCTTCAGTGGCCTATGTACATACTACACCAGGCTTACCTTCAGGCTGGGAAGAAAGAAAGGATGCAAAGGGCCGTACTTATTATGTCAATCATAACAATCGAACCACAACATGGACACGGCCCATTATGCAGGTATGAAGATCTGTTATAATGCTTAATTTAGATAGCAAACACTTAGCATGTATTGAGTATAATTTCAGTTGAAACAGCTCCTCAGAAGTCTGAAATTTAAAAAAAAAAGTCCTAAGCATTGTCATCACAGCTCAGGATAATCATGAAATATTGCAATGATTGGGATTTTGTTGGTACTTCTTTTAACTATATTAAGGTACAGATTAAGTTGATTGCTGCAATGGAAAGAATTTGCAGAGGTATGTATGAACTGATAAAAGGAAGCAAATGCATTCTTAGGACTGAATTTGAAAGTTGTGTTGATCCGTTAATAGTACCATACGTTATTTGCCCTTCCAGTGGAATTAAATTAAGTACTTGCTCTTTAAGGAAGTATATTTAATATTTCATAATAATAATAATAAATAATAATAGTTACATGATTTTTTTTTTAAGTGTCCTAACTCTGGATTAACTGTGTTTCTGACAATTTGCTAAGTTGGTTTTGCTTCTGAAATAGCTTGCAGAAGATGGCATGGTTGGGTCAACAGCAAACAGCAGCAACCATTTAAGTGAACCCCAGATAAGACGGCCTCGTAGCCTCAGTTCACCCACAGTAACTTTATCTGCTCCACTGGAGGTGAGAAAATGCTGTTACCAAGAAAGATCACTTACGTATGGCTTCTCATTCTTTGTTGTCCTTAGAACTTTTTATTTCCGTTTTAGTTACGCAGCATAGCCACTTTTCCCTCTTGTTGATTTTGGCCTAATATATTGCTGGGTTTTAGCAATTTTCCATCTGGATCTTGATATTGTACAATAGTATTACTTAACTTTTATGGTCATTGAATGATGTATTTTATATATGGTCATTTGGTTTGGTCAGCTAAAAGGTGATCTGTGTGCATGTCTGAAACATACATTGTTGTGACTCCCTTCAAGTGCTATGAGTGTATAAAAGCAGAAATATTTTTTTAAGTTGAAACATTTATTTTGATGCTGGTAACTTTGAAAATAATACCTGCAATTGAGTGTGGAAAATCTTTGAATTAAGATAGTGATTGCGTTTTATATTTGTTGTCTTTCAAAAGGGTATTTAATTTCTTTTGAGTATCTTAAAAGTAATTCAGAATACTGTTGACTGACGTTCACTGTAACATGTCTGAAGAATAACTTAAGTGGCTTCTTACTCAATCAAAGATAATGAGCGTTTTACTTCTGAAAGTGTGATTAAAACTCTTGAATCAGTTAGCCATGGTTGTGTTGAGGAGAGCAAGTTCTTAAAAATCTTCTTCAAACTTAAAGTATGGCACCTTATTTGTCCCTCTCTCTCATCGTCTCTTTCCTATTTTGTTTCCCTTTGCCCCTGCAAAAATTTGCCAACAATCAAGTGAAGATTGTAACATTTAGTTCATTTTATGTGTCGTTCTTAGTTCCTTATACTGAAATGTATTCAAACTGTTGAGCAAGTTGTTAAACAAAAGTAGGATTGCTGGACAGACTGTAGTGAGGTGATTATAGTTCATATTTAACATAAATTATCTCTACTTATATGTAATTCAGATAAACCCTTTAACAATGAACTACTTAAAACTACCCTTGCCATTGTTAATTTTGAAGATGAAATTTACTGTAATTTAAATAAAATATTCTGAATATCTTAAACTGTATTAAACAGTTGAGCTGATGGAAGTCAGTGACTATAAGCACCTGAAACTTGAGCTAAATTTTTAGGGCACTAACCTATTCCACAGCTACAAAAACAGTATTCTCTTCGCTCCAGAGTATTCAGCTGATCAGTTTGGTGGTTAGTTTGTTCAGTGCTCAGAAACCACAAGGGTGCTAAGAGCGCAAACCTGTCTTGTTATACGCACCTCTGAATTAATTAAAAAAAAAAAAAAAAAAAAAGTTGTAGACTTACTAATATTAAAATCTTAAAATAATACAACCACAAGAAAAAAAGAGTTCAACTTTTAGAAGTTACTTCTTTTGTTTAAATAGTTATTTTACTGCAAAATGTTCAACTTCTTTATGTACAAGACATATGGAAAGCTTTTATTTAATGCAAGATATTTTAAATGCTACTTTTGAACACTGTAATCTAACTGCATTTTCCATCCAAATGCAGCTCCAAAAAAGGCCACAAATAAGGCTAGAATAATTTTGTAAATATCCATGTTGGTGCCTCATTTTCTAATATAATACTTTAAAAAAAAAGTCATTAAATGTAGGCTAAGTTAGAGAATTGCCAAAATAAGCGTGCATAGATCTACTGAATCTTAATAATTAGCAAAACAAGACGAAAACAAACTGTTATCACGTATCAGCTATATGAGAGCATGTTTTTGGAAAGTAACTGAAAAATACAAATGCAAACAAGATTTAAAGATAGTACTTAAGTCTTGTTTTCTGATTGGGGTAGTCTGTATTTTCAAAGGTTAGTAAATCTGGACCAAATTTTTCAAGCTGTTTAGACATCTAAATGTGCAGTTTCCCAGTGAAATTTAAAAAAACCCCAAACACATCCTGTAACTTCTGGTTTTAACCAGTAGGCATTGATCAGTGAAGCAGTTTTGCAGCTGTGATCATTTATTTAAAAAAAAATATATTGTCCAAACTCTGTAATTGCAAACCTTCGTTTATTTTAGGAACTTGGTTTAAGTTGATACTTAACCGTTTGGTCTGACGTTATAGCTGAGAAACACACTGAAAAGTGCATAACATCGCCTCACATTTAGGATACTCTCTTGCTCTAAAGTGAGATATATTACACCACGAAGCAACGCTTTTATTTTTTCCTTTGTAAAATGAAATACTGACATGTACAGGGCAGCTGCCGTAAAATATATAATCAAATGTAAATACTGTGGACATTATCATTTGCAGAGGCAAGTGATAAAATAATGTGTCCTTCACAGCAAAAAGCTCAGTATTTTATAAGGAGCAGAATTTAGCTAAGAAAGTTCTAGGAAATCAGTCCTAGCACTTAATTCTAGTATTAATTACATCTGGAAAGAAGAACTTTGCTGTGAAAGCGTTTTACTCGTTTTACAGTATTGAGTGACATTTGACAAATCTTAGTATCTTCCGTTTTCTTCAGGGTATCAAGGACTCCCCTGTGCGCAGAGCGGTGAAGGACACCCTTTCCAATCCACAGTCTCCACAGCCGTCACCTTACAACTCTCCTAAACCACAACACAAAGTTGCACAAAGCTTCCTTCCTCCTGGCTGGGAGATGCGAATAGCACCCAATGGCAGGCCCTTCTTCATTGATCATAATACTAAAACTACTACGTGGGTAAGAGGAATTCTAGATAGTGAATTTTAAATCAGTTGCCATCTTTTAAATGTTTCTGTCTTCGTTTTCCTGCCTGTATACCCCCCATTTTATTGTGGAATTTGTCTTGTCTTAAAAGGGGGGATTTGTCAGCCTAACTTTTCATAAAACTGATGTAGGAATCTCACTGAATCCTCCATGCAGTCACGTACAGCAGCAGTAGACGCGAGTAGCTAATTTTGTGAAATGCCTGTAGTGCTGCTATTGCTGCAGTCAGAGAAAGGAAAATTAAGTGTTCATGTCCTCTTAGATTTTGGTGCATTTATACATCATATACCATGCAGTAATGGTTGGCATTTTGTATTTGACCTTTTTATACTTGACAAATCATTCCATACAAGTACTGTCCTTTAAATTCCACAAATTTGGGCTTTAGAGGCATATAGTGCAAATGAGATTTGGATTGTTGTTTAGTTTGAGACTGTCCATAACGGTATTGTATTTCACTGTGACTAGCACTGCTCTTTTATTAATATAACGTGTGTTCATCTTCTTGAGTTATCAGAATCCATTTTATTACTTGTTTTATGTCGTGAGGATCCATTTTGCAGTAATTCTGCAATTTTGGTCAATAAATTGAAGAAATAAAATTAGACTAGGAAAAAAAGATCAAAGACAACCCAGCTTTTTACATCATCCTTGAAAATATGAGTTGCACTTTAATTTGCTAGGCATCATTCAGATTCCCAGTGACCACTAGTTACATGATGTATTTTTAATGGTGGTTCTTAATGGTGTTCCCAGGTGTATGTGTGGAAATCTCGAGCATTTTTTGTCTAGATTTGTCTTCTGTGACCTATTTTACTTGCCCCTTTTTGCTTCATTTGGACATTGATGTAATAATACCTGTGCATTAATAAAAATGTAAAGAGGTCATTTTCATCTTTTTCAAGCCTTTTTGTGATAGGATGGCTTATTTCTCTTAATTTTTTAAGAACCAAAAAGGTGCATATATATCTAAGTGCCACTTATGGGAGTGCATGCATTCCGAAGAACAAAGCTGTGTTTTTTGAAGCACATCTATGGATATAGCACACTTAATGGAGTCAGTCTCACAACACCCTAACTCTTAACATTTAAAAAATCATTTCAGTATATGAATCCTAATAAAGTATGTGACACATCCAAATAGTAAATGTTGTATTAGTTTTATACGTTTTGTTTTATTCTCAAAAAATAAGAATAAAAGAGTAACAGTAATGTAGGAAGATTTCTTTTCCAGATAATTCTGTGTCTGACTTGGTATGTAGATGTAACGATCTGTTGGATTTACAGTTCCGTATTTCTGTTACAGGAGGATCCACGACTGAAATTTCCAGTGCATTTGAGATCAAAAGCATCTTTGAACCCTAATGATTTGGGCCCTCTTCCTGTAAGTGATAATGTGTATGTATTTTAATATACACCTGCTATCTTACGTGATCTGATGTGTTACTGCAGTCATATATTGTACGTGGACACATACGTTGCTGTCATCACTTTTCTGAAGATACTAAAGCTGTGTTTATATATAGCACCAAAAAGCTTTATTGTGATCTGTGAATTAGTCAGGCTCTTTGAAGCCAGCCCATAATATTTCTGAAATGATTGCATGTTTCTTTGCTTATCTGAAGCTTTGAGCTTTGAAGAAACTTACCTTGGTTTTATCTTTGACGATGCACTTTTAGGTAATTACCTGTTGCTTCAGGAAAAAATGGAGCAAGTTGTTCAAAGCAGGCTCTATCAATGTACCAGCATATATTGGCATTCAGAAATGTAAATAAATTTTGATTGTCCAATGACGCTTCCATATTCTGCAGAGAAAATTATCATTTTAATGTCAGAAGTTGGAGACTAGTCTACGAAGGCTAACGCTTTTTCTAAAGTGCTGATTTTTATGGTGTAGTGTTAATTCAGCTCATTGCCTCGTATATACTAAGTGTACTTTTGAGAAATTGCCATTGAAATTGTACTTGCGACACTGGAAACCTTAGTGACAGCAAGCCACTAATTGTCACCAGCATTCTCTGTGCTCCAGCATGTGTTACGGACAGGCTGTGCCAGCAGAAGAGGCTACTGTCCCACCCTACAGGACATGGCAGATTCAATTATTTTAAACAGTTTGAATAACAACTCTTTTATCCTACTCATTTTCACTGAGCTGGGTTACAGTTTACTTAGATGAACCACTCTGCCAGTAGACGAAAACGAGTGCTGCGTTTGGGCAAGAGTGGTGATAAATGCTACCTTTGGTGAGGGGCGATAACCTCTGTTATCACCTGTGATCAGACATCCTCCTCTAAAAGATCCTAAAACCTCACTGCCCTTGTCTCGATTAGCAAAAAGTTTTGCCTTGTATTTAAATCAAGCTAGGCTACTTGTCAGGCCCAGCCTCTTGAACCACTGATTAGATCGAAAACTATGTGCCGTTAAACATACTTGTTATGATGCATTTCCTGGTTACAACACAGCAGTAATGCAGTTTGTCTTCAGGAAAACAGCTGTGGAAGTAGCTGTTCTTTTGCAGTTCTTCAGATGCATTGGGCATGCATTAGTCTTTGAGGACACGTTGCTTAGACAGGAGGCACTGCATGGGAGTAACTGAAGGGCCGATTTACAATTTATTTTGTTAATTGCAAGAGAGAAAACTTGCAGTAAAATCATGTATCACTGGAAATACATAATTAGGAACAGATTTAAACTCAGTTAATCTATTTTTGAGTGAGGCAAGAATTTAACGAGTTTCTCAAAAAAGATTGAAATGAAATGATTTCTCATCTGTATTTTATAGAAGTCTGAAGCTCATGTAGAGCATACAGGAATGAGTCCTAGACTGGACAGCATTGCTTATACTAACAGTGTGACATTTATTGTCCTTCCTATACTATAATCATTCGGAAGATGAGAAAAGGAAAGGGAAGAATTAAGGACTAGGTTTGTCATTTTTGTCCCGCTGTAATGGGATCCTGGCTTACATATTTACAGGAAATAACCTACGTGTGTTTCAGAAGTAGAAGCAGAAACTTTCATACCTAACCAATGATGGACAATCCATCCTCTGTGATCATTTCCTTCTAGTAGGAAATGAGGATAAACCTTGATGCAAGAAGTCTCCACTTGAAGCTTTAAAAAAATAATTACTGTATTGGATACAGTTACCTGTATAAATAGCCAGTTCTTTGAATATTCCTAGATTTTTGGCCTTGACATAATGCATCTGTGATCATTTTGTGTTTTGTACCTCACAAGCATCCATATCAGATGATTTAAGTAGGTGTGGATAATGTATTGCTTCAAGCTGTGTGAGAGTGGTAGTATTTCACTTATTTTCTCTCTTTTTTTTTTTTTTTTTTTTAATTTCCCAATTCCAGCCTGGTTGGGAGGAAAGAATACATTTGGATGGAAGAACGTTTTATATAGACCATAGTAAGTAAGCACTCGGGTACTACACAAATAGACAAAGGGAGGTAATAAATATAGAAGTGAAAGCTTTATAATTTTACTCTTCATTTAGGAAGCCAGGTGTTGATATGTGGAGACATTGATACCAGAGACTTAGTGCCCTCATACGGTACTGTATATTCACTGAAAGCTTGCTTTTAATTGGCTCATCAAGCTTTGTCCCTCTCTGACTTGTGAAGCATTAACATTTCTTCTTTGTGGTTTCTTTTGTTCTTGTTGATATTTTGGATTCGTCGTCGTTGTTGTTGATGATCCCATGGCTTATTTGCACTTAATAAATTAAAATATATATTAGGAATAGAAAATAAGATGAGAAAAGATCATATAGCCACAACTCCACATATAGGCAGTGGAGAAATTAGCTCTGATAAGTACTTTTTCCTCTCGTTTAAGAAGGTCTTGTGGCAGTGCTGGTTCTGATCTTATTTCCTATTTATAGCATGTTAAACTGCGCCCCGCCCATTAATATTATTCAGTTCTGTTAGTGAAGTTCTAGTGTAAGTGATGTTTCATTGTAGACTTGTCTTATTACAGCATCTCAGAACAACTGTGTCAGTTCTTGTTGTTTGAAAATAAAGCAACCCAGAAAGGTTGGGTTGTTTCTTCTTTTTTTTTTTAAGACTTCAGTTGGACTTTATAATGAGATATTTCTACTGATGGCATAATCTTCACAGAAATAGATAACTCACAAAACCATTAGAAGAGGGTACATGTGCTACTCAGAACTTAAAGAATTAAAATCTTAAACTGTTACACATATTTGACAGTATTATGTTTTTCCTTCAGTATCAGTAACACTGACTCCGATGCTTATCTGCAATTCTGTATAAGTGTCTCTAAAGTAATACAAATTTTGAAATTGTATAAATAGTTTTAAATAAAAATTAGAAATAATAAACCCGTCAAGCACAAGGTTAACCTCTTCCAAACATCAGTACAGAATTATTATTTATACCTTCTGTAATTGTTTTTCCCAGCAGATATCTGGAAACATAAATATGGCAAATTATTCTAAACTGCTGCCACTGAAGAGTCACAGAATAAAACTGTCTTATTTAAAATATCTATAGAATTGTTGAGCCTCCCAGCCTCCTTTAAAAAGTTTTAATTTTTCAGTCTCCTAAATCTACTTAAGCATGTGTTAGTCTGTAAAAGTAGATGGAATGTTAAAGTTGTACATTAATTGGAATTCCCCAAAGAGTTTATAGTTGTTATAAAACTAAATTTATTTGCATCTGAAATCTCTCTCTAGCCTCTCTTTTGGTCTGAATTTTTTTAGCTTTTTATATAGCAGTTTTTACAAAAGTTTAGAGGATGGTTTTTTATAATGCTGCTTGTTCCCAGCGCATATCCTTTTGGTCTCAGTCTGGTGCGATGCCACTACAGTTACAAGTGGAGTCCCGGAGCAGAGGTAGTGCCAGCGGTACTACAGTGGACACGTTGCAGCTCCATTGTGCTGAGTATGTAGGGAATGCCTGCAGGCAGCATTGAGTGCTCGCTTGAGCAATCTCAATAGTAGTATTTGTTTTCACAGTATTGGTGAGGAAGTGCAATGACATTTGACCATAATGATAGGTTTGTGACAGAGCCTGCTGACTCTTGTTTCATGGCTAACCTGAGAGCATAGGCTGATATAAGTCATGGGTGCACTCCGCTGCGCTCACCCTAAATGTGCAAGTCTCAGTAGTTCATTACCATGATAAACTGGCTGTCATTCCAGTCATTCTCAGCTAGAGCGATTAGTTAAGATGCAACAAATGTAGTCAGTGTCATTATTAGAATACAATATGAATGCTGAAAGTGTTGACGGAGTCAGCTATTGTTAATGTCCTGGGTCCCCAGATACATTTTGTAATTCTTCTGCATAATTATCCAATACTGTTGTCCTATTTTTGAGATGTTTTTCTCATCCCTGAGAGAAACTGTAAAAAAGTGTAACGCAACCAGCACAGAAGCCTCCTCTTGTGGAGCAGTACTAACTGCTATTAAGCATGCCATATAAACTAGCAAAGCAAAGTACTGTTAAAATAACTTAGGTATTACTTATAACATAGTAGCCTGAAAATATAATATTTTTAGATTTTAACTGTAAACAGTTCTAATTTCTGCAACGGTCAATCTTCCAACAAAAAATACGGTCTCTAGTTCTCCGTGATTGGTCCTTAGCTAGCTAAGTCAACATTATTTACCATCCATGAATAAAACAGTGTTCTCTGTTCATTGTAGCATGCATATACTTCTGCATTTCCTAGGAGCCTTACAGGAAAATATGATCTACCTGTTGGAAGGTATCATGAAGGAAAACACAAAGGTTTTCCAACCGTATTCAGAACAGTTACCCACGGTTCACTGACAGGGATGGATATATTAAATGGGTTCTCCTCAAAGTCTGTCTTGGACCCACCATTCTTCAATATATTCATTAGTGATTTGAACAATGAATTAGCAGGAGTGTACTCATTAGTTCAGCAGGAAACAGCAGTGTAGGAGAGGTGGGAGGTGCTCAGTGGAATAGGATGAGAAATCAGCATGAGTCTGGCAAATTGCTGCTGTAGTGTGAAGTAAGATGCTGTTTAATAAGAATTGCAAAGTGTTACTCAGAATGGGAATAATTAGCAGAATTTTGGTTGAAAAGGGCGTGAAAAATACCATCAACTGGACATGAGTTAACTCATCCTGTGATGTGTCAACAGGAGTGTCTTAAATAAGACCTGAAGAAATCCTTCTAATCTCATCAGCACTGGTCATGTCTTGCCTATGATAATACTGTATCTAACATGGGGTCCTAAACTTCAAGAAAATAGTGGACCACTTGGAAAGGGACCAGAGGAAACAGAGGAGAAGAGGGAATCCTCTTAAAAATCCTCTTTAAAAGGAAAGACAGAGTATTGTATTTTTGTAAAGACTCAAAAGAGATGGTAGATTTTCGAAAATGTGCTGCAAAAGGAATGAATTTGTTGTCGACATCCACTTTGGATAAGGCAGAGAATCTTGGACTACAATTCCAGGCAGAGTGGTTCACGTTAGACCCTTCTAATTGTTGGGGCATTTAAGGCCTGGAATAGCATTTATAATATGAAGTCCCTGTCACTGTAATACTGTGGGGAAAAAAGCAACAAAGATTTGTAGCCTTGTTTACTCTTAAGTATGTAGGGCTATAAGAAAAAATTTACAAACTTGCAGTCATTTCCAGTTCTATTATTTTGACTTCATAGAAAATTACCACCATGATTTGTGGCCATCAGTTTCAAGTAGATGTAAGAAAAGAATTGCTATAAAACCAGTAAACTTTGTAGAAGGAAACTTGACTGAACAGGTTGAAGCAAGATGAAAAGGGCCAGATTAAGCATCACGCCTTTATGGCAGGCTCTGGTCTGCGGATTTCGTGTGGTTTCTGGGGCTGTCACTCTTAACAGCCTTCCTCCGTAATTTCGATAAGCACTAAATAAACTCAATGGGTTAAAGGGAAATAAAATAGTATTTTAATATTAAATTAACTCATAGATCAAATTTCTTGAAATATGCTTGTGAACTTTTTGAATTTTCTTCAGTTAACATTTAAGGAATGTCACCTTTCAAATCCCAGTCCATTTTAAAACTAGCTTGGGATGCTCAAAACTTGCAGGTCTTTTCCAACTGTAGAAACATGGAAAATACTTGTGTTTTAATATAAGTGGGTTTGGTTCTTTGCTTATACCTATAGTAGCCATAAAAACAATTCTCTTGAAACTTAGTGTGTTTATTCCCAAACCTAACAATTACAAAACTTAAAATCTGGACTACTGTCTTAATACACAGTTCATAAATCAAAGCAGTGTATGTAACAAACAGTTCTATTATTATTATTACCCTTTCAGGGCAGGAAATGGATGACTTAAACCTCGCCATTGCAGGTGGCATCTAGTTTGGTTTTTGGAGCATTGTCTTATTGTTGCAACGTCATCATTTTGTTGTGATTCTGTTGTGTTCAGAATCTTGTGAGGAGCAGTTGTCTGGAGGCAGGGAGAGTTTCACCGTGGTCCCGTATAACCTTACCATATCACCGTCCTGGTGCTCTTAAAAACTGTAGACGAAAGGAACTGGATTCTGTTGTGTTACTGCTAAAATCTCCTTTGGTCAAAACTGAATGATCTCTTATACTGTAACTGTATAATTTTGCCTCCCTTAATGGTCCTATAACCTTTTCATTAAATCAGCGTCTAGGACTTTTTTTTTTTTTTTTAGAGATGTTATTCCCTCCAAATTTAAATACAGACTCTTTTAAAAATACTACATTTTGGCTATCTTTATGCAAAATTTCAAAAAAGTAAACTCAGTCTGTCATTTGACAAAGTTTTGGGGTTCCTTTACCTTTCAGGCATAAAGTCTGTGTATTTCTAATATGAGTTGAATCCAAGACCATGTTCAAATAGAACATGTTTACTACTACAGATGTTGAAATAAAAGCAGTGTAAATACACTGGATTCTGTTGTAGTTTTGCATTTTGAATGAGTGTTTTCAACTAAACAGTGTGATGGGGTTTGGTGTAGATGGGTGAATGCAGCCCTTTCTAACCCTGAAATACTAAGTTGTGCAAATGTTAGGGAAAACAGTTGTAGGGAGGAAAAAACAACATAAATTCACAGTGTGGTAATAGAGAAGTAAGACACAATTTCTTTTGTTATTTACAGATAATAAAATTACCCAGTGGGAAGACCCCAGACTGCAGAATCCAGCAATTACTGGTCCAGTAAGTACTGCTACAGGTTTTTTCCATTAAATGCTGTGACTTGTGTACATTTGGTGTAGGCAGGAGGCATTATCGAGCAGCAGGTCATGCCTCTTTTCCAGACCAGGTCAGACTCTGCCTGATGAACAGACCGGGAAGCAGGACCTCTGCCTTGCGTTGCCTTTTCTTCCTGACAGACAGGGGAGGCTCAGGTGCCAGCTTTTGTGAGTCTGCAAGGGCAGGGGGAGCTGCCATCATGTGACAGCCTGCCAAGGTGTCCCAAAACTGATGCCTTGTCCCCGGTATTCAAACGGTTGTACCACTCCGTGGACCCTATTTTGTCAGGCAGAGGCTGGAGTGCACTGGGGACTCTTGCAGCCTGCTGCTGCCAGGGGTCCAAAGCAGTAGCGGGCTAGTTAGGAATCACTGGAACATTTGGAACTGCAGTGCTGTGCACACTGTTCCCCCTGGTCAGACAACAGGTTTGAATTTGATGGGTTTGGAGGCTTGCCTAGCAGTAGCTGCCTAGCTAGGGAATTTTTCCAGTGGTAGTTACGATTCCAGTCTTGTAGCCATTAGCACGTGAAGGTGGCTTCTGCCTTGGCGTATGTAGGAAACATTCTTGATCAGTAGATAGGACAGTAAATCGCAGAATACCTCTGTTTCAGTGGGAAGGAAGAGAAAGCTCTTCAGAAGGATAGAAACTCTTGTTTGGCTGGTTTTAATTTTTTATATTGTTGTGTTATTTCTGAGTGAAGCTCCATCCATTCGGAAGCTGCATAGCTAAATAGTCTGAATGGTGTTTCACGCTCTGAAACACACGGAAACCCATAATTTCTCATTTGTTCCATTCTCCTCCTCCTGCAACCCAAAGCTTCCTGCACTAAGTGATGATGATTAATGTGGTTTCTGAAAGAGATCCATTACTGATGTGATCCCTGGCTGAAAAATAAAAAATTCAAGATTTCAACGTGGTTTTTGTTGTTGTATTTGCTGCTTATCATGATGATGGAATTCCAGGACAGAAGTAGCAGAGTGATATCTTTACAGATGAATTGAGGGGAAAAATGTGATTTTAAATCATTACATCTCAAATAATGTAAATGCGAAATATCTTCAGATTTTTTCTTTCTCAACACCTGCTGATATTATAAACTACTTAGTATGGAACAAACAGTATTAAATCTTTGCATCTTATCTTTTATCCCTCCATTGTGTTAAAATAGTATGTCTCTATATTAAGCTATGTGAAGGGCATATGTCCGCTCTGAATCAGAAGTCAGAAGATCTTGGGAATTTCAGACCAAGTTCTCTGTGCTGAATCCTAGATTGTAAGGTTTTAGGGATATGTGTAGGGGAAATTTACCCGTTATCTGGGTGATTACTGACAATAGAGTTTTACTGAGGTGAGACATTGTGCTGTTCGTTTTTGGATTTCTGAATAACAAAAAGCTGTTTCCACTCAATATGGGAGAGTTGTGACTATGTGGATTGAGAGTGTAAAAAAGAAAAAATAGGGTCTATCAGTTTTAAGAGACGTAAAACTTACTGCAGATAAACTAAGAGATTTCAGAATATCAGCCCTAGAAAAAATAAATACGTGCTTTTACTTTATTATCAAATTTTCAAAACATCAAATAAATGGAGTGATTGACCTTTTTGTGCTGGTTTATGCCATTTTATGGTATTCTGAGTGATCAGGCTTCCAACCCTAAGACGTTGAGTAAATCCTCAGGATTTTTAAGGGTTTTGGGACACAGCAGATTAACTACTGCATGGTGTAATTCAAATTGCTCTTATTTATTGGTAAGATTAATAATAATCACTTCTTTGAACATAATTACTTTTGGAGTGATTTACCCATTTATCATTAACTTAATGCTGGAGATACTAATACACAGTATGCTATACAAATTCTTAATGTTTATTTTCCCAGAAACATTAAGCATAAATGAGAAAGACTATCTGGGAGATTTTGTTTCAAGATAATAAGGGTCAGTCATGATCCCATTAAGTAAATAACAGTCATTTGTGTGTTTTGGGTTTTTTTAAAGAGAAAGCAAGATCAAATCTATTTTACAGCTGTATAAACATTAAGGATTCATCTTAATGCTTTTAATAGTATTTTTGATGCCATGACAAAAACAAAGAACTGCTTAAATTGCATTTCACATTGCATTTAAACAATGGAAACGTTGAAAAATTATTTAATGGCTGTAGTAAAGTCATATTATCATCAGAGTAAAATGATTTAGCTTGATTTTTTTTTTTTTTTTTTTTTATTTTTTATGTCTCATCATCCACAGGAGAAAACTCGTATAGAAATATTTCCACCTCCCACTCTCACCTACATCCAGTCATGAATCTACTTCAGGACCAGCCCATACCTTCCCTTCCCCAAAATCACAGTCCTTACCCAGAAACTGAACTTGATCCAAACCTTTGCAATTTGTGGTTCAGCCTTCAGGAAACAGAGAATGTAACTTTTGCAGTCCTGTGGATTTCAAAATCATTCTTGGCTCCCAAGAAATCACACTTTGTTTGCTTAGCTCGTTGTTTTACTAGGTTTACTCTTTCATCTTGAAGGAACAGTAGAACAAAGGAAAGTAAGAATGTAGTTGGAAAGTACTATGATCAAGGCCAGGAAGCCGTCCAAACCCTGATTAAATTGATGTTGTATATGGTGTCAAAAAACAGAGAATTAAGGTCTCCTAACTCTCAAAAAATTAATTGTCAGAAAAACCACAGACAATTAAGGAATCGTACTTAAATACATAGCAGTTATTTGTTAAAGCCAGACCTATACCTGTCATAGTATCACTTTTCCAGCCTATTCCTGTTCATTAGTTTAATTCACAACTTTGTTTTATGGCCGTTTCATCTGAAGGCTGAATAATGTAGGTTGCAGTCACAGGACTGGCAATCAGGAGTATGGATGGCTCTTACCTGTACTCCTGCTCGATGGCTGATGCAATTCAGCGCTTTTGTGTCTGGTACTACTTGGTGCCTTAAAAGACTTGGCCTTTTTGGACCTTTGTATGCGTTTCCTATCTGGTGCAAAAGCAAAGGAGTCTGATGAAGACAAGTAGGTGGCAGAAAAGAACACTGTCATCTTACTGACCACTGCGATGGTCAGCGAGTGGCGTATGGATTAACATCAAACATGGCAGTCGTCTAACTTAGTGTCAAATCCTTGCTTACCTCTACAGTGTGTTAGCAGGAAAGAGAAGCAGAGTGTTAAAACAGAAATGTCTTTCAAAACTCTGAATGACGGAGCTTGTGAGAACCTTTGTTGAACCTTGGTTTGTGTGTGCCTGGAATCATCCCGAGAGGTCTTTCAGGTATCTGAAAATCCACATAAATATTTCAGAGACCTCTGGCATTTGTTAAGGGATGTTTACATATGCCAGAAACCAATTTCCAGCTCTGCTGATTAATGTAATTCTACCAACCTTCCTGTGCCTTTTTTTTTTTTTTAAACTTCTGAAATTGTTCTATTATGCTGCTGTTACTTAAAAATGTTGTCTAATTCACAGGCAGCTGCACTGAGTGAGTATTTAGGTAAATATTCCCCAAAGACTTGTGCTTGGTTCAAAATAATGTTAATTTGCTTATGAAATGCTTTCAGATTCTGGATTAAAGACATTATGAAGGTGTGTATTTTCATTATAAGTAATTTACAAAATAGTTTTGATATAGTTTCATGATAGTTTGGTAACTGTTAAGAATTAGATTCATTCACGTTGGACTGAAAAGATAATTTCTAGCCATGGACATTCCCCTGCCTGATAAACTCTCCTGTGTAGGTATACGCTGCGTCCTGCACTTTTTAGAGGGCAAACAGTGTTTGTTGATAATGTCATAGCTTTACTGGAGTCCCTTAACTTGTTCTTGGGTTCGTTTTCAAAATTCTTTGAATTTTGTGTCTTTTGAGTAGCACCTAACAATGCTTAGCACTTTCAGCTGTGCAAATCCATATTCTGTGGTAACACTAGACATTTTTAAAACTCGGTATCATATGGTATGCTCATTATTTCCTAATGAGACACATGGGTGGCAGCAATATGTTCCAGACTTTGTCTGTGTTAAAAATTGTTTTTGCTAGTTCCTGTTCCTAAAAGAAAAAAAAAAATGAGGGTAAGTAGTTGATAAACAGAAGAACTGGGTTGAAAGTTTTCATACCTTTTAACTCAAATTACACACTGAGAAATGGGAAAATTTTGGCTGCTGTACTTTGTGTATGGTGGGGTTTATTAGACGAACCTATGATCTGCATACATCGATAACGTGTTTAAATTTCTTTTTTGTTTAAATAATGTTGGAATATCAAACTGCTAAATAGCTGGAATAATCTGTATTTATGATCTCTCTCTGATAGGCAGTTCCATATTCCAGGGAGTTCAAACAGAAATATGACTATTTTCGGAAGAAGTTAAAGAAACCAGTGAGTAGAAACGTGCTGCTTTGTGTTGGAATCAATTACGCTACGCCTGGGAGAAGCAACAGGCTATCCCAACCATAGATACAGAATGGTGGTGTATCTTGCTACAACACACTCGCCAATTTTTCTTGATTGTACTACACCTAGAGGAGTTAAGTAGGAACCAAAAAAAATTCAGAGAGGTTTGAATTTGACTGATTTCTCAACAAAAACATTTACAAATCTTCAAGACTCTTGTTTTTGTATAAGAATGCAAAATCAAAGTGATGAGGCAGCAAGGAAGTAGCAGTGATTCACTATTTCCCATTGCAAATGAGGCTAATTGGTATGTTAGCTTACCAGCTTTTAGGTTGAAAGTAGGCTTGAGGATTGGTATTTCTCCATCATCTTGCAACAGTGGACTTAGACGGGCAGAGCTGGAACAAGTTGGCAGAGCAGAGCCCACAGTTGTGCTGGATCTGGCACAAGCTTCTAGTGTTCTTGTTCTGGGAAAAACAAGTATTTGCAGTAACATCTTTAATGTATGAGAGCTCTCCGTATTAGCTTGCATGTGATATTGACTCAATGTCCTTACCTGTTTATTGATAGCTCTGTGAACTTCCACCTTGAGTTTGACTAGTGATTGCACACAATAAGCACTTTAGTTGTCAGGAAAAACCAAACCTTCTGAAACAGTTGGTTTAAGTCAATTTTATCAGGAAAACGATACCTGGCTGTAACAGTCGTGCTTATCTGTTCATCCAGTCTTCTTTCTACAAATTCTTAACTCGGTTCTCGTTTGTCTTTCCTGAATTTAGCTCCCTGGGCTAAATCATAATGGGTGTTAGCTCCCTCCTATTTAGGCAGAACTTCTAAAATGTTTTGGCAGCCCGATTCTCTTCTGTTTACATCTTTGCAGTTCGGATCTGTTGTGTGTATGGTGCTGTAGGTGTTCTTGTTGTGAAACTGTTCTGGCCCTTACAGATATGTGAGTAAAGCGGTTGCATACATCTTGTGCATTTGTTACCATTTTAAGCTAAAATGCCCTTAAAATAAAGCATAGTAATACCAGTCATTTTCTCACTTTTTTTTTTGTTTGTTACTTTTCTTGTTGTTTTAATTGTTTTGTCAAATATCGTAGAAATCTCTGAACCACTGTACTGAAACTTACCTAGTTCACCATATGCTATCAACTTGTAGACTTGGAGAGCACTGTAAAACCAAAATAAGAGGAAACTTTATACGTCAGATGTCTAATCTGTCATTTAGTTGTTACCACTGGTCAGTAATTTGCCTGAAGACTTACTTATAATATAATCTTCTTTCACATAGGCTGATATACCGAACAGATTTGAGATGAAGCTACACAGAAATAATATTTTTGAGGAGTCCTACAGAAGAATCATGTCTGTGAAGAGACCTGATGTACTAAAAGCCAGGCTCTGGATTGAATTTGAGTCAGAAAAAGGACTTGACTATGGAGGTGTGGCCAGAGAATGGTTTTTTCTCTTGTCCAAGGAGATGTTTAACCCTTATTATGGTCTCTTCGAATATTCAGCAACGTA
Organism: Sagittarius serpentarius; assembly: GCA_034782735.1. NCBI lineage: Eukaryota > Metazoa > Chordata > Aves > Accipitriformes > Sagittariidae > Sagittarius > Sagittarius serpentarius. The sequence continues at coordinate 83,468,608 of JAVKLA010000074.1, forward strand.
AGTGTCCATTAAAATATTTCCATTCATACGGGATATACATTAGATTTTGCATAAGAGGCAAAGTTACACCGGAAAGTAGTTAGGTCATCCTTCATGGTGCATCAGTATGCACTGTTACCAGTCAAATCTCTCTGTTCTGTACTATCATTTCTTACTTGCTTTTCAGAGAACCTTTCAAATTGTCACTGAAATCTCAAAAAACATTTTCATTATTAAGACAATATTCAGTGTTGCCTTGCTTGCAGCAAAACTGCAATTTTTGAGGCTAGTAATAGTGAAAGGGGCAGTGTCAGTCGAGACTTTTTATGCCCTCCCATTACATTGTAAAACACCTGCCATCCAGAATTATAGTGCTCCTTTATAGTTAGCTCATAAAACAGCTTCTCATTTACATTTCAGTAGTTACACAGCAGTGGCCTTACATAAGTTTAGAATTGGTTTTGTCCAATTTTAAAATCTTTGAGCAATCCATTAGTGTAAATGAGAGAGCAAGTCTCTTGCTTAAAGTACCTTTGTTTTAATATGCCATGTGTAATTCCACATTGTGTACTTAGCTACAGTGCGAATGGATTTCTTAATTGCAGGCAGTAGTTTTGATGTTTTTATGTCACTATCAAGCTGACTCCTTTCTCTAATAAGTGTTGAACAGATTGTAAAGTAGATGAACAAAGACTCCATAATGAGAGTTTTCTCGCATTTGTGTCTCAGAAAAGACAGGTTCTGCTGTTGAAAGGAAACACAACTTAAACAACATTGACTAGCACAGAATACCTGTGTGTTTAGTAGAGTTCACTGGATAAGCATTTGTTTTGAAATATTTCCACTTACGGGATATAGGTCACTGTAGACATTTTAAATACAGTGTTATTTCAGTTTACATTCAGAGATCTAACTAGTTATTTTAAGAAATAAGATTTTTAAAATTACTTTAAAACCCCGTATCTTTCTTCATGGATTAAGAATATACTGCAAATTTAAAAAGACTGCTTTTACATTAATGTCTTATTGTGAGACACACTTTCACATGAGTCTTAATGCTTTGTTACCCAGTTAAAAGATCCTAGTCCTTTGATGGCTTTTTCCAATATCCTGGGGGTTAAGTGTATTTCAGAGTTCTCTAGTACATGCAGGTTAAGATGATAGCAAGAAAATGTTACTTGTCCTAGGACAGGAACCATGGGCCTATACTTAATTCCTCTTCAGTAGTTACAGATATTTCAAGAACTAAAAGCAACTACTGCAAAAGGGAATTTTAAAATTTTAAGCCCTGAAATTTGCCTGGAAAGAGTGAATAATCAAGCCCAGCAGAAGAGGTAGCTTAGCTGAAAGTCTCATTCCACTGAAGCCGATGGCAATTTTTTTTTTTTTTTCAGTGATGCCAGGCTTTTATCCTTTGCAGAGGTTAGCACAGCCCTCTTACACTTGCCACAGGTGGAATCCAGTTTGCCACAGGCAGGAGTTTGTTACCTTTGTCAAGTAATCGTTGTGGTCGTAGCAAGACAGTTTTGATTAGGTTAGCCTACCCACAAACTGTCAGATACTCTGTTGAGGAGCACGTGGATTAATTACATTATTACACTCTCGCAAAAATGAACAGGAAATGGCCCTAAGCTCAAATTATTTATTAACGTATCTGAATATCTGGTTATTTAAAGACTTGGTTATTTAGTACTTTTTTTTTCTTTCCCCAAAAAAGGGACAACTATACACTTCAGATTAATCCTAATTCAGGTCTTTGTAACGAAGATCATCTGTCATATTTCACATTTATTGGTCGGGTTGCTGGTCTGGCAGTATATCATGGGAAGCTATTGGATGGTGAGTTACTACACTGTGTGGCTATGCTACTGTTACTGGATTTTATTAAATGAAATCACAATAATTCATATGCTTTAGAGTGTCGCATTTCTGGCAACAAAGTCTGAGAGTAGGTAATGGAACTAGAACTGCTGGAAGCTGTGTTCCTGATGTGAATGGCGATTCAAAAATCATAGTGTCTTACTCAACAAATACGTTACATACAAAGTTTTGCTCCTTTCTCCACTCGTGTTAAAACTACAGAATCAGCATTGCTAAACAATCACTAACCCTAAAGGAAAATTGCTATATTTATATCAGCCATTTCCCTGCAAACCTGCAGCCAAAGCAGTTGTGTGGCTGTCAATTGCAGCCTATTTTGATCTGTAAAATTATTACTGAATAATTTAATGAGAAAATGCAACTTCTCCCTAACTTTGTGATCCCACAGTATGCAAGCAAGCAAACATTATAAACTGACCAGTAGTAGTGCAGCACATTAGAAGAGGAAGCTCACCTTCCTGTTTTTCTAGCATCTCCTTTGAGAGAAGAATGGCAGTTTTAAATGAGCTCAGTTCCCCATCTTTTGTGTCTCTCTTGCCATTAATGTTATGGTGTTTAATGGCATAATTCTTGTAACTGGAAAACTGGCATTTCTGTACCTAAATAAAAAATGAGCCTGCTGTGTTAACTTGAGCAGTTACAGCACTGCTAGTTTCAAGAGGTTTCTTTCTTGCCGGCACACTGGGAAATCTCATGGTGTGTTATCCTTGAGTAGTCATATCTTTCTGTAAGGTGTGTCCTGGTGGAAGTGCAGAACAGTGGAGGTAACTCTCTTCCCTCTCTGTTAGGCTTCTTCATCAGACCTTTTTACAAGATGATGCTGGGGAAACCAATAACTCTGAAAGACATGGAGTCAGTGGTAAGATAACATTTAAACTCTATCGGCATTAGCAGTTACATGGTTTTTTCCTCTGGAGAAATTTAAGAGAGCTAATAATTCCAGTAAACAGCATGGTGGAAAACACAAGGTCATAGTTGCAACAACTTTAGAAAGATATATACGTACTTTTTTAATGAAACAAATTTTCCCTGCTAGGACAACGGTTTCAGTACCAGCGCAGTAAGAGTGGTGAGAGAGACAAGGGCGAAGAGACATGAATAGGCCAGTAAGGAACACAGCATAAGATGTCTAATTAATTGTACTTTCAGATTTGCCACTGGGACAGCATTCTCTGTGTTACAGGGAGCACCACCACCAAGCCCTACAGCTTTCCTGTCACGCTGTGGAGCAGGAATAGGGGGATGCAAGGGCTTAGTGCTGACCTGGCAACACGGGAAGTTGCCCACAGTGCTGGAAGGAGAAAGGGTTGCCAAATGATACACAGTTTTCTCCAAATTATACTTAGTGAATGCAGCACAACTTATGCCCTTATATCCGTTTTTGGTTTTGTTCCCTGCACTTCCTCTAGTTTCACACCTTCAGCATTAATTGCAATCAAGTACTTCTGTGTTTGGCACGCCCTGGAAGAAAAACAAATTGGTTTACAAGTTAGTAATCTCTAACTTTGTATTGTAAAATGAAGGACAGCAGTAAATAGGATCCTGCAGGTGCCCGGCCTAGATGTGTAGTGTACCAGTATTGAAACACAGTACGTTTCAGATACGTACAGTAGCTAAATACAGATAGTTTCCATTAAGTTAGCAGGATGATACTTGTTTTTGTCTTTTTAACCTTTTGAGGTCTGTCCAGTTTTTCCACTGCTACGGGCTTTGGAGAACCTTGGAGCTGTTACTTTTCCCTTTTCTAATGTCTTCCTCTGTTACCTGTTATACAGAATAGTTTATCTGGATAAGACGCTCCAGATTGCCTCTGTAGGGGCGGCAGGATCTTGGTTGTGAGCCTGGCTGTTCACATCCTGCACTTTCTTAAGACTGTCTTCAACAGCAAGGTCAGTTGACTCGCAAGCCCAGCACAGAGGCAAAATTACAGAAGATGAGATGGCTTGAGCTCAAGTACAAGCTTAAAACCAAGCTCGTGAGATCCATATCCAGAAGGATCTTAAAAGGAAGTTCAGAGTCTTGTATTCCTACAAGTAGCTGGGAAACCTTTTTCTCTTATTCTTAGCTCTGCAATAGCTGTCCTTGGTCTAGTCAAAAGTATACTCAGTATAAGAATAAAACACAGCTTATTCTTTTTGATGTTTCGGAGTTTACAGATTTTCAGTTACTGACATAAATGCTGGTTCAACTGCTTAATCTCTCCTCCAGCTCCCACTATGTCATAGTCACCAAATTTTTGCAGGTCATTCTTCTCTTTAAGCATACATGAGTAAATAATGTTTTAACTCTATTTTGAGCTTAATGATTTTGGCTCTCTTGCTTGGAAATATTTAATGAGAGCTAGACATACTTTTTTTTTCTTTTCTTTCTTTTTTTCTTGGGTCAGTCTTTAAATATGAACTTAATCGATGATGAAGATACAACCCTTTTAGGAAATTAGTGGGGGGTCTTTTATTCAGCAAACTCCAAGGCTTTTAATAACAATGCAGCCAGTTATTGTATAATATATTATTGATGTAATGAAGTGGTGTGTAAATTGTTGAAAAGAATGTAGAGTTTTACCAAGAAGACATTTTCTAACCAATTCTTTCACACTGCGATACACGTATTTACCTAACAGATATGTAGAGTCAATTTATTGTGTTGTATAATAATGCAATTACAAGTCAATTAAGAAAAGTTACGTGAATCTAAAAATATAGCATCTTAGAAAAATGCATATGAATAAAGTAATCCATCTTACCCTGCTTTACGGTGGCTGTGCAAATAAATGAGTTCTCATCTTTCCAGTCCCTTTGGAGTTCTAGTTTTAGGTGGTTTTATTTGTTCAATTTAACGTTAAACTATACATTTACTGTTCACATTTTCAAACTTTGTTTAATTATAATCCACTGTAGGATAGCGAATACTACAACTCTTTGAAGTGGATCCTGGAAAATGACCCTACAGAGTTGGATCTCATGTTTTGCATAGATGAGGAAAACTTTGGACAGGTATGTAAAGGTTATCCCCAAAGTCTGTATTTCCATTTATTGGTTACTGCCAAAAAGTAATTAAATACCGAGCAGTATCTCATGGTTGTGAACTTGGTCAGGACTGTCGAGTGTTAGTGACCAGTATAGGCAGACCATGAATACTAACCTCTCTTTCTTCCTGAATTGTCTGAGACTGGGGATGCCAAAGAAGGAGATGATGTTCTTGTCAGTGAGCAACATGACATCTTTGTGAAAAGCAGTACCTGAAGCTGAGTAAAATGCTTGCAGTGAGGAGTAATGAAAGTGTTCCACAGTCCGTCTTAGAAAACAGTCTCAGCCTAGGACTGTTTGGGGTTTTATAGGCTGAAGATGTTCTGAAAGGACAAAGCAAGTGGTAGAATTATAATCAGTGAAGCGCTTTGTTTATAGTGTCTTTTATATAATGCAGGGAGATGATACAACAAAAGGAAGCGTGCCTGTTTTAAAAAGGTTCACAATCTGTGGATAACTTTCTCCGTTACAAACGAAAAATGTTAGATACCTTTTTAAAAACTGAGAAGTAAGTAGGTGGGAATATAATTCATCAGCCCAAGTCGTAACTCATTTTATCAGTAGAAGCTGTAGCAACAGCTTATGGTACAGTTTGTCTTGGATTTACAGTCAGTCTTTACAGAGAATCCTATTAAAACAAACTTCAGAGATCTGTATCAGCTTCTGGATGGAAATAACTTGGGTGCAGATAAATGTCTTGTATGTAAGTATGTGCATTAAATTTATTTTGAGGACTTAAAGGCAAATAAATCATGAGTTTATTTACATGAGCTTGGAACTTACTTGCCTACCATGATTGGAGGGGGGGTTTATTTATTTACAAGCTATGGAACTGAACCATTTTGTAATGCATGCACACATGTAGTGACTAAAACATACTGGTTTTGTACGATATTGGGACTTAGTAATACCTACCTGTGTCTCAAATTAATTTGCTTATAGGCTTTTATGACCTCTTCTAGTGTCTTTGCTTCATTTAACTCTTAGACCTAAGTATCTTGGCTCCAGGTACCACTGGTATTGTGGACCACAGTGCCTTTTTTGAAAGCTGATTTCAAAACATATGCACACAATGTACTTTCAAGAACATTCTGATCCACTTCTCAGTGCTTACTGCTTTTTTCCTGAAGCAGCATACCATTACCAGTTACATGGAAAATTAGGGAGAACATTAAAGCCACAGGATGAAAATGTTTTGTAATGCACTGGGTTGGTTGTTGGTAATTTTCATTGTCTTCTCTTCTGTAATGATTTAGCTTCAAATTATTCATAGCCTTTCACTGCCACCTTTCACTTCTGCTGGCAGAAGTTTGTTCTCTGACTCAAAGCATGAATCGACTTACTTGGAGGTACTTTCTGCTCGTCTCCGAACTCTTTAATACCTCAAATAGCTAATTCTGGCATTGCCAGCAAGATTGATTTTTGTTTAATTTACAACAGATGCATCTGATTCCGGAAGAAAATAATACTGTTTCCATCATACTTCTGGTGAGATGCAAAATTGGCATGGCAAATTTTATCAAAAGAAAAGCCTGGATAATCTCAGTAGTACAAGGATGAGATATGCTGTAGTGAGGAGGAATTTATCTAGCTAGAGACTGAAACATCAGTCCAAATGCATATAGGCTGCTTTCCAGCAATTCAGAAGTCAGGGCAAATACTGACTACGTTGGCTTTTTCTGCATGTCCCACTGGCCATTGCTGGCGCTCTGGGGACTGCCAGAAGTGTCAAGGGGCCCTGACTCACTATGGGCGCTTGTTTTGCCTCATCTGCTGCTAAACTACTGAAACTTTATAAAAGTGCCCGTGGGAACCTGAGTAGGAGATGATACTGCTGCCACCAGGGCATCGTGTATGCGAGAGGGAGATGTTTGCATTGCTGTGAGGTTCTGTATTTATCTATACTTCGTTTATCAGCAAAACCTTTTCCGGAGTTAGAGAAAAACAAGAAACCTCTAATAAATCTTATCTTCTTATTACCTTTTCTTACTTAATAACCAAAAATATGGTTTTGGTAGTTCTCAGAAGTCAGTAAGAGTTACACAGTAGGTATTTTCAACATGTAAAAGATGGAGAGCTGTCTTCAAAATGCAGGGAAAGAAAAAGTATGTATTTCTGGGAAGTTCGTAATGGCTCTGGAATACTGGTTCTCATTGCTGAAAAACAACGTATCATCTGGAGGGCAGGAAGAAACAAGCACCAAGAAGCCGCCTGGTCCTGCCCTCATGTCTAGGATCTTCATAACATTATCCTATTTAAATTTGACAGTAGAGCAAACCTTTTCCTTATTAGTTCTGGACTGTCTTCTCTGGTCTTTATGGAATGAATAAACAAGTGTTTCAGAGAGGCGTAGGTTCCCTATTAATTACTTTTCCTTAATAGTATAGTCTCCTTTTTTTTTCTATACAGTAGAAGGTGTATTTATTCAAATAGACCTGTTGTATTGTTTTTCTCCTTGTTGAAGTATTCCGTGTTAATCCAGTCCTGAAAGGAGCTTTCCAGCCTCCTCCTTTCACAGCTCCATTTCTTAGCTAATGAATTTGCTGTCTTACTGTTACTCAGCCACAACATCTGATTTAATTATTAAAGATTAGTAACAGCTTTTAAAAAAGGCTTGGTTGAATGTGAGTGCACAGAGTCACGTCTTGGTTGCTTCCACTGGAACCGTGCTTTTGAAGTGATGGAACCAGCTGACAGGAACAGAGCAACAAAATACTTGAGTTGCCTTCTCTCCTACCCCAGTGAAAAGCACTCCCAAGCACACATGCTTTACAAGAAATTAATCCCGTCTTGTGCCTACGCTGTATGTAAACACCAGGATCTGCAGTCAGAAAAATGCTTCTTCATAGCTGCAGCTGTGGAGCGTACGGCTTGGTAGCAATTTTGTGTGGGCACTAACTGATAAAAGCTACCAATGTCTAGCTTTTGTGGTACCTACCCAGCATTAATTCTGTGAATCCCTACTGATAAATCACTTTCTGCAGAAAGAAATACATTATTTGGACTTGCTGTAGTTTCTTGTGAACTGAAATGAATATTTTTCAGTCTTATGTTCCATGGTGACACCACCCTTAGCAAATGTGTGCTTAACCATTTCTGTAATCTGTTTTTCTGCTTTACTTTTTTGGCCTTTCTATGAAACAGTTTCTCTGTGGATTCTAAGTAATCATTTTTTTTCAAGCATTTTGAAAAATTAGAAGGCATTTTTCTACCCTTATTAAAATAGAATATATGTTGTCTTGACCCAAATGAACCTGCTGTTCAGGACTAAAAGTTTGCTTTGGAATGGTTTGCTCACTTGCTAATGAATATGATCAAGAATCCAGTCTTATAAGTGATCATAGAACAATTTGTTCCTAATGGTGCCATCTTTAAATGTGGAATGTTTTGATGTCTCATTACAGCACAGTAATTTTCTGATACTACTTATAAAACGCTGCTCAAGGAGAGTGGATTTTGTGAGAAATGTGTCCTGAAATAATGCCATGGTGTGTTGTCTTTTGTTTTCTTTCCAAACACAGACATATCAAGTCGACCTGAAGCCAAATGGGTCAGAAATCATGGTAACAAATGAAAACAAAAGGGAATACATCGAGTACGTATACATTTATGGAATTTATCCTGAGTGTAAGAAAGCACGGTTTTACTTGTATTAGAACTTATTACCCTACTGCAATTACCATAGTTTGTACTACACTAGATCATCAGAGATCCTTTTAAAAGAAAATCTTATTGTTAACATTGTTCATACCCTGATCCTTAGAAAGTTTGAATTTTAACCTTTACTGTTCTATGAATTACAGTAATCAGGGGAGTCTGTGACGTAATAGGAGACTATTTTCTTGGCGGGTGGGCATGAGGAACGTTCAAGAAGGGATGGGATTGCTCTGAATGATGGGTTTCTGCATCTAAATTACTTGATGAAAGGAAAAATGGCACCTCTTGGGTGCAGTACTTACTGTGGTAAGGTCGACATACCAGTGTAGCCCGGTTTCATGCCTGCTTCTGTCTGTTGCCTAAGTGCCTAGGGTACCTAGCTGTGCTTTGTAGCTCTCCAAGCAGTGATGAATTTCCACCCTCAGATTTACAGTTTTCCCTGATGAACTGCTAGGTCGCAGAATAGAGACGAGTGCAGATCTGAACACTAAGCTGGATCTAGAAAAAAAGAAAGAAAGTTCGTATTTGCTTGCCACTGTGGTCTTCATTCAAGGAAGAACTCAGGAACTCTGTAAATGTTTAAGTATTCCTCTAAGAGGAGAACTTTGTGCATGTTTGTTAATCTTATTGCCGGGTTGTCTTATGGTGATTTGGCTGTAATGCTGGAACAATACGAAATTTCTGCTTTTATGATTCCCCCTCCTCCCTCCCCATTACTGTGTAATATATTTGCACCGTCAGCTCTTTAATTTTTCAGGTATGTCTTTTTTTTAAGTTCTCAGATGTGAAATATTAGACATCATAAACTTTTTTTATCTCCATCATAGTGCAGAAACGAAAAGCTCTGAAAATGTGTGGGCCAAAATTCAGAACTGTGTTAGGTTTGGATCTAGAGAATTTGTTCATGGCTAGTCACAGTATTTTTGTAACTTTAGAGTCAATACTTGTATGTTCTCATTTGGAAATGATTAATGCAACTTAAAATTTTTCAAACATTTTTCCCCAGAATTCCATTATGATAGAACTATGCTAGTTGTTATACATTAAGCAAAGCAAAACCAAAAAACCCACCAAACTGCAGGCATAGTCACGAATGTAATTTCATTTTTGTCTCTGTGTCTTAACATAATATCCAAATGGTGCATTCTCACGCATCTGTAGTGCTTATGGGACATTGTGTAGATAATGAAGAATCATTGTCCAATAGAAAATCTGGTGGTTAGTTTGCATTATTTTGTTATGTAATACTTATTGCTGAAAAGAAGGAAAATAGATAAAGTGACTAAATAGCTGCTACTTAAAAATCAATGTTATTTCTTTAAGCATTATGAGAAAATCACGCTGGGACTTTTCTAGTAACTGTCAAATGAGCAGTATCCAGTGCTGTAATGCTGCCTGTGAAAATTCAGTTTACGTAACATTGCCCAATATAAGAACAAGAGTAAATGAAATTAACTGCTTGGGTTTCCCGAAATCCCCACATAGGAAACGTGCTTCTCCAATGTCTGGCTCAAAGCGCCTAAGCTCAAGGGAGCCACAAAGTGCTCTGCAGCGTGGCCGTCAGCCCATTATCCTTCTCTGGTAGTGACACAGACCAGGTCCGTGATTTCGGTACCAGTGTTGCTATCAGAAATTGGCCAAAACTTAAATTATGTTTAATTTTAAGCTTCCTCAGTTCTTCTGCCTACCAGAATGTAAAATAATAAATTTACCTATACTTGCTGGTATTTTTAATTAGTGCCTCTTCAAAGGTGAGAAAACAGCATAATTGCTATAGTCATGCAAATGAGGAATGAAACGTGCTTCAGTAGGAAAGGAATTGGATTTCTAAGGCATTTTTCTAGAACCTGTGAGGTATTTATGTTGTAGGTGGTTAGCATTAAAATACAAAACTTTTCCTTTGATATTGCAGGTTTTATTCATCTGTCTGTTTATTTATAGGCAGGCTGTTATATGTACTTACATCTATCCTCAAATTTTGTAGACGTCTTGGGGAATTGTTAATTACTTGGAGCTCTGGAAGAATGAAATGCTTAGTCATTTAGGTAGCTAATACTAACAGTAAATACATCATCCAGAGTCTGGCTTACAGCCTCATTTAGAAAGAAATAAAGCATAGTACAGAATTTGTAGGCTGTTTCAGTCCACAGGCAAGCCTTTTTGCCATGTTCATCCTTGAGTTAATCTCCATAGGAACAGAAGGGTTAATATCAGATGATGTGACATTGTTACACTAAAAATTCTTAGTGTTGTAGAAAAGGCATAGCTGTAAAACACGGAAGTGTATGTGTAGGGTTTGTGTTGCGTGCTAAAGTGAAAATACTTGTCTTGTAACTTGTTCATAGTCACTGGCTCTTTTCAACAATTCCATCAGTCACACAAAAGAAATCTGAACAATTAATAAAAAGTGGCTCGGTTTCCTTAACACCAGAGTGTGGTTGGGAGGTGGCTGAAACTATCAGGTTGCTACAGTCTCCGAACACTTGGTTTGCAGTCTTCTAATGAGTGTGCTTGCTTGTGTTTGTGTATCCACTACAGCCTGGTCATCCAGTGGAGGTTTGTAAACAGAGTTCAAAAACAAATGAATGCTTTTTTGGAGGTAAGGTTCTTTAGCTGCTTTTTTTTCAAAAAAAATCTTTTTTTTTTAATGCAGGCTTCTTATACATCAGTTTAGGGATGCATTAAAGGGAGTGGGGAGCTTTGCATAACCGCACAAGGTGTGGAATGCTTATAATTTTACAGTTTTATCTTGTATACGAATATATAATCTTTCCCTTAAGAGAATAAGGTCATTCTCTGTGAAGCTTAAATTATTTGAGCTTGAAATAATTTAGTGATTAATTTTTTTTAATTAGGAACGTGTATTTAATTTTCAAAACGCTCCTTTGTCCTCTGTCATTTACTTAGGTTCCGTGAAGCTAAAAATCCTGTTAGATAAAAACTTAATTTTATGTGGTATAAGAAATTCAACTTTGCTTTGCTTTCTTTTAGGGATTCACAGAACTTCTTCCTATTGACCTGATTAAAATTTTTGATGAAAATGAACTAGAGGTGAGTTTGTTTAATTGACGTCCAGAGACAACAGATCAGCAGTGCTCATCAGAAAAAGATGCGTTATGTTCTAGGCTCATCAGTCATCACTTACTCACCATAAGTGAATTTGCAGGCAAAGATGCTTTGCTTATAGTGGGAAATGAGATTTTTCTCCCTAATTAATAAATGTATTGATCACATAAAAGCACAAAAAATTGTAATTCTCCAGTGCAGTGGTTGAGTATGTGCATATAAAAGCCTGTAAGTAGCTTACTGAGTGAATGCCATTATACCTATACCAGTCATATTTTGAGCAAAATACCATAAAAGGTGCTGTCGCAGGAAGCATATGTATGTCATAGTGTACAGTGTTTCTGAAGGAAAATGAGTTCTCCTGAAGAGAAGCTCAGACTCTGCTTTATGTTTGCCTTTATATTTGCACTGCTTCGCTGTTTAAAAGGTCAGACAAGAGGGGAAGCGTAACCTTGTTTTTCTGACAAAGTACACGGGATAACACAATACCATCTTCAGTTAACACCATAACAACTTACTTCCGTATGCAGTTACTGATGTGTGGCCTTGGCGATGTTGATGTTAATGACTGGAGACAACATACAATCTACAAAAATGGTTACTGCCCAAATCATCCCGTTATCCAGTGGTTCTGGAAGGTAATACTGTTTTACCACATTTGGCTTCTCTTGACTATTCCTAAAAGTGAAAGTTCCTGTATTGTTCTGTGGAGTCTGTTATGAAACCTTTTTTCTTGATGAAAACTGCTGCAGAATATGTCTGTGTATGGTAGAAATGACTATACTAGAAAGAGGCTCAAGATACAAAGTCGCCTCTTTGGTTTTACCTCAAGTGTCTTGCAGTATTTGTGAAGTAAAATACTTTTATGAAAAGTTTATGTCGTAACTACTCTCCCCCATAATAGCCGTAGATTTTTCAAAGGGCTGTCTGTTTTTCTTAAAATTACAGGAACCTTACAGCTTCGTGTACGCACTTCAAGCTTTGTTTCTGGGTTTCTTGTATCATTTTCATGACCGTGGGTGGTACGCATGAAGACTGCGTACTTGTATCAGTCCAAAAGGCTTGGCTCTGAGGTCCTGCTGTGGTGCAGCACTGATCGGATTTTCTGTGAGCCTTTGCAGTCCCTCTCTCAGATCTTCAGGGCTTTTCTGTTGTCTCTGTTTCTCTGCTCTCCCTCTCGGGCGTGTGCACGACTGCAGTGTGCCCGCAGGGCCCCGAGCCTCCAGGCAGGTCCGGGTTACTGACCCCGACCTCGTCCAAGTGAACAGCAGAGGTAGCTCCCAGCTGCCGCCGGAGCCGTGTCTGCTGGTTGTGGCCCGGTGGCAGCTGGAAAAGGATGCTCCTCATTTAACTGGAGAAAAGCTGGTATGTGACCTTACCACATCTTTCAGAGTTACCTCTCTATTCCAGTCTAACACAAATAGATCATTTACTCAGTTTTTGTTGTTTTTTTAACAATGACATCTACAGCTGTGAAAGTGAAAAGAGTGACTGTGTATGTTGGTCAACAGGCTGTTTTACTGATGGATGCTGAGAAACGGATTCGATTACTGCAGTTTGTTACTGGGACGTCACGCGTGCCTATGAATGGATTTGCTGAACTTTATGGTGAGCTTCCTTTCAACTGCCCGCAGACTATGCTCACGGCCAGAATGGCTGCACAGACCGCTTCTGAACCTGAATGAGAAAGCCTGGGCACGACTGAAATTTAGTCATAGCCAACCTTTGACCTCCACGTAAGAATTCTCCTCCTGGATACCGAGGGCACTCTGAGGAGAAGTGAAGTTTTATACACCATGGGTGTTACATAGACACTCTCCTATCTACCAGAAAAAAAACTTCGGCTGTCAGCGGAAGTAATATTCATATCACAGGAAGAGGAGGAGAATGCATGTTTAACCAAGCACTTTAATTTTTAAATGTTAATGCCCGAGCTTACTTCTTTTGCATTACACATACTCTACGCAAAGTTAGTTAGATAGATAAACTTAACAAGCTAACTGGGCTTGGAAATTAATGACCACATTCCTATTTGCTTCAATGTCGTTTTAGTTAAGAGAGTTTGTACCAGGTATTTTGTACCAGCTGAAAAATCTAGCCTACAATTTATGCAAACATTTAAGTTAAAAATAATATGTAGGTACTCTCTGTAGTGTCTAGCAATTTATATTTTATATGATTTTAATTTTCAACCAGGTTCAAATGGTCCTCAGCTGTTTACAATAGAGCAATGGGGAAGTCCTGATAAACTGCCCAGAGCTCACACATGGTAAGTCATAAAAGCATAAAATTATGTAGTTTTTCTGTATTGTATTGTTATATGGCCAAGAAGGGGAAAAACTGATGACCGTGCTTATCTCCAACATAGTTTAGCTCTGGTTCAGACAGCTTTTCATAAAATGGGATACTCCGAAACCTACACACGCCTGTCTGTGTGTAGGTGTGTATTTACAAGGCAAAGAACAGTTAGTGATTGTCTGCTGACACACAGCTGCCAGTACTGCACCGTTGCTTCTTACAGTTCCTACACAGCGCTTGTTGTGCCTTGTCACGGACGTGTGAAAGGCTGCATTAATAGAGCAAGTAGGTATAGGTGTCCTGCAATAAATGCAAGTGAATGAATCCAAAACAAACTCTGGCCATCGTAGCCTTTCTAATGCTATTTTAAAGTAAAAGTATTCCAAGTAACCCTTTCAACTCAGGGCTCCTCTTCTAGTAACTGCTTGCCTGTTAAAAATGTGTGGTAAAGAGAAAGCTTTTCCCTACTTCATTTTATGCTACATTTGAAGAAATTGCTACCCATATATACCAACTGTTAACTATCATATTTGAAGCGGTATAGTAGCCTGCAAAGTGCTTTAAGCACTGGCCAGTAAAACTGACCTTCTGACAAAATGGAAGAAATTTGAATCCCTTCTGCTAGAAGACTTTTCCCCATATCAGATACGTAAGAACCCATTCACATGAGGTACTTGCAACACGGTCCAGATCAGAGCGCATGAAGCACAGCACAAAGTGTACTGTATGCCTAAATGTTGTGCTGAATCTGGGAGTAGGATCCTCGGTGCCTGCTGAGGAAAGCCCCAGGATCTTACAAATTGTCATCACATCTGTCTCACTGGCTAGAGCATCCTGTTCAACGCCTAATGGTTTCCCAGTGCCTTTCACACTGGGAAGACTTTACAATCCCCCCTGCTCCCAGTTTCCTGGGAAACGGACAAGCAGACCTTACCGGTAAGGGGTTACATAGTCACACAGCGGGCCCAGGCCTCAGGGATGGTACTGTAGCAGAGTAGTGGCAAAGGCAGGACGGGAGCAGCTGGCTGTTTCGTGGTTCCTGGCAAAACCGGGATTGGGAAAAACAGCAAGAGGAATTACATCTTCTGCTTTAGTTCTTTTTCTATGAATGTTAAAACATAGGCTCTGTTCTGTCAGTCTGAAGGCTTTGGAAAATAAAGGGTAGGCAATAAACTGTCCAAGAGAGACTGTTAAAAGGGTAAGAGGAGTTTTAACAGGGCATACTGGGAAGAAAAACAGTGCCTTACCTTGTAGGGCTAATACGATTCATTGCCTTCTTTTATACGTCTTAGGGATTTATCACCTCCCTCCTGCTGGAAAACTAAGAAATTGAAGGATATCGATGAGTTGGAAAAGCAAGACTACCATTTGTACAAATAGGGATTTGATGCTTTTTTTGCTTTCCTTGGTGCTGTGATTCTACTTCAGCTATCACCTCACTAAGCTGTACCATGCTGCCAACAGCTTTTACTCTCACCATCATTTTCCCTTTCTCATTTTCCACTATTCTATTTGTCTTTGTCCTAGTAAGTGGGTGTAATGAACTACAGAAAGTCTGATGTAACAAAACGTAGCCACAGAAAGCCATGCCACATAAAGGCCATAAATTGTTGGACAATTCATTAAAAATGTGAGGTCATAAACAGGCTTGATTTAATCCTAATTTATAGAATTTGCAAATGTTGGAAGCATTCCGTACAAATCCTTGTCTTGCTCTGTTGCATATCAAGAATATGGCTTCTTTAAGCTAACTTAAATGGTGCTGTATAGGAAAACTAATTTTTAGAACATCAGTACAGAATGGTGATCTTGCCATAAAAATAATCATTCTGTAGAATAAAGTTTTCTTTAGAAAGAAAAAACAACACAACCCTGAACACATTCCAAAGTCAACCCATTCTCTTTGCATTTCAGTTATCTGTTCGAGTTTACAGGACCTTTTCAAGACCTTCTTGTGGATGTTTATTCTTCGTTGTTTCCCCCAGAGAGTAAAGAGTCAGTCCTATAAATTCAGAACATCTTTGCTGAACCTTAGGAAACCAGCCTTTTGACAAAAATTCAATGTTTTCAGTCAGTTATAATGGGGGGGTGGGAGGGGGGTGGTGTTCTGTGGGCTTTTTTTCTTTCCTAAGTGGTTTTTAACAACTTCCCACTTTCAGCTCTGAAAAGAAAGGCGGCACACAGTCACTTCTGAAAACTCACTTTGGTCCAGGCAGGGTTGGTTTCAGATGCTACCTGCAGGGAAGACAAGCATTAGTTAGGTTTGCAAGGACACTGTGGAGATTGCCCCCAAATTATCTAACCTTTTCTGTTTCTTTAAAGTTATGTGTATTTTTCAGTGGATTAGTAAACGGCTCTTTTCCTTCTAAATTTCAGCTTTAATCGCCTAGACTTACCTCTTTACGAATCTTTTGAAGATTTGCGAGAGAAGCTCCTTATGGCGGTTGAAAATGCTCAAGGATTTGAAGGAGTGGATTAGAACGTCGCCTTCCCCCCCGCCCCAAGCAAGTTCTGCTTGCACTTTTGCATTTGCCTGACGGACTCTGAGGGACTACGGCAGCACAGTTGCACAGCGTTGGTTCACGGAGCAAACCCTTCGACAGTGCAGTTGCCCGAATCCACAAGTTTGAACTGTAATCTGTGGGTGGCGTTTCTGACCTTTCCACGGCAGATTACCAACTGCTTAACACAAACTCTGATCACATTTCAGCAGGACTTACTCTATTTATGTTGTGCCTCTGTAGGCAAAGCCCTTAATAAATATTTTACATAATTTCTAATGACAATGAATGGAATTAATCATTTTACAGGTATAGTATTACAACTCATGTTTACCTTTTAATTGATTTAGACATTTTCAGATTTTATTTCATTACAATTAAATATCCTGTACTTGGAAAAATGAGCATTTTTGTTAATTTCATACCAGACTTGATGCCAGTGTCATTTTTTCAAAGCACATTTTGAGCCTTGTGTTCCCAAACCATTAAGAAAGTAGGAGAAAGCTATGTTGGGAATTTTCTCTACATGGGCTATATATATTGAGAGCAACTCTTTTCATTGAGCACATAAATATTTTTCTGTATCCAGAAGTATGGACTGGATGTTGCATTTTTGTATAAATATTAGAATAGTTACAAGTCAAGGGAGAATCATAACACAGCATGCCAAATCTCATGTTCAAGTAAGAAATTGCCTCATTATTGGTTATACTTACATGTACTATAGAGCATTTTGGGGTAGGGTTGGCATTAATCATTTCAGGAAAATATGCTTAACCCTGTCATTATCTTTGTATAGTGATTCTTTTATTATCCTTTCCTCTTTACTGTTTGCGATGGAGGCATTTTGAATGAAACCTGGCACTATGTGATTTGGCACTATGGAAAACAGATCTGTTTTGTCTCCTATTTGTATGCATTTGCTAATGATATCTAAATAACAATGGGGTTTTTGTTTGTTTCTAACTGCACCAACTCTAAAGGCACTTTATGTAACACATGGAAGTCATATCTGTTTTTTATCATAAACATTAATGTGATTATATTCCTTCTCACTGCACATGTCTTTCTGGTGCAATATCTATCAATTGTGAATTTGGCTGCTGCTGCTATATAAAAGGAAAAAAAAAAAAAAAGAAAAACAACAAAACACCACAGATGTAGAGCTGAGCCTGCGGACATGTTCCTCAGCAATTGGTTTTGTGATTTATTTTTTACTTAATCACAAAGATTTATTTAATATACACTGCTATCTAATCAATTTTGTTACCTATGACATGTTGCATGCTTAAACTATAATGTCTGAGTTGCATCTCCTTCATGACAGATTAAAAGTGAAAGATTTGTATGTGATCCACTGAAGTCAAATGGTTGCAATAGGACCAGAGTAGGTTTGAGGGTACGGCTTCAGCAATTTAATGTTCAGTTTTGTAAGTTCTGCCCACATACTTACTTACAGGTAGGCTTTTTCCCCAAGAATCCATTTAATGCTTATGAAGAAAGATGACAGCGCATGCCAAAACAGTTTCACCTCATTGCCAACAGCTTTTTTAGCCCTGCCCCCACCCCCTCCCCAGCACCCACTGGCAAGTACAGTCTACATCTGAGAACGTGCAGCCATACTGCAGAGAACTTAATACAGTAATACTTCAGCTACTGGAAAGAAGCCTTAATGCTGGTAACCTGCAGCAAACAGTTGCCCGCTAGCAACGTTTGAAGAGCTAATAGATGCCCGAGAAAGGTTATTTTATTATTTGAACACCGGTTAAGATTCATTTTCTATTAAATATGTTTCCTGACATTCCCTTTGACCTTTTACATTTGATGAGTGAGCTTGAACATGAGAACGTGGGCTGCGTCTTGAGTGGCCAGAGAAGCACTATGCTGACCGTTTAGCTGCAGGAAGGAGCGTGAGGAAGGTGGAGAGAATGAGGTAAATCCAGGTACTGCCACTGACCTTCTGTATGTTCGGCACAGCTGGTTATAGCATGGACTCCCTTGGGAGAAGCATCACGTACCAAACATTGTTGTCTTTCCGTCCTAACCTGGAGGATTTTTGGTGTGGTTGGAGGCTCCATTCATGTCCAGTGCCATGTGTCGGAACCATAAGAACTCCTGAGACTTCTCTGGTTGTGAAACAGAAACGCAATCTCACAGATGAAGGCTGTGACCTAGCAGTAGCACAGCTGAGGTAGAACCAGAAGTCAGATTGTGTTTAAGAATCTGCCATTCCTCTTGTGATCTTGCTTTGGTCCCTCCCCTCACCCCCAACTTCTTCAACAGGTTTACTAATATTTACCTACATCAAAGCCCTTTCAGCTATATAGAATTAGATAGTGACACCTGACTAGAAGAGAAATCTTTGGATTTTTTTTTTTTTTTAAAGAAAATTTAGAATGACTTAGCTTAACATCTTTTCAGACCTACTCCTGCTCAAATCCACTTACCTCACAAACTGACAGACACTCCAAAAGCATTCACTAGGTATTAAAATAGTGAGGCAAATGCCACTGAATGAACTGTAATTAATGTGCATTTGGACTGTTGTGGTTCATTTAGGAGAAGGGGCTTTCATTTTTAGGAAACAGTTCAGTATTAAAAAAGCAAGCCCTTGACTCTCTCAAGGTGTGCCATTAGAGTGGCAGCTTTGAGCGCAGCCCATCAAGAGACCCGACCTAACCCAGGCAGCACTGACGAGGCCCAGCATGCAGTGCCCTGATAGACTTGTACAGCTCATGCTGAAATCTGTGCTATTTTTAGTTTTCTTGCAATTAATGCAAATATAGCTAAATAATAAATGCTCTTTGTGCTTCTTGTGCCCTAGACACTGCAACCCCAGCTCTCGCCTGCACTGCACTCCTACCATCGCTGTAGAGCCAGTGCAGTACCATGCACAGGGATCCGAGTGAGTTAGGCAGCTTTTGTCTGTCCACCACTCCGTGAAGGTATTATTCCTAACAGCCGAGGGGAACGCACCAGTAAGCCAGCTCGTTACTTTCTGTTTCCCGAGTTAGCTAAGCTGTTACCACACAGCACGGTGTCTTGCCCTTACCGATGCAGTGCAGCTCCCTTCGCTACAGAAGTGAAACTGTCCTTTTTGTGTTGGGGTCCATAAATAATCCAGAGTCAGTGCTCACAAATGAGCAAGACTACTTGTAGAATAAGCCGAGAGGGATTGCTCAGCCCGGTCCCGTTTCTGCAGAAAGCTTTCATTTTGGGTATCAGAAGCCTTACTGTGAGCTGGAACTACGAGGCTGTTACTGACAGGCTTGGCGTCAGGGTAGTTACAGGGACACAAGCCGCAAAGCCCTGCTGAGATGTACTGTACCCGTGGAACTCAGGCTCTATTCCTGGTGGCTACGTTGATGCCTAAACCCTTGGGCAGATGCACCCCTCTCATCAGCCAAAAGGTTAAGCTCTTCTGTGCTGTGACAAAACCCAGGAAGTTACCTTCCGTTTGGCAATGGAGCGTATGAGGCCAAGTAAGTGGCAGTTGTTAGCTGTGCCAAGTAGCAGCTGCAGAGGAAATAATGGATTTTCTTCTACAGGGCTGTTACCGAGAGCCTAAGCTGGATTCCAGACTTTCTGTCTAGGAGTCCTTCTGCAGCTCCTGGAGCTACATTTGAAGGAATCTTTCTAGGAGAAGAGGTACCTAAATGTCATTTACTTAAAACATCGGAAACACAAAGCAGCTAACACTCCAGTGGGACTTGTACCATAGTATTGTCCCTTTCTCAACACAGTACGCTCTGGTATACTGACGGTTCAGCCCATTCACCACAAAATGGCCTAACAGTATTTTGAAAGGTTTATCCAGCTACTTTTGGTTTTTGTTAATAAATAGTAGCCATAAAGGTGGTACCTAAACCATCACTTGTTTGCTCTTAAGAAGCCTTAAGGCAAATAACTCCTAAAAATTGTAGGCACAATACAGAATATGGGGTGTGCAGCTGTCACCTCCGGTTCGCATTAAGGCTTATAGATCTGTGCCTTGTAAGGCTGTAGTTAATGTACACCATACCGATCACATCGACTCCCACTTGCCTGCCCAGCTGCTGGGAACTGCTGCTTTTTATCTTTCAATCCAAAAGTAACAAAAAAAAAACCCAAAAAAAACCCCCCAAAAAAAAAACCCAAACAACAAACCAAAACCAACTCTGTTACCACAAGATTTATCTTATTTCTCGCTCTCTCCTGCTGACCTCTCCCGCTGAATTCTGAGTGAAAGGCGCACGAGTGCCCTGCGAGCACAAGGGTGCTGCTGTCAGTACTAACCCCGCAGCTAGCGCCTATCCCGCACCCCAGGGGATACACTGCCCTTGTCGTGTGCTCAGCCCTGTCAAACTGGTGATCGTGACTGCAGCATTCAGCAGTAATCTGTTCCCGATTTGCTTTGGGTGAAGCATTTTACGTGACACTATAGGGCTAGGAATTGTGAAAACTAGGGAGCCAGAGAGGGGAAGCTGGATAGTTAGACTGCATTTTTAAGAGAGTTAAAAATAAGTGATCATACCCCTCTGATTGCAAGGGCTAATTATCAGTATGTATAGTACAAAAAAGGTAGATGACCACATTGGACATCTTAAAATGTACATTACTTTTCTTACCTTTTTAATAAGGTCTTTTCCTTTTGAACGTAAAATTACAACAACAAAGAAAAAAACCTACAGTCTTCACCCATCTGTTGTGATGTTGCACTAAGAAGTATTACATATTTGAAATGCATGGGAAACTTGTAAAACTGGAATCTAACCATATTAATGTTACATACCCATCGGGTCGGCCACAGTGCACCTGGCACCCTGTCACATACCGTCACCATCAGTGCGAACCACAGTTAATCACTCACACATCTGTCCCTGCACACTTCTAACCTGTTTGTCCATGTACGTCTATCCTCCACTTACGTGTTGGGTTTTTTTCCTTTTCTACACAATTTTCACATAGACCTTGCTTTCTTTTCTTAATTTAATATGTAGCTGTAAAAACATACACAGTATGCATCCACATACAGTAGTACACGTGTTGCATTTTTATACTGCAACCCATTCTAATGGATTTAAAGAGGCTGGTGAGCCATCCCTCTCCGCTGCAGGTTTGTCACAACCATGCAATAGTCAACAGGTTACGATTCTCAAAACCCAAAGGGAAAACTCCAGAAAACTGTTCTATGTTTTGTATTTGTGAACATAAATTTTAAATCAAATTTAAAACTGAGAGTATTAGTATTTCCAAACAGGCAAAAGTGTCAAACATTCCAGATTAAATTCATGCTGTTTAATAACTTTTTTTTTTTAAACCACCTCATACTAGAAGGCTATTCAAAATTATGCTAAACTACCTTAAAATTTGTTTTAAGAGTACTGCTTACAAATAATGCTCATTTTCATAATTAATACAGCTTTAAACTGTGGTTGGATTTGATACACTGTGGGGAAAGGATTTGGTTACGGACAGAAGTCATTTTTTCCATTTATTTTCTGAGGAGCAGTGAAAGAAATTGTAGTTTGTTTTCCTGACAGCAAAAGCTCAATGTGACAAAATGAAGTTGTTGTAATGAAATGATGCAACTTAATTAAATATTTAATAAAGAATTACGGAAGCTACAGCATTTTATACTTCAAATATATTTTTTGTCTAACTGACACTTTGTTTTGTTAAAAAAAAATTGCCTTAAGGTCACAAATTTGCAGGAAGGCTTTCACACCCAGGGATGTGGTTGGGGGAGCCTGTGTGCAGTCACATCTGTACCTGATTTTTAAGTGATTAAACACACCACATACTTCAGCTTCTGTAAAGGCACTTCCCAGTTTCCCCCCACCATGATCCTCACTGCGTTCGTGAAACAGTAACGTGTATCATGTTTTCAGCTGCTAAGCGAGTATCCCTGAGAGAAGTTTACAGTGGGTACCGGTCACTGGTGCACCACCACCTTCGGAAGGCACGATTCAAGGCAACTTTTCTCTATAAGGATTTGAACGATTAACATAAGGTTAGTGATTATGCAATGTTCTCTAAAGAAGTGTCATTAGATAAAACACAGAAATTGCGCCTCTCCCAACTTCTTACTGGTATCTCCTCAGTTCCATCATCATTTCCAATACAAGAACCGGAATACTCCATCAGACTTCCATGAGAGGCGCTGTTTTTGACTTGTCCAGTTCCGCAGTGACCGTACAAAGCGGCACACTTAGAAAGTTTCCCTGTTTAAGCCATACCTGAAATAAGTGTCAATGCTCTATCATTTCTATTGCATATTTTCTGCGTTTACAGGAGAATTTTCTGCAGCCCACAATAAGGTATGCCCTACAAACAAAATACCCCACTTGTACCAAACTCACCAGTAATTCACAGTAACTCAACAATGCAAGTCTACCCTTTGGTAAATTTGTTTTTATTTTCACTGTTACAGTTCGGATGTTGTAGTAAGAACAACTTCTTATTAACAGCAATGGAACTAATGTTGCCTTTTCTCTTAGTCAGTGTAAATGCCTAACTTAAACACAAAACAAAACCCAATGGCAACAAAACCACAAAAAAACCCAAACCTAACAAAAAAAAAAAAAACCACCACACCCTAAGTAATATTTCTGACTTAACAGCTCGCTTTAGGAACACAGTATGTTCCTCCTCAGCTAATACCAGTGCTTAAGAAAGTTGCAGATGGACTAAATTATCTGTTAGTCTTAAATAGAGAATTGGTATGTAACAAATTGTTTCCTGGCTTTTGAGCTTCACATGAAGCACAGCCTTCACGCAGCGCTGATCTGACTGGCACTAATACACATCAAGGGCCACGTAGCGTACTCTCGCAGCTACCTTCAGCTGCAGTTCGAAGAAAAATCAAAAAGGAAGGAAAAAAAAGAGGCGCACCACCACACACACACCCCCACCGTCCGCTTAAGCAAATGTCCGAGAGTCCAGGAACTGGAAGAGGAACAAGGGCAGGCAAGGCGACTAGGCAAAAAAGAAATCTCTTCATATGACCCAGAAACACCACCTGCCATCAGAAATACCATTCAGCATATCAATAGGTGGGAATGAATACAAATCGCATTACTAGGAGCTCACTAATGGTGCCATATGACTTCTTAAAGACACCAAACCCCTAGATGACTCAGCCTATTAAGCTTTGCAACTGAATTATTTTTGTGCACGAGATGATGTATCACAACATCGCACACAACCTGCAGCATGACTACTCGCTGTATTAGCTGATGCACCAGTCTCTTTACTGATTGGCTGCGTCAACGACGCAGAGCAGCAACTAATTTACTCTGAAAAAACTTTATTTGTGCCTATTTGTATTTTCCTCCCTTGGGCACTGGTTACTGAAGGGCTGCCCATCTCCTCCTCTTTCTTCAAGCCTCTGCCTCTAGAGTAGCAAGCTAGAACAGCCAGACAACACATTTCAAAGTTAATTCTCTCAGTTAATACTGCAGCCTCCCTTGCGCTGGAACTAACTCAGCTGCATTGTTAACGTGCTCCTTCACACGAGCAACCATCTTTGCACTGTAAAGTGACATAGGATTCACCAGCAGTCTTCACAACAAAAGATTAAAAACAAACAAAAACCACCTTGACGTACATGTCTCTTCCAGCGATACCTACATGTGTATTAATGTTTTGGCATAGTTACATCCAGTAGGTTTCAAAAAAAAAAAAAAAACCCAAACCAAACCAAAAACCAACCAAAAAAAACTCCACAACAAACAGAGCAATTCCATCTGTGCTTCCAATTGGAAATGAAAAATAAGTTGTCGCAAGGTAGTGTTCTAGGTGGTTAAAGAATGACTCTGCAAATCCTTACTGTATGCCATTTATATATGGCTAGTAAGGTTTTGTTGCCCTTGAGAAAAAAAGCAAACAAACAAAAAACCCCACATCGATACATTCAAACCCCAAATCAATACCTGTATGTCAACAATACTTTGTAGTCACCCATAGGAGACGCTGTAGTAACTATATTAGCAGTGAACACGTTCATATTTCCAGACCTGACACCTGGTTGCTTCCTACCCTGACAAGGGAAAAATTCTACACTATCCAAACTAATTCCTTTTATTTTTTAGGCTTGCTGTCATTAATAAAAACAACCATACCACATCAAATTAAAGGTCCAGCTGGACAAGCATTTGATTTGCAGATTCTGCCAAAACAGCTTAAGAGCAGGGCAAACAGTACTGCTTACAGCAAACGCACTTTCAAGCACGAGTGATCATGGCGATGGCTTCTTTTTCTTTGCACAAAAATAGCCATATAAGTTTTTTTTAAAACAAAGAGTTTCTGGTGTCATGGGAAATCCTAGTATTTACAGCTGCTTGAGCACAGTGTCCGTGATCATTTTCAGTGCGAAGGAGTGGACTCTCCCTTTGTTTTGAACCTGACACCTCTTACCTTTTACCTAACACACAGTCATCCTCGTGTTCCTCAGACACCTCTGCCCTGCCTGCTGTCTCTGTGTATGTAGTCCAGAGGTCTCCGGTTTCCTTCGCTCGCCATAGCTTCCAGTCTCGAAGGCTGTCAGAGCAACACTTCCTACAAACTCAGGCAGGTGTCTACACAGGCTCCTACGCTCACTTGCGCCTCACACAACCTCTCTCAAATAAGGGTTGACTACAGGCCCACGGCACGGACGCCTGATGCAAATGGCCTCTGGAGCTGGTTCCCTCACCTGGGAACTAATCCGAGCAGTGGTTCAGGACCCAGCCAAGGGGAGATAAAACCAGCAAGAAGTACAGGCGTATTTATGTCACTGGCAACAACCTGAACAGCAAGTCCATCAACTCTGCAGGCTGGCAAAGAACTTCTGGTAACGTTTGGAATTGCCTACTGCAATTCCAGTGTGAAACAACTTCCAGGGTGTAGCTAGGCAAAAAAAAAAAAAAAAAAAAAAAAAAAGACACACAGGAGTGCCAAAGACGGCATCAGGCACCCCCTGCCACTATAGCACGGACTCTTTGTGCTTGGCTATACTTCACCTGCTCCACAGAACGGCAGGGCAGATAGACCTTGCAACTAGCATATGCTAATGTCCAGAAATTCATTATGTATATTAGGACATTAATTAGGTAGGGATAACACCGTAGAGCAATTGCACACGTGAGAATTACACTTACTGTTGAAGACTTAATTGTAACTCAGTTTAATGAGTATTTGGGCATTGCAAACCCACTGGCAGTCACAAAAGGCTGAAATGCCTTTAAACAAAAGTCTGGCCCATACCCTCTTCTCCGCTTCAGCGGTCTTCAGTATTTTAAATCCAGATGAATGACAAGCTGAATTTCATGCTTTTCTTTCATTCCAAGATTGACTCTACATAAAACCCAGTATCATTTATGTTCCTACGTAATACTATTGGGAGAAAGGCACCCAGGGTTTGCTATGGCAACCCAACAGGAAACACTCCCGTTTCAAACATCTCCAATACAAGGATCACGAAGATAAATAATCCCTTGACGACTACGATTATTTTCCCCAGCTTTTGATTGAGAGCCGTGTTCAAATTCAATTTATTCTTGCTCAAATGCATCTGCTATTTTCACCCAACTTATTTTCTGCCATTTACTGTGGGTGTTTCATTAGCTTGACAGATTAGACTCTTAAGTTTAAAGTGCAATATGATATAAACCTAAGATATATTCATTACAAATGCACACTGCTCTAAATCTATTATCTTTTACTCTGTCATAGCTCAACCTTATCAATACAAGTTTTTGACTTCAAATTTCAGCATATTTCCCTCTCTTTGATAGTCCTCTATCAGTAGCGTATAACCATGCAACCCCTTTAAAATTTTATGCCGGTAGCTTGTTTTTTCAAATTATTTGTCTAATTTTTAAGTGTTCTCATAATTTGCCACAATGTTTTTCCTAACGACCTAGAAGCTGGTTGAGACGTCTACCATTTCCAGCAAGTTACACTATGACAGCAAAGGCGGCAGCAATAGCCACCTTACTGGCAGCTGGATTTTCCACTAACTCCAGATCCCCCAGGATATGCAGGTATCTAGCTCTTACTGAGACCTGACAGTTACCAGCACTTGAACAGGAGACAGCCATGCGGTGGGTTTGCAGGTCTGAACATTCAGGAAGCTGAAGACTTTGCAAAGAAATTATTGGATGATGTGTGGTGGCTGTTCAGTCAATTGCCATTGACTTAGTTGAAGCCAAAGAAGCCTGGTTGCCGAGTTAGGTCCCAGAAATAAGGCTCTGGGAATATCAAACAGGGAACGATAGATATTCACAGGGAGAGCAATCAGGTTAACCATGCAAGTTTAATTTTAATCTTTGCCTGGCTTTTAGATGCTTGGACCTGACAGAACTGAAATTCGCCTTTGGTCCATCCTTTGATCAAAGGAGGTGATTCTCCTCCTGTACTCTGCTCTGCTCTCACGCGACCCCGCCTGGAGCACTGCGGCCAGCTCTGGGGTCCCCAGTACAGGAAAGACACGGACCTGTTGGAGCAGGTCC